>OV725078.1:80920183-81520183 GCA_928085145.1 Nezara viridula
ATCTTCAAATGAACCTATAATATAGTTTGTTCCTAAGAATATGTTTGACTTTTTTTTAGATCTTTTAACGAAAAATAGAGCAACCGGGTGATTTGTTTCGGAAAAAACGGTGTTTTGCCGCAATGTGTGCCTTTTTAATATCTCATCCTCAGCATTCAATTTGTACTAATCTGTCAACTCAAAGCGGAGCATTTCAAAATTACAGAAATCATCATTTTGAGATTTTATTTTATCAAATATGATTTTATAAATTTCTATGAGTATTTTATTATAATTATCTTCGTTTTAGCAGTTTAACTTGCTAACTTCGTTGCTAACTTGCTAAAATTAAAAAAAACAAAATGGTGATCTCTTGTGTTTTTAAAAGAGTTTTTTTTAATACAAAGAATAGCTGATAGAATGTACTACAAAGTGTTTACAATAATTGTCTTCCCAGAAATAGCTATTCCCTTGATATTTGCAAAAGTGCACTTTAAGAGGACGGGGGAGAAAGGGAGAATCATAGATTTTGAATTTTGTCTTCCGATGTTATACCCTCTCCCAACTTCGGAAAACTTTTTTGACATCAGAGATTTTTACAGTTTCATGTTGGGTTGAAACAAATCACCTTCAAATGATGCATTTTTAACGTATTTGGGTTCCCCCGTTCAATGGGCTATATTTCGAAATGCCCCCAATTTTAGCTGGAAGCCTAGTGAACATTGAATTGTAAAAGTTATTGAAGAGTTGCATAATTCATGATCAATCAAAATTAATGTTTATTTGTTTATTGAAATGTTCAACTACTACAAGAAACACTCACAAAAAAGAAATATGAAGACAAAACACTTTAAATGTAATAGTAACTATATAAGAAGGGTAGGTGGTCTATTTTCCGTTCAAGGTCATTATTAGGAGTATTATCCACAATCGTATGGGTGATTTTACGGATAATAAAAATTTAAAAAATGACTATGTTTTGTTGATTGGAATCATTCGAAGCCATAAACTTTCCCTTGATCTAAAACATTGAGTTAACAACATAAACTTTTTGAAAAGTTTTATATCCAGTAGTATTTGATTGTTAATACATACTTAGTGTTGCCCAAATGCGAGACCGAGACGAGTCTTGGTCTTGCAAACTCAGCTTTGGTCATAGTCTTGGTCTTGCGCAACAGTCTTGCAATTACTTATTACCATTGAAATATTACTGTATTTTTTTAGATAAGAGAAACCTAACTAAGCCCGAATGAAAAATTAGAGGAGTTAAAAGCAAAAATATATTGGTTATACTAATTCTTTACATATTGTAGCAAAGATTTTCAAGTATTAGTAACTATTTTGCCTTAAGTTTTATTCAAAATATCGATTTTTTTTTAATAGTCCTGGTCTTAGTCTTGCAACCGTTAGGTGGCCTTGGTATTAGTCTTGCAAAGTGCAAGACCAAGACCGATTTTGTCCAACACTATACATACTCGTACAAGTTTACAATAAACTTCGTATATAAACCCATAACCATAACTATAGGTAGATTTAAATATAATTTGGACATCTGGTGTGACGTCCGCCAAATATGAATTATACAAAATTGCAAATTAGATAAATTAATGTTTGCCTATTCTGTTTTTTTATTATTAGTAGTTTCTGTATTATTTATTTTTACTTATTGTAAATAGAGTGTGAGTGTGCTCTCTGAACACTATTATAAATGTCCTTGATTGTGACAGAATTTAATATTTCTAAATAAACAAATATATATAAAAAAAAAAAAACTGTTTGCCTATTAATAAACCATCTAACTTAGAGACATATCAAATAAAATAAAATTCAAATACAAAGTTATATGGAATGTTCTTATGCCTAATTTTCTCCTCCTTAATTAATTTTTATTTTTTCGGGGAGGAGGCGGGGGTCGCTGATGACGAAATCGCCCGGGGGCACCAAATGTCTAAGGCCACTTCATAATACCCTCAGCTGTTATGGACTAATATATCATCATAAACGAGTTTCTATTTCAAGTGGATAGTAATAAAATAACTTAATTTTTCTTCTAGGAAGCTTGTTTAGATTCAATTGCATATGAGTTACACGCCTATATAGATATTTATACATTCGCACATTACTTTAATAAATCTCACTACTATCAAAAATAATTATTTACTATCTCTTATTATGAATATCGCGTTGTCCAGAATAGCCGTGAGTACATTGTTTCGTGTCGAAGGAGTTGTCCAACACTTGATGAAAATCTCCATTAATCATTTGCTATCTATTGTTTCATTAAATAGCCTTGAGTATGACCAATTTTTCTATACGTAGTACAATGTAAGGTGGGTAACTAAGTTTCACATGACAAAAGCTTTAGCTGATCACATCTCCTCTATTCTACCAATTCCGGACCACTGTTGGCTGGAATCGAATCTGCACCTTGTGAAAGAGTGTGGGCTCATTAAATGATTCCTTCAATAAAACTCCCTAGTCAAATATTGTTATATTAGATACTTATATAGAATAAATAGCTTGTTCATACCAGCATAATTTAATAGATTAAATCTCATTTGGCATTCAAATCCTTACGAATAAGTTATCGATTGGCAGTTTTACAACTTTGTAGGAAGCCGTAAATGTATTGCATACTTAAACTAAATGAGCTTCAGCGCCATGAAAATCCTCTGATTAGGCGTAAAATTTACAACCTGGTTTATGATTCGGCTTTCTGTTAGAGCAGCTAAGCAAAGGAAAATACAGGATCTATCCTTTTCCGCGAAAGAGCTTTACCCACCAGGAACAAGACTCAAGTTGTTGGCCTCGTATCTCGATCAACTCTTAAAATATTGCATACGATCATAATAGCTTATTATCGATGGGTTTCTTTAATTAGTTTTTTTTTAATTTCTTATTTCAAGCATAAACTAATGTTTATAAAGCGTTTATAAATTTATGTTTTACTCAATACGCATTATTATTGATAATTTGGTCTTCTCAAGAATTTGGTTTTCTTTATTAAAAAATATTCTGTTTTCCAGGAAATTATAAAATATATATACCGCGTGTTTTTTGTGAGAAGGCCATCATCATTATTATGTTAAAATAAAAAATATCTTCGCTTTATGAAACAGACTGATTCCGAAAATATACATGAAATAATTCATGAGTTTATTGTAATATTGTATCCTGTGTTAGAAAAGAGGAAGTCATAATAAAAAAGATTGAAGATTGGGCATACTAAGCTAACTCATAACTAATTTTGCCGGCAATAACTGACTGTCAAGCACTTGAATGAATGAGAAATGTTTTATTAAATATGCATAAATTAATAATTTCCAAAATACAAAGAACATTTATATAGCATGATAATTCGTCTGCCAGAAATTTTATGTTTTACAGGTATAGTACAAATAAAGACTTTATAACAATTACATATACATGAATGACTCATAAATAATAAAACAACTAACACAATATAAAATAACAAATATTTTAAATAATTTATGTCTAAGAATAATAAAAGAAAATTATGGAAATCATAAACAATAACATGAATAAAACTGAACACAAATAAATTAGACGGATCATTGCTTATGGTGGATGTAGCAAATTAAAACGGTGTTTCCACGCATGTCGAGCAAAACCGACAATTTTACGACATTCGTTCACAGAAGATGCATTTAGAAGGGAAATTAGGATTTCATTTCGAACCGGGCTAGTTTCACGAAATTCGATACGAATTTGACTAAGCATTGAACACTCACCCAAAAAATGGAACAGGTCCTTCTTTACTGGTAGGTTGCAGAGTGGACAATCCGTATATTCCCTGTCAAGCCATGGGATGTAATTCAAATAAAGGAGTTCACACCTGAACTTGAACAACCAACTCAACTCGCGCCCAGTCAAATCCCAATGCCGCTAATTTACACTGCTCCCAATGTCGCTGAGTGATTGCAGACCGTATTGTTCCTAACTGGTCTTTCCATAACGAAAAGCATTCCAAAGACCTGTCGAGCCTGCCAGAGTATCTTTACGTCAAATTGCACGATTTTTTTAACCAAAAGGTATTACGTTTAACCACTTCAACGGTGATAAGTCTGGAGAGACGACTTTCAGGCAGGCACAGTAACTTAAGACAATACTTAAAATGCAACTGTAAAGTGAATACCTCAAGTGGATTTGTGCCTGTTTCTAAATAAATCATATTATTTGGTGTCGTTGGAGGCAACGAAAAGAATTTCCTAATGAAAAATCTCTGAAACTTTTCCAATATGTCATAACCCTGAAAACACCAGACTTGAGCCGCATAGCATAATATGGTGCGTAATATCGCATCAAATATTTGTTTTATGGCGGATAGTGGGATCAGATTTTGAGGCATGAAACTTGACCAATTCCTATAGTATAATATAAAAAATAATAATAATTAATAAATAAAGAAGACCTCCAATCCTGGATTCGCTACTGTACATGGTGGGCCAGACCCCTCCTCCCCCTCCCCTACCGTGCACTGCTTCCCTTACACATCCCTATAAATTGCATATGTGTTCTTTGCAACTATTTATTAAAAAAAAAAACAATATTCCCACAAAAAAAGTGATCGCACTGCTTCAAAATGGTGTCCAAAAATGGCTGACTGACGACTTGAGTTAGTTTTTGGTCACCTAGAGACAAGATTAATTTCGTCATAATTGGCCTTTTATTAAAGCCAGATGGTCTCAGAAAAATAAAACATGAAACAATATTAGAAAATAATTGGTTTAGGCAATAAAAAACACTAAAATATTTTTTTTCAACAAAAAGAAATTTCACGTTTAAAATCAAGCGTCGTTTGTAATTAAACGGCTAACAATAACGGAAAACTTCCTGAAATAAAACATCTGGAGAATATATTTCTCTTTCTAAAACACTGCTAACTTTTTTAAATATTTGAAGCGGTTTTGTAGAAAATGCACTTAATAGACGGAAAAGCGGTACTGGTGTTGTTGCCTACTGGCCTCTGCCACATCATTCAGTACTCATAAATGGCATATTTATAGCGCTATAATAACTTTTATGGTACATTATATTGATTGTATTAACGAAAAAATATTAATGCAATAATTTATTTGTCCAAAAATATTAAACAATATTTTTTGTTTTTTTTTAAATATTACTTCCTTTATTCTATGCGTAGGTCGTTTAGGAAGGCCACTATTGTAAAAAAAAATATAATAATAATGCTAAAACTTAATTCAAAAATACTTAGCTGAATATCTTGAATTTTTTATTTAACGTTTGCAATTTAACACTTTTTTTCTGTAAATTTACTCATTCTTAGAGGTAAGTTAAATTGTACATACTTTCCCGGAAATGAGTCATATCAATACCTGTTTTATAAACTAAAATAATATATACCTAATCTGAACTACAAATAATGAATAGTTGCCGGTTTGTTTAGTAAAAATCATATATCACTAATAAAAAAATTAATTTTTATTTCCTTTATTTTGTTCGGAAGTTGGACCATATCATAAAAAAATGGGAAATTTTAATAATGAATACTTTATTCTCTCTGCACAAAGAAAGACGGAAAGAGCGAAGCTTTATGTTCTTCTTGGTAACCGGAACTAATTTTTAGTATTTAGTATCAAAATGAGGAAAAACGCGAAATTGAACACAAAAATTGGAAAAATACTTTAAGCGAACGAAGAAGGAATTGTCAAATCCCGGAAATGAAAACAAGGATCAGTATCCATTATATGGATACTAAACTAATGTATAGTAGATAGATGAACAGAATATTTCAAGGAGCTGTTCGGATGATATTAAGGGAACGAGGTTTATTATAGTAAAGTCCATTGAAGCATTGAAGACCGTACACGGTAGGGGGGTATGGCCCACAGACTACTTGTTCATAGTCCCATAGCAACAAACATCATTCTGAGATTTCATTCAAAATATAATTATTATTTGGAAGATATATAAAAACAAGGAATAATGTTTTCGTCACTGTACATACTGATGTTTTTCAAACGATCTGAACATATCTCCTTTCAGAGAATATTTTCAAAGCAATATATAAAATGGCTTAAGATGGTTCTGAAAACACCGTTCCTTATTTCAGCTCTTTATATTTGACAAAGACCATTCCTGCTCCACCTTTTAAGGAAGGAATCTCGATGGCAGTGAAATATGGCTTTTAAATATTCTTATTGTGGATTATTTTGCTGTGAACCTCAATTTTTACAATCCCAAACCTCCTCTTAGCCGCTGTCGTAACTGAATTTAGCGAATTCGCCATAAACAAGCAAGTTTCCCTCAAGACTTTCTCTGATCCTCTGATATTGAATGTAAGCACTACTATCTCTTCCAGACGTCACGTCGGAGTAGGTACTCTTTAAGAAAATTTCCTGAG
Source organism: Nezara viridula (assembly GCA_928085145.1). NCBI lineage: Eukaryota > Metazoa > Arthropoda > Insecta > Hemiptera > Pentatomidae > Nezara > Nezara viridula. The sequence continues at coordinate 80,926,548 of OV725078.1, forward strand.
AAATCTCAAAGTTTGACCTATATTTATAAACTGTGGATGCTGTTAAAATATTTACGTATCATCTGTTCTGGATCGCTATGTTTTTTTCGGACTAGAACGGAATATATTTTTTTAGATAAGTATTACACATCCTAAGGAGCTGTACTATGTATTTATATTTTTGTTGAGGGAATGAATTTCATTAGACTAACAATACTTTCTTTATATTTAGAAAAAAGTCTTATTATAGTGTAAATCTCTTAATGTATTTACAATTGACTAAATTTATGTTTATGTGCCAATTTTCTTTTTATTCAGATATGTTTTAAGGGTTTATTGTTGCACTGATGTTATTATGGATCATTATATTTCAGTTTTTTGTGGCATCAGAGCCACTTTAGGTACTATCAGTTTAAGTTACATTTAAGTTAAATCAACTTTCCTATTCAAACATCTGACACAGGCCATAGGTATAATATCAAGTCCCATTAAACAATATAATTTTTAAAGGATGATTTAATTGAAAAAGCGAGTTTTTGTCGACAATTCTTTTACCATAAATAAATAGTTTGTCCCGGATGCTTATATATTCCTTCATTAAAGAAAATAGCTTTGAATATAGAAAAATGCAATACGTGATTCTATTGACCTCCTTAAAAATTATGTTTAACCGATTTGCACAGCTTTTGATGATGCTGGAAAACTAGCAATGTAAAATGATTCTAATTGGTTTGATCAATGAAGTAGCCGTATTCTTGTGGAAGATATTTCAAATTAAAAAAAAAAGCTTAATGGGTATTAATATATTATCAGATTACATAACACTGTCCAGGCCCAAATTACCTAAATCATACTTGAAAATAACTTTGATTTTTTTTTTTATATTTAAAAAACATATAATATGTATATATTGTATTTCATAATATACCTGAAATCTTAGTTATAGTAATTTATATTATCATTATTATACTTTTTTTTTTTAATTTTTTTATTCAAAAAATTTATGTTTTGCTTGTTATTTCAGATGCTATGGATCTGCCAGTATGGGTAAATGGAGAACAACTCTGGATCAAGGGTGTAGAAAAAAAAACCACCTGCGATGACATCATCAAAGTCTTACTAGGTCAAGAATACGAAGAATATTCGCTTTATGAAAAATGGAAAGGAGTAGAAAGAAAGCTTCGAGGCGTTTCCAAAGTTTGGAAAATCTGGAAAGAATGGGGGGACGCTCAAGATGAAGTAAAGTTAACTCTTAAAAGAGCACAGGAACGAGATGGGAGGGAGAGCCCTCGACTCAAGTCTAGAAGTAGGCACAGAAAATCTGAACATGGTCACAGGAGGTCTAACTCGAAGCCTCAGAGCATTGAATTGTTATTAAAATTGATCTTAATCCAAGGAGAAACAATACAGAATCAGTTAAAGAAGTTGAAAGAAAAAGAAGAAGAAATACGTCAAATTGAAGAAGACAAACACAAAGAAAGAGTAAATGCACTAGGTTCTAATTACCTTTTGGACTCCTACTTTGAAAAAGAGACTGACAGTGGCATGGTAACAGAATACCCTAGTGAAAACACTCCACCTGAAGAAGAAAAAGAATATGATCCTAATATTAGAACCAAACTGGAACTTTGGGAGAAAATAGCTAAACTGAATCGAAAGATAGAAAAAGAAGAAGAAACCTTAGTTAAACTATTTGTAGCTCTAAGAGAGTTTGGAGAAAATGAAGTTATAAAGGAGTTAAAACGTCTTAGAATCGAGTCAGACCGCTTCAATAAAGAATTAGAATCGAACAAAGAAAATTTAGTCGTGATTGAAAACACATTAAGTGAGAGGAAAAAGTATCTTCAGAACTTATATACTGAACTTGAAGAAAGTGAGCAAGAGACAGTAAGACTTCTTGAAATAATCCAATCTTATTCATGTGTGCCTCAAAATATTTCATGTTGGATTGATGGGGAAAATGGGAGAGATTGTATTCTTGATGCAATCGTTTAGTTAATTATAAAATTAATAAAATAATTAAGTTAATTATTTTCAATGGATTTTTTTTTTCACTAGTTCTTGATCACTTTATTCATTTTCAAATAATATGATTAGCACTTATTAATTTCTTGGCTTACTCTGTTATACGTTCTTGTTATATATATGTAGTTGAACTTACTAAAATTTCTTTTAACATCAGTGATCTTTTTTTTTAAAATTTCAATTTAAATCTCAACAGTTAATTTTAACAGTTAGAACATTGAAAATTTTAATTTAATTCAATATATTTAGTAATTACATTATTTGTTAAATTCTCTGTTACCTTGTATTTCCACTTCATTAAGTAATGATATATTTATTTTTTATAAATTATTTTGTATTAATTTATTATAAATATTAATATGACCTGTCACTGCGAAATATTTTGTAATTATTTGATTTATTTTATTGTATTACATGTTATATTATACTTAATGATTAGCTTATTTTAGATTGTATTTTATTGTTTAGTCAATTATCATTCACTTAACACGTTTTTCATTTTAAATTGATTGATTTTTTATCATTTATGAAAAGTTATTTACAAACATTCAAAATTATAAAATTTAATATTTGATATGATTTTATCTTAAATACAAGAGTTGATGAAAATAATTTTATCATAATAGCTGCTGAAAGTTCTTTAAAAGAATTCAGGCGTTTCAATAAGTTAATAAAGTAAGCTTTGAATGATGAAAACTATGTTACCAAATTGTTCCTCAAATTTCCTCAATAATTTTTTCTATTAATTACTTTGAGGAATGAAAACATTAAAATGTAGGGTTTTTTTATATGTGATCTATTAGTTTATAAGATTATTATAGCCAACAACAAAATTATTATTTCAGTTTTAATACTGATTTTCTTTGGTGTATTTTGTCGTTTTGAAATAATTCATAATTGATACTATACCTTTTAACTCTTTAAATTTTTTATTGAATGATATGAACCTGTTGTTTCATGTTTATGAATTTTGTTTATATTAATATTAATTTATTCCAGCAATATATCTTGCTGATGAATTGAATATATTTGTCAACCTCATTGAATAACTTTTTTTTATTAACCATACAGTAATATTACATTAATAATAAGAATTCATGAAAAATTATAAGCATATATTCTTCTTTATGGGATATTGCGTTTAAATTTGAAATTTATGTTAACAATAAAATATTACATAATATATGACCATCCAATCTATTAAAAACTTAATTATATTCAGTAGTGAATAAAAACTACAATAACAAGGTATGGTAAAATATTAGGGCAAGTCTAAACTTAGCTTTGAGCTCATAGATAGCATTGGATCTCTCTCTGAACTGGGCGAAACAATACCACTGATGAGCTCAGTGCTGAACTTTTCCATAATATATGACATCTTTATGGTATAGTCATAAAACTTTTCAATAATTTTTGTCTATATTGTGTATCAAGAAAATCAAATTATATACCTGATCTGTTTAATATGTCAAAATTGTTTGCAAACACTTAAGAACAGATAGAGATATCTAGATATTTTAAAATAATCAATTTCCTATATTTATAGGACACATATATGTATTTTATTTTGCACTGCATTCTAAACCAAAAATAATCGAAATTCCATTAAAAATTGTTTTAAAAAAAATATCTATTTACATATTAAAAAATAATATTTCCTTTTCTATAGATATTAAAATAACTGTTCTATTGTAAATATAACTGCTGTAAGTGTAATTATAAATATAATTATTCCTATTAATGAAATAATATAACTTTTTAAAATGCCATCCATATTAATAATAAAATGGTAAGCTTCATGTTTTGAAAATGAATTTGAAAGGTATTCATAGGCTTCTTTCAAATGTTTCCCAAAGTTAATATCCATTTTCAATCATAATGCCAACATTAATAAAATTTGTGTTTTCATGGCCTGTTTAATCTATACATATTACGCATGAAAATCTTTTGATTTTTTATATTATTTTAAAATACCTTTAATTTTAACCAATAAAACTTATTTTAATGATGTTTGAAGACACTTATAAACATAAATATTACAAAAATATTTATTTTTTAATTGTTTCTTAATGATATTTACAACTGTATTGAATAAATACATCTAGTAAATTTGAACATAATGGATATAATGACATGAAAACACTTACAAATATTTATAAAAATTAATATTGTTCGTGCACTTTAAATCAAATTTTTTAAGAACTTAAAATATTTTAAGCACCTGCTCAAAACTATATTATGTAAAAAATTTATCTATATTACTCCATTTTAAATTTTATTATTCAAAATAAGAAATTGAATAATCATAATGAAATGGGAATATGTTCTTATTACAAAAGATTCTGATGAAGTTACACAAAATTAAATACATTTTAAAAGTAAATAATTACTAGACATGAAGGACAGTATAAGACAAAATATATATATATATATATATATATATATATATATATATATATATATATATATAATTTTCACAATTAAGGAATAATCTTTTTTTTTTTTAAACTGTTGTGTATTTAATTCAATAGTCTTAACCTTAGTTGACAAAAACATTTATTTATTTAACATTTAAAAGAAGTGTTTATTTTATGACACCTTACAAAAATAAAATGATAATTATGTGTATTATAACTAAAATACATCATTTTACTAATGAATATATGTATATACACATTGTATATCCATCGTAAATATTAAGTAAATAATTAAAAAACTTTGGGACAGCATACCATGATATGGTGTACTAATGGATATTCCTAAGTGTATTATCATTACATGGTATTTCCAACAAGTTCTATATCATGATACTATTAATATACCTTTAATGACAATTTATAGTTTAATAGTTAATAAAGAAATTGGTTAATTAGTGATTTTTTTTTTTTACTTTAGTTTGATAATAGGACATAACAAAATAAATTATTGTATATTTTTGATCTAAAAATAAACATTAACTAGCAGTTTAAAGTAATTAATGAGCTATTAACTGTATATTTTAATAACATTGATACCAAATATATGTAAAATTATAGTGGTCTAATATACGTAATCTGTATATAAAAAGTACTAGAATGAAATATTTTTGTCCAAAAGTAAATTGAATTTAATGAATGTTTATATATTATATTATGTTGTTATTCTATATATTTTAGTACCTAATTGATTGTGTAATTTAAATATATATACATTTTATGCCACCATGTTTATCAATTATTTATTATTCTATCATTTACCGTTTCCTCAGTGATAAATAAAGTCAGGGTGACTGAGTAGCCTAAAAACACTTTATTAAGTGTTTAAAGACAAATAAAAATTATTTGTTGTCAAAAAAACTATCACAGTAAAGAATTACAATAACATTAAGTACATATGTGATATAGCTATCAAAAATATATAAATGGTGACACAATATATTCAGTACTAAAAAAATTAAATTCATCTAAGATACAAAATGTTTTAACCAAAGGGAAAAAAATATTTACATCTGTTACTTAAAAAATATTTATAAAAATACCTATAATAGTATAATAAAAAGAAATAGATGGTAATCAATATGTATATATATATATACCTTTTTTCCAGATTTGTTTGTTAAGTGAACGTTTATGTTTTGCCTCTTTTCTAACTAATGGACATAGACATTACTCCCTAACACTACATAATTTCAATATTTCTTTCCATTGCTTTATGTTTAGTTATGCTTTGGGAATTTCAGCATCAATTCTTCATTTTAACTGAAAACCTTTTTTTTTATGCATTAAATGACACAATTAATTACTACTATTGAAATATATGAAGTGGTTAACATGTTCAATTATTGTTATAATTGCCAATTAAATTTAATTCAATTGAACAAATTCAAATAAGCTTACCTAGAATGGTTTTATCTCAACTTCTTCCTCATGAATCGCTGAATTACTGAGCACTATTTTTCTCAAAATATTAACTTTAAAAACACTTATTTAAGTTATTCTCAAAGATTCTGAGAGAGATGAGTAGAAGTGATGTTCCAGCTACCAGGTAATACATATAACTTATACTTCTTGATACTCTACATTTTCCCATCCATTATCATGGCTACAGGTGGCTGCTAGAAAAGGATCTTTTGTTATTGGCATACCCGATCAGCACACATGGTTGGCCCAACGTTGGGAAATGATTTTCACTTTCAGTTAATCAACGGTTAGAATTGGCTGCAAGTTCAACGGTTGGCCAACTACAATTCCCCAATAATGGCCCACATACGTTTAATAAAAATGGGCCAATACAAATTTTTCCATTCCAGCTATCTGTTAACCAAAATAATTTACCAGCATTACCATTGTTATATTTGTTCACAATAAATAAAATATTATTAACTGTGCACGTGTCGCTTCAGTAAGGTTGGGAATCAAATGAGCAACTCCTATTACACCTCACATCACATAAATATATATATTTATTATTCAAATTTACAATTAAAAGCACCATTTAAAATTATTTTAACAAATTTAATATATAAAATATTATATGACATATAAATATACAATATATAATACAAACAAATAAATTAATAGATACTTAGATATTTACTATAAAAACTTATAACAAAAATTAATGGATAACATCTTTCAACTAATGAAATAATTTCATTTGACAATACGAAATACAGATCAATGTTTTTTTTTTTTTTTTTTTTTTTTTTTTTTTTTTTAATTCAGGAGAACCATATTTCTTTACCAAATCTGAGGAGGAAACTCTAAAACCAGTTTCAAGTTTATTCATTTCATATATTCCAAATAAGCTACTTTCTAATGGGATGTTAAAAAATACCTTTTTATTTTTAAATTCAACACAGTGGATCATAAAACTTAGATATGAATCTTTTTTTTTATTTGGCAATAATTATTTCAATTTCTTTGATAATGTAGCAAGAATTATAAATAGATTTTCAAACAATTTTATCTAGATCCAATAACAAATTATTGTTAGGTTCAGGAAAATCACTAAAATAATTGTTTTGTTTTATTAGCATTTTTGTTAATTGATGCAGAAGCTTGTTTAGACCATGAATTAATTTTTTTATTTCAGTCATAAAGCTTTCAAATGGGAATGCTGTAAAGTTACCTGAACAATCAAAATTACATACATTGTCAGCTATATGTAATAAATTGTGTACATTATAAACAAGAATACCTTAAGTATACAATTTTTTTATATTACTAACAAACGTAGTAATTCATCGGAGTAAGTTTCCCAACATTCCATTGCATCTAATTCACTACACAAAATATAAATAGCTGAATGAAACACCAAAAAATGGTTATATAAGTCAGGTCGTAAAATTCCAGCTAAAACAATGGGACCCTACTGTAAAAGAAATTAACTAAATTCAGTTGCCTAACAATTTCCAAAATCTCTCAGTGCTCTTGATTTTCTAGGTAATTCTTTTGGAGTGTGCTTCTTGACATCAGATAATCTTCTATATATAATTTGAACATCGCATGAACCTGGTCTTGCTTCTCATGATCTCTTTATGACCCACCCATATACTAATTAATTTTTTTATTATGCCTAAACAAATCAAATGCATATAGACTAAAGGAAACTGACTAATAAGACCAATATTTATCAAAGTTTTCTGAAGCTGATGATTTTGATATTGATATTTATTGAAAATATTATCTTTACGTTTAACAAAATCTTTTGTATATGGCCAAATACTTTGCCCATTATATACACCTTTTCGGATAAAATTTTGACAATCATACTTAGAGTTAAATTGGCAAAAAGGACCAATAGGCCCATGTGCATTTAATAAATGATCTAGCAGATGCATCTGCAATAGTACAATTAATGAAAAAATTATAATGCTTTTCAGAAATATTTATAGCCTCATTCTACAGGCTCTTGCATTCTTCAACAAATTTCATGAGAAATTCATTCACAGCTTTCAGATTTACCAGGACCATAGAAAACAGCTATGATAAAGGTTTTTTTATTGATAGATTGGTCTTCTTCTTCTTCTTCTTTGTCTTCCTCACAATGCCATTTCTAGCGTCGAGGAGCCTCTATCCAGCGCAGCCACCCTTCCCGGTCTCTGCTTAACCGCTTCATTTGGTTGAAGGATTTGCCTCTTCTACCTCCGATCCTCTCCATGAACTCCTGATATGAGACTCTGGGACGCCCTCGTGGCCTCTTCCCTGTGGGTCGAGCCTCTAATATCTTAATAGGGTCCATGTCCTCATTCATGCGGCAGACATGTCCAAACCACCTTAATTGCCTGTTCTCCGAGGTGGTTTTGAGTTTAGGCACTTCCAGCTGTTCTCTAATAGTTTCATTTCTAATGCGATCCCTCCTAGTTTTGCCCACCGATCTACGTAGGAATCGCATTTCCGCTGCTGTTATGCGACTATAATGTTTGTCCAACATAGTCCAACTTTCTCTGCCATAGGTGAGAATAGGAAGGTCTACAGAATTATAGACGTGCATCTTGGTATTTTATCCACTTCACGGCAGCTGATGATACTGATAGCAATCTGGTGATATACTTGATTCGCCTTAGATATTCTGTACGAAATCTCAACATCTATCTTACCAGCGTTAGTAATTATGGCACCTAAGTATGTGTACTCCTTTACTACCTCAAGAATCTCTCTGTTGCAAACCAATTGGACGTCTTCCTCTTCTTCTCTCGTCATAATCATCACTTTACTTTTGGAGGCATTTATTTGCATACCTTTCCTCAGCAGCTCTTCTTTCCATTCTACCAGTGCTTCCTGTAGTTTCATCTTGAAATCGGCGATGAGCACAATGTCATCCGCATATAAAAACCTCTGTACGAGGACAGTTCTCATATTCCAATTTCAAATTGTAGTCCATGTAGTCCGACGCATTCAGATTTTATGGATCTCGTCCATAAAGTTTATAAACAGGAGGGGGCTTAAACTATCTCCCTGTCTGACTCCTCTCGCAATTGGGAAAGGTTCTGATTCTGTGCCATTTATCCTTACCACTCCAGTGGCTCCCTGGTAGGTTGATTTCACGGCCTCAATCAAATCTCCAGGCACGCCCTTGGCAACCAAAGCGTTCCAAATTTCTTTCCTAGGAACTGAGTCAAACGATGCCCTTAGATCAAGAAATGCCAGGATTTTGTTTCTACCCCAGGCCTTTTTAGCGATGGTTCTAAGAACAACGATATGGTCCTAAGTCTGCCGGCCAGGACGGAAACCAGCCTGTTCACCTTCAAGCTGTCCCTCCACAATCCGCCGGAGCCAACTTTCTAATATAGAAGTATATAATTTATAGACCACAGAGAGCAGACTGATGGGTCTATAGTTATTGCAGTCCGTTGAACTGCCTTTTTTATGAATTGGAAGGATTATGCTATATTCCCAATCCTTGGGAATTTTCTTTCTATCATATACTTCCTGAAAGAGCTTTTGAAGGACTTTTAGGAGTTCATTTCCACCATATTTCAAACATTCTGGGGCGATATCATCCCTTCCCGGTGCCTTTCCTGCTTTTAGAGTCTGCGTTGCGTCTTCTATTTCTTCTTTAGATTGGTCTAAAATTCCCAATTTTGGCTAAAATGGCATAATAGTGGATTTGTGTAATGTTAATCCATCAATATTGTCAAATTGTTTTTTAAACAAACGGATTTTTATGTGGTTTTAAACCTAAGGCTGCCCTCTGAATTATGTTATCTTTTAACCCACAATAGATATAAGACCCATTACATGACACAACATCTACATTCTTTGGAGTGTTTAAGAGTGAGTGAGTAGTATATTTAATTTTTGATGATGAAGTAAATGCAGCAAAGCATGATGAGCATAAATCATAATATATTATGAGGGGGTAATAAGGGGTGTACTCCCCTCATTATCACAAAACAAACTTTTAGTTACTATAGATTCTAGTTCATTGTCAATATCACTCGATTCAGAATTAGAGTGTAATACAGATAAACATAGACCTGTTTCATTAGGAAGGTTTTAATTAATAGATGTAGCTGATGAATTATTAGCTTCAAAACATTTCTGAAATTGTGCGGACAAAGAAGCCGCAGCAATAGCACTATGGCGTATTTTACTTGTGTCAAACAAACCCCTTCTTTACTTGTGTCAAACAATATTCTGGACGTTTACGCTCAGAATTAAATCATCACTGTTCGTTTAGTGTATATGATATGATCGATGACCTAATGCAATAACATACACTAACAAATCTTCATAATATGTATATTTTATCAATAATAGATTTACAACACAAACGTCAACAACTTTTTATAATCCAACCTGCCCCGTTCACAAGTGCCTTTTCGAATTCACATGTAACTACTCCGCTACATCACCTCCTGTCCAATGACTTCGTCGAGAAAACGAACTGGAAGTCTGACCTGTCTCCCACTGCTAGTGGTTGCTTCAGGAACTTGGCGGTCTGCCTTGGCGGAGTAATTGAATTCATTATCCTTAAGTATATTTGGAGTGTCCCAAGATGGTGAAGATGGTAATGTCTCAATTATATCCAAATGAATATGCTCAAAACGGGCAGAAGGCAGAAAAACTCCGGGGTGTGCGACCGGGTGACGCTGCGCCTTGGACCTCCGACAGGAGATGCAGACCTTCGACCATCTTCCAATGTCCAAGTTTTGACTTGTCCAAAAAAATTTCTGCCCTACAAATCGAGTATCTGTTGAGAATTGGCTGATGAAATTCACCCACCTAATTCGCATAGGAGTGGAGGTTTCGGGTTTCTGCTGAAACAAAAATAGAAGCGGCTTATGGTCCGTCTATATGGTGAAGCGACAGCCCTCGATCTTAGAGCGGAAATGCCGTATTGCTTGGTAGATAGCCAAAAGCTCGCGGTCATACGTTGCGTAATTTGGCTGTGCTTTGCTAAATACTCTTGACTTAAACCCCGAGATGGTGCCAGATGCCGTTCTCTTTTTGCTGAAGCACCGCTCACATAGATGTGCTTGAAGCATACGAGATCTGTTTCCGGGTCCGGATGCGCTATGATGGCTGAATTCTTGAGTGTTTCTTTGCAGCCCTCGAATGCCCTGATAGAGCCCTTTGTCCATAAGATGAGCGTTTGATTCTTTTTGGCACCGGACAAGTATTGGTTTAAAGATGCCTGTACTGCGGCTGCATGAGGAAGGCAACGCCTATAAAAACTTACCATCTCTAGGAAACGACGTAGGTTCAAAACTGTAGAAGGGCGTGGATAATTAATTATTGCCTCAACCTTTTCTGGGTGTACTGCAATACCATGCTGTGTAAATATATGCTCCAAAAACTCCAACTCTTCTACCCCGAAGATACATTTAGAAAGGTTTATAACTAAACCATGCTGATCCAGCCGACGAAAGACCTCGTCTAGGTGCTTTTTATGTTCTTTTTCGTTCAGGGAACCGGTGCCAAGATCATCCAAATAAGCATAGACGAAGTCGAGTCCGCGTAAGACTGTATCTAGGAACCTCTGGAAAGACTGAACTACATTTCGAAGTCTAAAGCACATCCGCGTAAACTCGAAGAGACTAAAAGTGGTTATGACGACCGTATTTGGAATATCCTTCTCGGCGATTGTTATAGTAGGCTCGCATTCAAATCCTACTTGCTAAAGACCCGAACAGACTAATATTGAAATCGGCGATGTTAGGTACAGCACATCTATCAGGTGTGGTATTTGCGTTCAGCTGCCCATATTCGCCGCAAGGCCTCATACCTCCATCCTTCTTTAGAACTATATGCAGAGGTCTCGCCCATTAGCTACTAGAGTAGAAATAATACCTTCTTGCAACGTTTGTTCGAATTCGTGTTTAGCTGCCGTGTACTTTTACAGGATGTACAGGATGCAGCCGTCGAGCATTTGCTGTTACTGGGGTCCACGGGGTCTCGATGTGATGAACATCTGAATGCAGCGATTCTTAAATGAAATGAGAGTGGTTAGTAACGCTTGGGTACCTTTGAAGGAGTTCCGTGTACCACATGCCTTCAGGGACCGAAAATGTGGTAGGCTCAGCTATAACCGTAAGTCTACCCTTAGTCTAAGAACTCACCCTCTTATCCACTAATTGGCATCCCGCCAGATCCACCATAAGCTGGTGGTGAAAGATCAAGTCTGCACCGATTATAAGTTGTCCAACTTCTGCTAAAATAAAGCGCCATGTTATTCTTCGTCGTAGTCCTAAATCCAACTCAATAAGTCTTTCCTCGTCAGTGGAGATAGGAGTTCCATTGGTTGCATATAAGAAATTTTTCTTTGTCTTCAACCAGTGTGTCACTTTTACTTTGTCTTCAAAGACTTGTTAACAGTTCTTCGTTTGTTCTTATCTTATATTTTGAGTGTCTCATTGTCATCTTGGTTAGATATATTAGATATTGATATCAGTTTGGGAGAGGGGGAGAATTTTAGCATCTGCCACTGCCTACAGGTCCATAATATATAATATGGACCTGTAGGTCCTTTTTATATACAGCTCTGGAATCAATAAACAATCGTCATTTCACCATGTTATATTCCCTCATCTTTTCACATATTTCCCAGAGAGCAAAGATCTGATCAGTAGTAGATCTATTTCTCCTAAATCCATATTGATTGTCCCTTACTGCTCTTTAATAATAGGGTGCAAGTCGGTATATCATACTTTATAATATTCGGTCGGTATAAGATTTTATACCCAACATTTAGTATAGTGATTTCTCTACCATTGCTATATTCAGTCACAATGATGATTGTGAACCACATTGATGATACCACAATTCCATTCTACTGGAATTCATTCTTTTTCCAAATATATGCTATAAGTTTGTGTTTTTCTTGTAGCATCTTATCACCCATCAGTTACAAAATTTCGGCCTTTATACTGTCTCCACCTAGAGTTCTATCTCTTTTCAATTTGCAGACCACTTTATCTAACTCTTCTAATGTTGATGGGATTGTTTATTTCCATCCATATTATCCCGGCTGCGTTTCTCTATAAATGACTGTGGTTGAATAAGTAGTATCGTCACTTTTCCTGTTTAATAATTATTAGAAACGCTCTTCCCATATTAGTACAATCTCTTGATTTGACCTTAGGAGTATAACTTCCTTGCTTCTGAACCAATTATTTATAGGTGTATAGCCTTTTTTGATTGGCATTATTTTCCTATACAATTTTATGCTTCCGTTTTTGTTGGCAGCATCTTTGATCTGTTTCAGCTGCTCCAGATGTGCTTACTTTTTCTTCTTCATGACGATATTTTTCAGCTCTCGCTTGTGCAAGCTCTTGGGCTGGAGACTGTTTCTCCATTCTGAAAAGACTTTATATCCCGCGAGACGTCTAGTCAAGCTAACCGTTTCTTTTTTTTTTTTCGGTTCCAAGCTTGTACAATATAGAAAGGTTGCAGCGTGTGGCCAGTAACAAATCAATATAACAAATTATATAACTGTTAACTGTAACCGCGTAACAAACCATTTACATAAAAATAATTTTAAAAACCCATCTATACAGTATTTCAGGTACTTTTTGAGTTTTTTGATGCATACGGTTTTCAAATATTAAGATTTTGTTTTTTTCCGTCAGAATTACTTTCTAAGAGACTGATAAATTCTTCAATCCATATGATTCAAAACGAATTCTCGATAAATACGAATCAGAGGTATGGTTTGGCTATTTTAGAAGCAATATTTATTTTAATAGAAATTAATGTTGGTAATAATGTGTTTGTTCAAAATAAATAATATAACTATAAATGAATTGCCAGTAGAAATTAAAATAGAATTTCTTTCCTAAAGTTTTATATTCCTAATTTTCTTCGGAATTGGGTCGTCCCTTTCTAATTTGTTGTCGATTTTGGACGTTTAAGTTTTACCATTAAATAGTATGCAGTATGGAATCAAAACTATTTATGTTTTAAAGTATCTGTATCTCATAATCAAATTTATATAAAGTTTTAAGCCACGTTAAGGCATTTCACAAACTATGGGACAGACAAATACATAAATGGTTATTTCACTATGATAGTATTCTTGTTTCTTGTTTTTTATATTTTCCATCTCCTCTCGGTATTAAGTGAAATCAAATAAATATTTTAATTTAGCAATAATGCCGGTGTTAGTTAAGTTAGATAATTGTGTTTCCCATAGTTTGTGAAATGTCTAAACACACCCTTAAAATACTGGGATCATTAGTTAGCGACACAGTTTGCCACCCTACCAACAGGTGATGCCACTGTTACTTTGTGTAATCTATATTATATTCCACACTATTTAGTAAATATTAATAAAACAATTAGTAAACATTATTTATAACACGTAAATTTATTTATAAGAAAATGAAAGATCAGTCAACTCTCACCATCATATTATCTCATAAATTGTTTTTATATTTTACAAAATAAATAAAATTACATTAAAAACGCAAATTAATTTACCAAAATTTTTGATTTCATTTTAAATTTATTTATGTATTCAGTTATATATATATATATATATATATATATATATATATAACTGAATACATAAATAAATTTAAAATGAAATCAAAAATTTTGGTAAATTAATTTGCGTTTTTAATGTAATTTTATTTATTTTGTAAAATATAAAAACAATTTATGAGATAATATGATGGTGAGAGTTGACTGATCTTTCATTTTCTTATAAATAAATTTACGTGTTATAAATAATGTTTACTAATTGTTTTATTAATATTTACTAAATAGTGTGGAATATAATATAGATTACATATATAGATATATATATATATATATATATATATATATATATATATATATATATATATATATATATATATATGTTTGATTGTTATATTGGAGATTTTTAAAGTCCATATATTTCAACATATGTATTCAATATTACTATTTTATTACTTAAAAAAATATCACTACTCCTTTATATTTATCATACTACCAAACATTGAATGTTTTGAGTTCATTTTGTATTCCTTCTTTGTGGTATTCCCACCCTTAAAATAGAAATTTTCCTAAGTTTTGGGAGTAAACATAATGGGAATATGTTTAATTTTTAATAATTTAAGCAATCCTGGACTTATTAGATTTATATGTACTAAAGAGTGAGGAAGGATGCTCAATTAACAGACAAGATAACATACATCCATTTATATTCAATGTTTAATAAAATTACATGGTAAATTAAACATATATTAGTAAATCATAATATTACAGATATTTCAATTTATCAATCAGCTGTATTATGGTTTCGTTATTTGCTATCACTACTTCTGTTTTTAATTAATCTTATTTTTTATGTTTGACCAATTTGTTAAACTGCAACGGATTTTTAGACATTAACTTTTAAAAATTTCTTATCAATAAAAAAAAATTAAGCTGGGATTCGCCATTATAGCAATTTCTTTAACCATGATATTGTATAAATCAGGATTTAATATATCGCACAAATATAAAACATTAACATGCTTTCTCACATATGCAACATAATTAAATATTTCCTTCAGTCAATGTTTAATGGTATATTAATGAAATTTACATATGTTTTGAATATTTAACTGTAAATATATTTCATTCTGATTATTATTAATTTCTACAAGAGTAAAACCAGAAAAACATTTTTGATTTTTTTAGGAATTAAATGTTTCTGAGGATCCAATGAATATGATATTTTATAAATAATAAAATCTTATCATTGAATTACATTTTCTTCATTGCATCATTTATACTATAATGATGCCATAATTATTCTAATATTGTTTAAATATTGTTAATGAAAATGATTATATTGACATATAAAATATCTTATACAAAAATATTTAAAACTCTTGAAGTATAAAATTTTTTTTTGTTAAATGCATTTCATTGGAAGTTCAAAATTTAAAGGGACAATTACTTGAATGGAATCACAACACTTGAAAATCACATTGCAGTCAGAAAGTATGTTATATTAACAAAATAAAATTATATTATCAAAAATATTGGTAAAATATATCATTCAAAAATAAACTTTACAATTTATAATAAAATATCTTAAGTACTAAGAAAAAATAAATATGAACCAACATCATGGGAAAAAAAAAGAAATCAAA
This sequence comes from Nezara viridula, assembly GCA_928085145.1. Lineage (NCBI taxonomy): Eukaryota > Metazoa > Arthropoda > Insecta > Hemiptera > Pentatomidae > Nezara > Nezara viridula. The sequence continues at coordinate 80,942,602 of OV725078.1, forward strand.
TTATAAATATGATTTTCACATCAATTTTTCAACTATGTACATATAAAATTCTTTATATTTTTGTATACTTTTGAATGAGATCTGTCTACTTATATGTAAATACAACTAATACATATGTTTTCACAAAGTTAAAAAAATCAGGAAAAAATAAAAAAATATTTTATCTACTAGTATGTTTTTCAATTCATATTTTAGCCAATTTGATAGATTAAAAACAAGAACACACTGATTATGTGACAAAAAAACTATAATTTAAACACCTTTAGTTTTAACATTCATAAAAACTTTCTCATTCCATTTAACACATGTTAAAATGAATACCACTGTTCAACTATGTGATGCTATTTCTAACATTGAGTAACATGTAGCCATTTGATTTGACAAATAACATATCAAATATTATTATAACAAAGAGAGGGATTAGTTAAATTGTAAATTAAGTTAAACTTATCAAATTCCTAAATATTACGGTTAAGTTTTATGTAACATTTAACATTTATAATTTTTTAAAAAGTGCTTACATAAAAAGCCTATTTCTACCTTTTTTTTATCTGAAACTATTCTCATAAACTGACAAATAATGTTCATTAAATGTATGTACACTAAATATTTATCTTAAACTTAATCCAATCAAAATTTTTGTTGACTGGACTTAAAATATTGTAAATGAATGAATAATCTCAATATTTAAAATTTTATACATATATAATACTAAAAAAACACCACACTAAAATTTTAACACAGTTGATTATTCAGAAAATAGTCGCTCATTCATAACAAAATTAATCATGATTATTGTACAAAGATGTTGAGAATAAAATATTTTAAACAATAAATGTTACATACATACATAAATATAGTATTTTAATAAATTTAACACTTATGAGAGTTAAATAACTAATACAAATATGGAATAGCTTGACTTATTACCAATAATGCAGCAATAATTTCTACCGATCTAAGTGTTTAGACCATTATAGAAGTTACATAACACCTTATTCACAAAAATGAAATGGTTAATTAATGCTAAATGAAAAATTAGATTTTTATTTTTCATTTAACATGTCTTTCTACTATAGTATTACAACATTATATTCATATTCTAGATAGTTTAACTATCCATAAAAATACCAAATGAATTTAAAAATGATAGGAACAATTATCTCAGTATAAATTGTAAATAATTATTTTACTGGGTGACATACAAGGTTATAGATTATAGTATATTAATCAAATAGTATTTTTATTCAAATGCTATTTTCAATCAAATTGAAAGCCTAGTAAATAAGAAGTACGTGAATGCACTCTTACATCAATAGTAGTATAGGCTTTATCCAAAAAGAAACAACACAAATAAGCTTTAGATGCATATCATAAGTTTTATTTATGAATATTAATATTAGGGACTTATTTGTAACATTCACTACAAATATATTTCAATTATATAGTTCAACTTAACAAATATATTTTACACATTTGTTCTTTGAAATAAAAACAAAGTTAGTCTATATAACAAACCTATTAATTTTTCAATATTGAATACAATTTTTATTAGGATATAATAATTTCTGAATTAAAAAGCACATTGTTTTGTGCCAAGATTCTCCAATTATTTTTATGTAAACTTAAGTTGATGAGAATTAAATCTTACAACATATTTAAATATTTATAGACGAAGAATATTTTTATAAATATTAATGGTTGAAGCTTCTGTCAGATGGTGGTAATAATGTAAGCATATTTATCATTTTATATTTATTTTCAGTTAAAAGTTTTATGTGATGTGTTTCATAAAGATAAATTTTTGTAAGATTCTCCACTCCATTAATGACATTGCATTTCATTATTTTATATTTATATACAAAAATAATGAAAACCAAAATATCTTTTGGAGGACAATATTTTAATAATGAACAAAGATTTTTGAGGAATCAAGTAAACATTGAAAGCCCTAAATGCTATCAAGAAATTCACATTCCTTTATGAAATTTGGATAGTTCATACAGGAAGTGTACAACAAATTAACACTTATTTTCTTTTCTTAGTATTGTAGTCTAAGCATAATTATTACAAATCAATACTTTTAATTTTATACCTACAACATTCTTTTGGTAAAAAAATTACGGTCATTCTTAAATAGAGAGAAGTCTTTATTTTGATAACATTAAAAATATTTATATAAAAATTTGTCTTTTAATATCACATAAAATGATCGCCATGAAAAATTAAATATTGTAATCTGCCAACTAACAGACCCATGCGGATAACCTTCCATCTCATTATGATTAGAATTCACAAATAAACCATGGAAATGTCATTTTACTTTTCAAACAAATCAAACTTTGTTTTGACCTTTTTTTTTGTTTATCATCAAAAATGTTTAAAACCCCAGCTATTTCTTTTACAGATATAAGAGGAATTAAACTTTAGTTATTACAATTTTGTTTTAAGTAATGAGTGAGATATACTAAATAGTATTTTACAGAATAGAAGAAGCCTTCCAAATATAGTAATCATGTTTGATAGAATAATAAGTCGTTAGGTAACATCAAGAATTAGGTAACATAAATCCTATTGTTGGTTACAATTTTATAACTGTTCAACACATAAGGATGCAATGCTGTTAGCCCATAGTCCTTTGAAACAATCCAAATCTGGAATCCATGAATGAACTTATTATATACATTCAGTTGCCATGTTTAGCTGGCTAAAACGGTTGAAGTTCTCATCACTGGTCTTTAAACTATATAACAATACAGGTGAGCTACTCTATCTTTCACTAAGAAGTTAGTTTTTTGTATCTGAAAAAAATAAAATGTATTGCATTATTCTTTCAAATATATTTATTATTAAATATGATTAAAACATAATGTTTATTCCTTAAGCATAAATTATATAAAAAATAGAGTTTAATAATAATTTTCAGTAATATTATTAATCAAATCATGTTTCAAAGTTTTAGATCATTTTTGTTTAATACATGATTTTCTTCATAAGAAAGCGTTATGTTTAAAAAAAAGTTTGAGCTTTCAAACTAAATTTAAAATTTAGAAATGTTGCATGGCGCAAGTTCTATTGTTGAGGGGGCATTTATTTACATGGTAATGAATTTTTGGAGAGAACCATACGTTTGTCGAGTCTCAATTGGGGAGAACTTTCAAGCCAAATAAATTGTAAATAAATAAATTACATTTTTTTTATTTTTTTTTATTTACACTATTTTTAAGAAGAAGAAGAAAGCAATCGATATTCTGGGGAGGTGAGGCATGTGCCATCACCCTTGGAGGGGAAGGGGGACCCATATGTTGGGCAAAGAAATAATGGAACCCGTTTTTCCCCCCCCCGAATATAACTCAAAGGAAATTATGAATAAGAATAATAATCTTTGAAAATATTTGCTATTATGAACTTTAAACATCACATTCAGAAATATGATGGGACACAGTCTAAGTAACCTCACTTTCTTTTTTTTCCCAATTTTCAACTTGCAGATTACAAGTATATTTAATGATCATTAAATTTAATCAATTTGGAGAAATTCGTTTGTCTAGTTTGTACCTGAAATTCCTCATTGAACCGAGAAAAGTTTGTAAAAGTTGTGTTTTATTTTATCATCATCAAACCTCGTGGTGACATTTGCTAAAGGCTCTAAAACACAACTCTCAATATAATAGATTTGGCCGGGGGGAGGGAGGGAGGTAGAATGTTTCATGTTTTGAAAATGATGTTTTAACATTAGATAACATGGTTTAAATTGGATACCTTCAGCGAGAAAAGGAAATACTCGCTCAAAATAAGGACTATTTTTACTTGGGATTGAATAATTAGTACGTGTATTGTTGAGAGATAGTGTGATCAACACTGTGGCCCCAACAGTCACGCAGGACGAAATCTCGGCGAACCGGCGATCTAGTAGCATTATTATCTATTCCAGTACAGTACACAAAGCGTGGTAATCTCTAGCGATCCATATAAAGACATCAAAGATCGCAAAGACAGATCAAGTTCTGTGTGCATGATCCTTAATATCCTCTTACTAATCTCAAATAAACATATTAGGATTGAAACTAAGAAAGCTAGTGTCAAACGATTCCAACCCTAAAAAAATAAACATATTTTTTGGTTAGCAGATTCATATATAATTCATGAGAAATGATTAACAAAACGAACCAGTGTTAACACTTAAAAAAAAAATGAAAACATCACTGTTTACTGTTATCTCAGAGCTACTACAGAAGCGGGGAAGCAGGTGCGAATTTCATATGGGCAAGACCAGCATATTCGCAATCAGCAGTACCTTCATTGCCGAAACTAAAAAGACATTTGTTTCTGATAGGTATATTTATATTAATTTTTTTTAATTCTTTTATATTATTTCTTATGCGAATTTGTCGATTATTTAATTGATAGACCACTGAATTACAGTAAAATATATTTTTCAAGAAAAACAAATTAACATATTGTAATGGCCACCTCCATTTTTTCCTAGCATGACGGTACTTGGATGGTATATAAGCTTAACCCTAATTGAGATAGGCACAGTAGCAACATGTCGAATACCGTGGTTGTTTTTTTATTTTTATTAGAATGTCTTGTTGCCCATAGTATACCGAATCTTTTTACATCGGATGTATGTAGCAAGTTGAATATTTCAAATTTTTGTTCATCCTTACGATTTATCTTATTAATATTATTTAACTATTAACACTAGTAACTAAATTTATTTTCATAAGTTTTAACAAAATTATTGCACTTGATCTATTATTTTAATAATTGTGATATATATATAATGAATAAATCCAATTATATCTGTGAAGACACTGAGAGTGTGATATGGTCAGCATTTTCCATTCTGAAGTTATTTTTATTTAGATTATCATTATTCTCATTTCAATTTCAAACCAAATGAAAAGGAAATGAGTAATGGGTTAACAATAAGTTTAACAATTAACAGTTTTTTCATAAATTAATTATCATAAAAAAAATTAATTATAATATAAAAAAGAAATAAAGTTTCTACTATATGTGTATATGGCTGGCCGTATAATAACTCAATATGGAGAAGATCCATGCTTATAGCAATCATTTGATGTTTTTCTGACTGATCTCGCCCATTCTCCATCTTGAATAAAACTTTCATTATTTAAAAAGCTTATTCTCTGAAATCTATTCATTATTTGATCATGAAATAATTTATACCGTTGTATAAAAAAACAAAACAAATAAAGTATAATGATTAATAAAACTTCAGATCATATTTGGCCCAAGAAATGACAAGAGCGGGGCGGGAAATGGTGCAGAAAACGAAAATACGGATTATGAAATTGTCCATCTTTCAAGAGATGCACACCCAATGTACAGCTTCAACGCATTTGGCAGGTATTATATTAATTTATATTACACATTTTCATATTATTTTAAATAAGGTTGTATGTAATTTAGTAAACTTCCTGACGTTTTTTTTTTACGATTTATTAAAATAGTACAAAGTTTTTTAAATAAGTAAAAATCTAAAACAACATTTTGATAAATTGAAAATTGAACGGTATTAATTTAATTCTAATCATAGATCGGCTATTATCTTAATTAAATAAGAGAAAATTTCACAACGAAATTACTTCCGCGATCATGTGTAAATAAGTAGGATAAAGTATAAGTCCCCGTGGAGAAAATTTGAACATTTTAAAAATATTGGATACCAAAGTGATACATTTAAAAAAAAAAATATATATATATATATATATATATATATATATATATATATATATATATATATATACATATATATATTTATTTGAAAATAAATTATGTTCGGGTTCAAAGTATTAGAAGTAACATACAAACATGGTTGCGACCCAGAATTAGTGTATTACAAAGTGACCCAATATTTTAAAATGAAAAAAATAAATTTTAGAGTAGTTTGAAAGGTACATTGAATTGTATGAAATGAAAACAAACTAAAGTAGATCAACATTTTTTTTAAATTCAAAACTGTCGTTTGATTTGTTTATAGCACTGAGAAAAATCAAATGTTCAGGTAAATATATAAAATGTAATTTTTTTATAGCACTGAGAAAAATCAAATGTTCAGGTAAATCTATAAAATAGGATTGTTATACTAAAAATTTCATCTGGATAGACTTTTCATTTTTTTTTTTTTAATTTTAAAAACTTCCTATAATTTAGGAACCTTTTACCAATCCTAACTAAATTCGGACAGAGTTAGTAAAGTATTTTATGCGCAATTAATTTAATAAATAATTTAAATTTTACAATCATTCTTGGTGAACAGAAAAATAAGATCCCGAGAGTTCTATTTTTTTTTTTTCGTCTTATTTATTTATTTTTTTATTCCTCGATATTACAACCTGCAAAGTATGCATTATTATACTGTCTCATACAATATCAATGATTAAAATTTTATATCTATTTATCATTCCATCAGCCAAAAAAATGTTTTTTAGATTTATTGTCCGAAAAATTAATTTTAATCTTAAAGAAATTATTGTTTGAAAAACTTTTTTAGACTAGCTATTTTTTTTTATAGTGAAGAAACACTATTTTAATGGATATGTGTTCGTATATTAAACACAAGAAAAAAATTATGTTAATATATATTATACTTAAATATAGATATGGGAATTCTATTCTTGTTCATTTAAATACTTGGAAACGTTTGGGTATCTATAAAATTCGTTTTTCTACTATACAAATTAAGGGTCTCATATTTAATTTTTAAAAATCTATTATATAAGTTTCTTATAGAATAATAGATAACTGTTTTGTTTGTTATAGGGATATAAATCTCAACTTAAAACCGAACGAGAAAATAATTTCAGAATATTTCAAAACTTATCTGGTTGACGGTGATGAAAAACAAGAAGTGAAAGAAATAACGAAACCTTGTTATTATCTACATGCTGACAACTTCAGTTCAGCTGCTATTAACTTTTGCTACGAAGATAAATTGGTGAGAATTATATATTAATTAAATTAATACAATAAATATAAACTAAACAATATAAACAAAATGATATTATTTACATGAACAAGGGAGCCTATTTTGCGTTGACTTCTTATAACGACAATTCGTTTTTAATTCTAGCTTGAAACGACAGATAATTAATGGACTTTATTAAGATAAGAACCGTGGTTTGACACCCGAACCTAAAATCTTTCCACCAACTGCATAATGCCATGTTCATAGAATTTCTGTAGTTTATTGTTAAAAAAACTGATCCAAAAGGTTTTTGCTTTTTAGAATTTCTTTCCATTCATGGAGTCCTGCAGATACCGGAATAAGCGGTAGTCACTTGGAGCTAGGTCTGGTGAATAGGGAGGGGGGGGCAAAAGGTCCTATCCAAGGCTCAATAATTTATTTCGAGTGACCAATGTGGTGTGGGGCCTAGCGTTGTCTTGGTGGAACACAACTCCCTTCCCATCATTCATAACTCTTCAGAATGTTCTGCAAATTCGATGTTATTATATCCGTTGGAAAGCTGAATTATTGCTCTTCAAAGCCCATTCAAAGATTTTTTTTTTTTAAGTTAATGCCTATGTAAGGAATAAATAAACAATAACTCCTTATAGGTTTTTATTTTTTTATCTCCATTTGCAGTTTGTTTACGAAGATCCAGCTGATGTCATTTTGTGTAGTTTGTGTGTCTCTAAATCCCTGCTAAATTTCTTGTAGATAGTTAAGTCGTATTGAAGTTATAACATGTTTTGTGATTTCCGAAAAAAAATCATGTTAGGGACCCAAACATTAAGCCTGGAAACACAGCCAAGCTTGTGCAAATGGTTTTATACGCTTGTGTGCGACACATTTAGGGCCATAGCAATCTCTTGCACTGATTGGGTGGGATTTTGATCAACAATGACCTTAGCATTGCTCATTTCAATTTCATGTGGGAGACCAGACCGTTGAGCATCATTGATGTAAAAATTTCTTGAATGAAATTTGGCAAACCAATTTTGATAGGTGCGTTCGGTTAAGGCATCAACCCCATAAACGCTACAAACTTTTCTATGAGCTTCTGCAGCATGCTTTCTAAATTTTTCTATGAGCTTCTGCAATATCTTTTTTAAAATAATACAAGATATGCCGATAATGAATATTGCCTTCCATATTCACAGTGCAATAGCAAATACAATGCTAAGCTAGTTTCAACAAGAGTTAACAGATATAGTTGTTGGCATATTACAAACAGGATAAACAATCCACCTGAGGGATTAATTAATCATATAAGCGTATCATAGAGACATAAAAAAAAAAAACAGAAAAACCGAAAGGACTTATTTTGCCAACCCAATACAATGGATAAACATGAAGACATATGAAATATTCTTGGAAAGCAAAATACTTTAGAAAACTAAAAATTTGACATATAAGGTTGCAGAAGGTAACAAATATATATGAAAAAATAATGACTTTTAATTGTTAAAGTTAATAATATCTACTTCTATATTATTAAATAGTAAACAAACGTTTTCATAGAGACCAAATTATTGCAATAATAAAAATACTAAAATGGTCTCCTTAAGTTGTTTACGGACTATGATAACTGTTCATCATCCCTCCCCACCCAAAATAACAATCTGAGTCTAAAGCCCTCCACTTACCGCTCCCGCTCGAAATTAACCAAACAAGTCACCCCAAAATAGCCATGCACGTCAGACGTAAATGACTTAACAACTCGGTTATTATTGTTAAAAATACATATACTCATATAATTTTAGCTTCTTTTTACCAGTGAAAAAAAAACAGCAACGACTGATGACAAGAATTAGTAATAATCGAGTTTTATTTAAAACATGGTAGTTAATAAACGATGTATAATTGGTAATTGTAATTAAAATTAAAATATTCTAAATTATATATAGTAACAACATATAAGAAGGAGTAAATGAATAAATAAATAATAAATAATAGAAAACATTTTAATGTAATAGTTTCAACAGGAGTTAACAGATATAGTTGTTGACATATTACAAACAGGATAAATAATCCACCTTAGGGATTAATTCATCAGATAAGAAGTGTATCTTAGTGACATAAAAATAAACAAAAACCGAAAGGACTTATTTGCCAACCCAATACATCAGACGTTTCGCCCACAATGCTGATCTTATTATCACTAAATCATTGTCTATCACTGAAGCGTAGCTAAGCGGTGTGTGAGAACCAGTCAGGAATGCAAAAAAAATGAATTTCCAATAAAATAATTAGTTTTGTTAGAATAAAAACAAATAGTTTAATGGTACCAGATAAAATGGTTGCGCTACTGGCCTATCATGATCAATATAGGATTGAAAGGTGCAATAGTTTATTTTTTTTAAAATAAATTCTCATTTAATTTGTTAAAAATAAATTCACGTTTAAGATTTTTTAAAATAAATACTCATTTAGGATGAACTCATTTAACTTGATAATTATAAGAAATATAGTAGAAATAACTTTCTTTTTTTAAAATAATATTTGGTATCTAACAGCATAGTGGAAAAAAGTAAATAAACTTGCCGAAAGTGGTCTTACTTTTTTTTGTATTTTAGATGTGAACCTTTTTTTTCTCGAGAAAAACTCAAATTTTGAAGTGTTTTCGAGTTATTAATTTAACCCTTCTATATTTCATGATAATGGAATTGTAGAGAAATTCATAGGGAGGAATAAAGTTTTTAAAAAAATTACTTTGGAACCATTTTAGAACTTGTTCAAACTATTTATTAACATATTTTTTATACTTTCGCAAAAAACATTTTCCACTTTTCGTTTTCCATAACTATAACTTTTTTACTATTAGTATACCTTTACAGAAGGCATCAACAAAATCCAAAATTTAAGCCGCGAATCAAGTTTTTAAAATAGTCACATACCCTTTAGTTTTTTACGTTTTTAAGCGCAACTACGTTGCACAAATTGATTCCTTTGACAACAAATTAAATTTGTTTCTTATACTTTTCTCCTTGTGTTGTCTTTGATCTTTGTCGATACACAAGCAGCCACACTGTCGATCTGCAATGGCCTGGACCATCCAGATGTGCTAGAGATCGGATAAGTAATTTAATTAAAAATGGAATCCGAGTGACTTTCCAATAGGTTCCAAGCCATTGCGGTTTACCTGGAAACGAAAAAGCTGATGAGCTCGCACGGATCGCCTCGGAAATACCACAAACTAATCCTCCGCTGCCCAACGAATCTGTTAAAAGGATTTTAAAATCCTCTTACAAGGAAGAGAATAAGAATTGGCAAAAGCGACAGGCAGCGGGGAAAAAATGGGAATCTTTAACAGAGGAGCCGATAAAACAAACAAAAAAATAGGAAAGAATCGGGGGCGAATTGCCGCATGACGACAGGACACGATTATCTGCAAAGGCATTTACTTTGCCAAGAGGACGAGATGTAGGACCTGCACCTCCCAGTTTGCCCAGTTATCCCTCTTGGTCAGATGTCCGTAATAATTCTGATGGGATCGGCACAAATTCAAGCAATGGAATTATGGCGGAATAGTATTGGGTTGTCAGAATCTGAATGGCCTAATAGCTATCGTTAAATAAAAAAAATAAAAAATCTCCTAATTATGAATTTGGTTCAGTCCATTACGAGGATTTGTTTCAATATGTTTGCTACTGTGCCTGGACTAGGATTATTGTTTTTATAATAATATTACTACTTATATAAACATATAAGTTATTTGTCCACATTGCCAAGATTCGTCAGTAACTCGTCGAAATAGAAACTCGAGTATATTCATACTGAATCTATAAATAACTACACAGGTAAACGGAAATAAACGTCGGAACGTAACATAATACTTTGTTCTTTATAATGCACTCCTTGAAGTATATGTTAATATCCACAGGGATGCCCATCTCCTCCCCCCCCCTCCCCAAGGTGGATGGAACATGAACCTCTTCCCCCTTCCCAAATATTTTATTGCACCCTTCTTAAAAATAGTGTAAATGAAAGTAGGATATAATGAAGTAGAATACCTCATATACAGTTACAGTTGCTAAGGTCTGCTCCAATATTCCCTTTGTCTTCTGGTTTGAAACTTTTCATTTTGAAAATTCATAAATCCATCAAAATTTAAACGTACCCCCCTCGAAAATTCAAAGTTCCTTAAAAATGTGCTCCCCTCAACAATTTTGATGATGCAACTTGCACTATGAGATTACCTTTTGAGTACCCCTGCATATCCTGAAAATATAATGGGAGGAACACAGCAAAAGCATTGAACATATTAATAACTTCCACCCTGATGCTGAATAGAAATGAGTCTACACATATGGAGCAGCGGCGGAAATGAAGAGGAGGGAATTTGAATACAGCATCCTGATGGCATATCATTTCTAAAAATTATCCAAACGAAACAATTTTCGTAAAACTATCGGACTAACTAAACTATCATAAAATTAACATGAAGAACGCCCACGTTACCTCATAAAAAAATTTTAATCTTCATTGAAGAAAAATAATTTTGTAATAGAAACTCCAAAATCTCTGTAGATAAATTGTGTTGCCATGGTTTCTTGGGTGTTCGGTATAAGCGTAAAAGCCAGAAACTCTTTCTCATAAAGACTTTAATAAAGACAAAAAATTCAGAAATTACATTAAAAATAAAGTTATTAAATTACATCATTCAGGGATATAATAAAGATGGGCCAATAAATACCAGAGTTAAAACGAGATTTTCAGTATAAGCGAGAACAGGTAAACAGAAAATGTTCTTATTCTTAGTTCAAAGGGAACTAAAACTGTTCGAAAAAAATAAAATTGTATATAGTCAGGAGTGAAATACAAGAGAGCTTATTTTCTTCTAGAGAAGGGGGAAATAAAATCTGGCCCAATACGAAGCCACTGCAGAGGATAATATGACAATATCAGGAGCTGCGAAAGACGACAGTTTTTTTTTTGTCAACTCATCTTATAATGACCGAATGGTGAAGAGGTCGGATAAGGGAAGGGAAGAACCATTAGAAAGCGGTTTATATTTAAACTAATTGTAAGATATAACAAAGACTTTATAATTATTTCTGGCAACAACCCTACCAATCGGGATACACATGGTAAATAAAAGTGGAGCCGAATCTAAAATTACGAAGTGAAAAATTATGCTAATGAATATGCAATAATTCTTATATAATACCTTTTTATCAATAATATTTCAATGTCAACTTCGTAAATTGTAACTATTGAACTTCTGTTTCAATTTGTAGATCATAATTAAGAAGACCATATTTATTTAATTTATTATTGAAGTTGAAAAATTCATAATGTATTTATTAATAGTTAATAATTCATCACTACATTTAGTTTAAATTTATATACTACTTTTTATGATAAACAGCCTTATTTTGGTTATTCATATTTTTTTATGAGATTTTTATTTTTTATTATTTCTTAATGATATTTACGACTGTATTAAAGAAATACGTTTAGGAAATTTGAACATATGGATATAATGACGTGAAAACACTTGTTGAATAACTACCCAATGGTAGCTTTCTAACATGTAGACATTAGGAGATCACGGGGCCATCTTCTTTTCAGACACCTCGGAGGCTTATCAGGAATTGAAGAGGAAGCAAAGTTAGAAACGATAGGGTTGGGATGATTCTGAAGTTTACTATGGAAGGATAGGTATCTGGATTGGGCCAGATCTGAAACATTAAGGTCTTCATGGATGGTTTTATTTGTAGCAAAGTAGAGAGCATTGAGGATTTTGGATACGAGAGGAATTCGATGGTTTAGTGGAGCCCCATAGCTCAACTCCGTAAGTCCAAATAGGCTTATTATAGTCATGTATATGAATCTTTTGTAATTAATAGGAAGTTTAGAGAGTTTGTCTAGTAAGTGCTGAAGTAATCGGAAACGTCGAGCGGTTTCTTGTCGTTTCAGTCTGGTATGAGGATTCCAAGTCGTTTGTCCAGGTGGAGTCCTAGGTAGCGGATTTACGCAACAGGGCATAAGATCTTTAAACTGAAGTAGTGTTTTTTGTTTTTAAAAAGTTTGTTTTTATCACATTACAAAGGAGTGTACCGGAAGAAGTTTTTGATAATATGAGGAGCAGAAGAAAAATTTTGTGAAATTTTAGAAGAAAAATAAAAACAAAACAAACCATTTTATACAGAATAAAACAAGTACTACTATAGAGTAATATTCTATATACATACATATTTTAGGAAAGTTTTTAGAAATAATGTTACGTAAGACTAATGTTATGTTAAAAAAAAAGAAAAGAATTTTTGAAAATGGCTCTTGGAGCCGAAACGTTAAAAAATAATATAATGTTTAAATATATCATAAAAGACTGTGAGATTAAAAAGGGTTTGATAAATAATTAATCTTATATAGATTAAATATAATATTTACATAATACTTATGATTTACAGCATGGTCTTCTATTTTTCGAGAAGTATGTCATGGAAATAGCACCAGTTCATGGTGAAACTTCCAATACAAACTCCACAGCAATGCCACACATGATCAAGAAAAGTCTTATAAAAGATCAACCCTGGGCAGATGAATTCCGTAAGTATATATTCATTTATTGTGTATGTATATGTCTATAACATGACCAAATAACTGAAATCCTTCTAAACCGGATATATCCGTGTCATGAAAATGTAATATGCGACCAGCTAACATGTTTCAGGAAAGGAAGGAGCACGTTAGACCAGATGTTTATCTTAAAACAGGTGTTGGAAAAACGACGGGAAGCAGCTCGGGATGTGCACGCCTAATTTGTGATTTCAAAGCAGCATGTGGTTCCGTGGACAAAAACTGTGTTTGGATGATCATGGCTGGACTGTGAGTCCCCGGAAAACCAGTGAGATTAACGTTATAGTATGGAGGATCCTAAATATCGAGTCATGATGCAAGAAGAAGCATTTGAAACCTTCGAAGTTCTGACAGATTTGAAACAGAGATATAGACTTTAGCCAATGCTGTTGAACTAAGCCTTGGAGAAGGTTATAAAAACGTGGAGATTAAAAACCAGATGGATAGCATCAAGCAAGATGCATTTAATTTAATGTAGGAAGGAGATGGTGCGGGGTGGCGGTCATAAATAGCCTAAATAGTGGTAAAACTATTTTATTAAAAGCCAACGACCCGACTTTGCAGGTCTTCGTCAGAGCTAGAACGGACAAGATACAAAAAAAATAGAGAATTGTGGAAATTACATAATATTTAGACAAAAAATTATAAACAATGGGAATAAGCTTATTAAAATTATAAACAGTAAGTACATTAAAATATGAACAGAGTAAGCTAAGTAACAAGATCCTAAACTGAAGTAAATAGATGCTAACAAATATTGTAGTGTAATATATAATAAATGCAAATGTGAATATACTTCTACAGATCTACAGGAGAAATTGAAAGAAAAGGAAAAAGGATATAATATGAAATAATAGACATGAAGGAATGTGGAGAAAGAAAAGAAAAAAGAAAACCAAAAATTAAATAAATAAGTAAATAAAATTAGAGACTTATATTCTTTATCCTTTTCTTTCAATCTCTCCTGTAGATCTGTAGAAGTATATTCACGTTTATATATTATATATTACACTACAGCAATTGTTAGCATCTATTTATTTCAGTTTAGGATCTTGTTATTTAGCTTACTCTGTTCATATTTTAATTTACTTACTGCTTATAATTTTAATAAGCTTATTCACATTTCCACAATTCTCTATCTTTTTGTATCTTGTCCGTCCAAGAACCCTGAAGAAGACCTGCTAAGTCGGTTCGAAATGTTGGCTTTTAATAAAATAGTTTTACCACTATTTAGCCTATTTATGACCGCCACCCCGGGCCATCTCCTTCCTTTATAAAGCAATGGTCAACTATTAAATATTCAACATTTAATTTAATGGATGCTCAACTGCATCCATTGAAATGCAGCTGCTCCAAATAGGCAGAGGAAGGGTGGGCTGATTCAGGCCGCCAAAGATCTATACAGTCAGTAAAAAAAAAGGAAAATTTAAGTGCATTGAATATATAGTGAACTCTTTCAGATTACATATACCAAAATAAAAGAAGTTCTGGAGGAGATTAAAGCAAGCTTGATGGTGTTGTTATTTCTCAGTAAAATTGCTCAGTTTACAAAAATTATTTTACCAAAATTGCTCACATTGCAGGTACCAAAAGTTTGAAATTACAAAACTATATCCTTTTCAGCTGTTATGGATGCCAAAATTCGCTTATATTAAAATAAAAACATAATATATAAATTCTATGAGTTATTTAAATAAAAGTTTAATTGAAAGAGGATGGAAATAATTTGGAGATAGTATAAAACAGAGATAATAAAAATTAAATAATAATAGAGTATTACTGAAATAAACGTAAAACCTGAGATTAAAGAAAATGAAAAAATATATTAATATAAGAATTAAATTAAAGAAAAATAAGGAAGTTGTCAGCGAAAAGGAAAAGAAGATTGTTATGGATGTTTTAATAAATTTATAATTTATTATTTATATATATATATATTATATTAATTATATAATATTATAATAATTATTTATATATTTATATTATTATTTATTAAAATTTATTACTTATTATTTCCATCCTCTTTCAATTAAACTTTTATTTAAACTAAAAACAATGCCTTAAGGACTTCGAATCAAGAATTACAATCAAGAATGTATAATCCATAGCTGGATGAGTACATTTGAGAATTTAGGAACATACAAAGGGCGGAGTCGTGTATTGTATAAATATATAAATATATATATATATATATATATATATATATATATATATATATATATATATATATATATATATATCAATTTACTACATGTTTATAATACATTAAGATAAATGATTTTGCTAACGTAAAATCTTTAAACATATTTTAACAAGATGCTTTTATTTTATTTTTAAGTCAATCGACATATTGTTTTCAGATTTAGAGCCACCAGCAAAAAGGACGCCAGAAAATAGCCTTAAAAACCACGTAAGTATATTAAATTAAATTTATTAAATAAATGATTCTGGATCAAAAGCCAATAAAATCTTTAACTAAATTAAGTAGAGAAATCTATGTATGATTTTTTTGTTTCAGAAAATGAACACCAAAAAGTTTGACTCTAAGCCTGTATTGGAAGCAGCTTTATTTTTTGACGAAGCCGCATACAAAATTTTCGCACCATATTTCGACTACAATGTCGGGCAGATACGTGACATGTTGCTAGCTTACATGAACGGGGTACTGTGTTGTCAATTACAACTTAGATTTTGACATTTTTTGTGTGGGAGGAATATTTTTTATTAAATCTATCCAACCTTTCCTCCATTCCAGGTACAAGCATTATACCACCACCCAAGTATAGGTAAAAACATCGACATTATGCTAACACATCTGGAAATATTTCGGAAACAACCCCAAGGTCTGCCAGACTACGAAGGAGAAAGAGAATCCCTGCTAACCTCCTTCTGTAACTACCACGCTGCTCAAAATCCTTCTGGAGATGACAATCCTCTGCATTGGGACATTGGATTATATATTTCGGGGTAAGAGAAGTTATATATTCATTATAAATATAATTTCTTTAAGTTATGTACAAGTTGGCATGCCCGAATAATTCGCATAGCATATTAGTCAGTGAACAAATGCCAAAATAATATATTTGATGTTTTGTTGCCTCTACCCTTTAGGGTCATTGGCAACGCCTTTAAATTACACTCTTTTGTCGAGTTTTATCTGTTTTAAAAACTTTAAACTTTTTTTGACTGCACTTTCGCTGTCTTGTAGATTTTCTTTTTGACTCTGTGCCATGTCTAAATTTTCAAAGGAAGGGCAGTCTTGAATAATATGCTTTACAGTCCTTTGGACATTGCAGCTCTCGCAGGTCGGAGGATCAAGTCCTCGTAGTAGGTAGGAGGGCGAGAACTAACAATGTCCAACTCGTAATCTGCAAAGGGTTGTCTCCTCTTTTCGAGGCGATCGGTGAGAGGTTTCCCATTTTAAACAGTGGTGTTTATTTTCTTTTAATTTCGATTCTTTTTGTTCCCACTTGTTTTGCCACATGTTCCACACATTCTCATTAATTCTTTTAACGTAATCCTCTAGAGGGATTTCATTAATTGATTTCACGGATGTTGTATCTGGCTTTCTTGCCATGTTGGCTGCTTGATCGGTTTTTTCATTACCGATGATCCCGCAATGCGAATCTTTATACCAGGCAATTTCTTTGTTTTGGGGATCCCCTTAATGCTTTTCACTTTATTCCAGAGGATAATATAGAAATATGTTAATGCAATATATTATGACGTGAAGGAATTAATTTTCTCTTTATCTGTTAAATTACAATATTTCATTCATATAATTAATCCGAAACATGTGTACGAATTACTATCTTTGCTAAAAATTTTACTATTTCCATGTTCGTATGTATTTTAGGGGATTACGTAATCATTTAAATAATCATGGGTGTAATCAACCATATATTGCATACTTTTTGAGTAATGCGTAAATAAAATATTTTTTTCCTCTTAAACATTTTCCCTGAAATGTTGGGAGAAGTGGCTATTTTTCCCATCTGAAGGAGAAGATGGATCCCATCTACAAATTGATGGATCAATCAATGGATTTGAAGAAGAATTAATGAATATATGGCATTCCGATAAATAAAAATACCTTTGAGAAATAATATATAGTAGATAATATAACCTGATATCATACGCAGAATTTTCTAACGTTTTGGAGGTGAGAATGCTATTGAAGAGAATTTATTGTTCGAAAAATCGTTACCTTAAATTTGTTTTAATATATGGTAAAATAATAATTATTAGAAGGCCTCTTTGGAATCCTTAGTTCCTCAAATCGAAAGCAGTAGCGAAATAAACATAGTCCGTTCTAGGATTATTCGACTTAAAACGGCCACAAACAACAAGCCCAGACATTATCAGATAGCATACCAACAATTTTGATGTTGATTGTTGTTGAAAAATGTTGAGAAACTCGTTGACACGACATGGTATTTTAATGGACAGATTTCCACCGTCCTATATCACACTGCTATTTTACTCTGCCATTTGCTTTTACAAATGTAAAGGAAAGCTGAATTTACTCACAACACGCTACATCATGATTTTAATATACGTAATGTGCCTACTAGGGACGTCATACTATCAAAACTTTCCAAATCTCATCAGGGTTTTTCTCATTTTACTATTCCTAAGAAGCATTCCTCAGCATTATTCATCAAAGGGATGGTTCCAATGATGAAATTAATATAATTTCATTTATCCAAATATCCAATCAATTGGGACAGGACAATGACCACGAGACCATTCGAATTTTAAATGCAGCTGTTGTTCTCTTACTCGGCTTTTTAATGCTAGCTATGTGGATCTTGTGTATTTATTATAATGCTTATAAATGAAATGAATTTATCTCAATGTAAATATAATTTATAGTCTTTAAAACGAGATTTAATAATTTAAAAAATATTGTTCTGACTATAATACATTACTTAACGTTTTTCTAATCGGTTTCCTGTATACTATTTATGACAACACTAATTGTAAGACACTAAGTTCTTTACATCGCTTGTTTATAGAATATGGCGTACATTTATAAGTTTAAATTTGTTTTTTTCTAATTTTCAGATTAGATTTCTTCGCTATAGAGAAAGGAAGAAAAAGTGGAACAACAATGGGTAAGCAAGATCCCTTCTCATAGATCTGCCTCATTCCAAAATTCCTTTATAGCCCGCTCTGTCAACTTTTAGAATTCCCTCGAATTCGATCAAAATTCGACATGCCCCTTCCCTATACACATTCAAAAACCTCCTATTCCAATTCCTGTTCCAAAAACAGTCAGATACCAGCTAACTATTAATATTATATATGTATTGTGTAGCAATCGTATAATCATAATACTTGGTAAGAGATAGTACATGCATTTCCTACTGTCGACGTAGGAATTTCAATACATACATTTTTTTTTTTTATTCAATTATAATTAACTGTTTATTTTTATATATATATTCAAGTAAAGTTTTTTTGTTTTTTTTTTTATGAAATGAACTCATTGTATCTCTTTTTCGTTCTTCATTTCTCAAATTGTATGTTTATGTTTATGTTGTTCAACCCTTATATATAATTTTGTTCATAGTTCAAGTGATTCGTTCATAGTTTTAATTGTTTTGTTCATAATTTTAAATGCTCTGTACATAGTTTTATCTGTATTGTATATAGCTTGTGCACCTAAGGTTTTCTTTACTTTTTATTTTATTTTAACAATTTTATTTATTGTTTCGAACGTTTAGGCCAGTAATATTCTATTATTTTGTACATTATTGTTATTCTGAAGGGACTTAGTCCCAGAATAAAGTTTTTTTTTCTATCTATCTATCTATCTATCTATATATATATATATATAGACAGAGAGAGAGAGAGAGAGAGAGCGAGAGGGAGAGAGAGTGAGGTTTAATCATGGATCATTTAATTGCGAACAAAAACAAGTTCTGATAAACTGATTAAAATTCGTTCTTGTGAAAATAATAATGACATTTTTATTAAAAGCGCTCCCTTCTTTCCATTATTTTTTCAGACGTGTTGTACAATACGAACAGTTAAAAATATTATGGCTATTTGATGTTTTATTTCTAAATTTTTAATTACTTTTATCATTATATTGTGGCGTTTTGTTGTGGTTTTAATATATTTTAGTAACATCGTATATCTTATTCCATATTTTTCATTATATGGAATATTCTTGGTCCAACTATTCGAGTTAAACGTTTTTTTTTTAAAGTAGTTAAAATTCAAAAGGATATCATATATGTTTGATCGACTTCCAGGACTTGCAGTGGTTGGAGGAGTGTGCTTGGACAAGTACTCATGTATCATAGCTGAGTTTGGAGTGACGAATGTTTTTGGAAAGCCTTACCCTTCTGCAGGTTTTACTTCGGTTTTCATCCTTGCTCATGAAATAGGACACAGGTAAATTTTTAAGCAGCGTGGAAAGTTTTAAACAGATCAAGATCCATTAACGTATATGTAAAAATTAAATATAATTTATTATTGTTATTTAGCTTAGGAATGCATCATGACGGATACACCAATGACTGTCCCAAGGAAGGTTTTATAATGTCCCCATCGAGAGGAGTTTTCGGCGAAACATTATGGTCCAGATGTAGTGCCGAAATTATGAATACCTTAGAGTAAGTTTTTTTTGTTTGCATGTTTTTTTAAGAGCTATAAAGGTTGAAGATAATATATTGTGACCCTAATTTTATAATCAATCTTGTGAGAAGTTTTCACAAGAGAAGAGTGTGTTTTGTTATGGCGAGCACCTTAATCATTTTATAGCTAAACTTTACTATTTTGAGTATAGATATTTTAGTCATTTAAACGAATAACAGCATATATGAACAATATACTTAATGGAGGGGAGAGGGACAGACATAAGCCATTTATTCTGTATGGTATGTTTGGATATGATTTTTACAATGTGTGAAATCAGTACCACTAACAACCCCTGGAGTGTCTTGTCTTGGGTACAGTACTATGTGAGGAAGTACTGTTACAAGGCCATCGGTTATACAGGGGTTTTTCGCCTTAATTAATTATTTAATTAAGAGTACCCACTTATAGAGGCTGGGTGTGCCCCAGGGCCAATGAAAAATTATTAATCATCAGCCAAAGTCGAACCTGGGGCCTTGAGGTCTGATAGTCAATGATCACCCACTGAGCAATTTCGCTCCCGTTACAACGTATGTATTTATTTAAGTTGGAAAGGTTTTTTTTTTTTTTTTAATGTATTTATCTCAGCACAAAAGATAAAAAAACATCGATGTCTTCAAAAAATGAATGTTGCAATTTTCATAATCCGTTATATATTAGTATTTTTTTTTTGTTTCTACCAAGCTCAATCATATTGCAGCCAGATTTTTAAATATTTTTTTCACCTTGAAAATTGGTTACAATTATATGGGATTTGTCGCCCATAGAATATGAGCTGACTATCTTCCATCGCGGATAGTTCACAACTAAATTATTTTTTAAAAAGAATTATTTTAGCTTTTGGTGATGTATTTGTAAAAAAAAAAAAAAAAAATGAATATATGTATTTTGGTGTAACAGATGCATATAAAGAAATTAACTAACTAAACAATTATTTATTTTTACATCTACAGTACTTGGGCAACTTGCTTATACGATACAGCTGAGGTCAACAACGAACTGGATCACAGAAAGTTCGGAGAAACGCCAGGTTTGGTTTGGAACTTGAAGAAACAATGCGAACTACTGCTTAAGGACAAAGATGCTGATATTTATAGCACTGGCAATGAAGAGGTAAGCCTTCAAAAAATTAATAAAGATTTTATAAAATTAATAAGCACTTAATCATTTCCTGATAAACCTCGTTTCGAAAGTTAAATGAGTAAATATATAACTATTAATCAGATCGTATGGTGCCAAAGGATTCACATATATGAATGCTAAAAAGGAAACGGATGAAAAATAAATTTTATTCAGTGACCTGTTGTTCCCTTAGATAATTGCATATATTAAATTTAAATTCGTTTGAATATGTTTTGTTACTAACTTATCGAAAATGAATAATCATTACAAGTAATAAGAAGGTATGTGATGTAATATGTACCAAAGTAATCAATACAGTGAGAGGTGGTATTGTATATAGTTATTGGCACAAGCAGATCTACGGGGGGAGCTTTCGGGCTGAAGCCCTCCCCTCCCCCAAATGGTAAAATGTAACCCTGTTTTATAATAATAATAATAAGGCTTAGCGAACCCGAAGGTTCGATGCCGACACCACCAATCGCTTGTTACACACCTCCCTCCATCGTTCGCCGTCCAAACCCAGTCCCTTCAGATCAGCTTTAATGCAATCTTCCCACCTTTGCTTCGGTCTACCCCTCGGACGCTTACCATTCGGCACAGCAAATATTAACCTTTTAGGAATTCTCTCGTTACTAAGCCCAACAACTTTACAAGCCCATTTGATTCGCCGCGATGAAATTACCTCAATTATATTACCCGGATATAGCTCACGCAATTCGGCGTTGTGTAACCGTCTGAACTCTCCGGTTAACTCATCCTTCTTCGGTCCGAATATTCTACGCAATACTTTATTTTCAAAAACCTTAAGACGCTGCTCATCCCTTAATGTAAGCGGCCAAGTTTCGCATCCATAAAGAACTGTAGGCAAGATAATTGTTTTATAGATTCTAATTTTTAAGTTTCGGGACAAGAGGCGCGAACTGAGTAGTTTTGTCACAGAAAAATAACAAGCATTCCCCGCCTTCAGTCTAACTTTAATCTCTTCTTCAATTTCGTTTTTTCTAGTTATCGTAGAACCTAGATACCTAAATTTATCTACCTGTTCAAACATATTACCATCTATATCGATATCACCAGTAGTATCGCCATTTTTGCAGCTAACCATATATTTTGTTTTATCCACGTTTATTTCGAATCCTAGTTCTTTACCGGCTTTCATTAACGTTGTCGTATTTAGTTTTATAGTTTCAACGTCTTCGCTTAACAGTACCAGATCATCAGCATAGCCCAGCACGGATGTTGTCCCGCCCAGATCCAACCCTTTCTCGGTACGCATTACCTCCCTAATGGCATGTTCTAATGCCAAATTGAACAGGACAGGCGAAAGAGAATCCCCCTGTTTTAAGCCCGAACGAACCTCAAATTTTTCGGACAAATTATTACCGATTCTAACTTTATTGAGTGTCTCCGTCAAGCACATCCTGACTAGATTTACTAGTTTTTTTGGAATTCCCTAACCCTGTTTTATGGAAACAAATATTTTTCAAATATCTATTAATGCATTATTGTACATGTAACTTACATTTAAAATGACTTCAAGAATCACTTAAATACCATTTCATATAAGTAGTTAGTATCTTTCTTTTTTTTTTTTTAAATAATTATCGTTTTGTACCATTATATTGAAGTGGTTATATGGACTCTATTTTTTTCTAGGGCCCACATAAATTACCAAAAATGTAGTTCAATAGTATTACTCCTGTATATATATATATATATATATTGAGGTGGGGAAGGGGAGGAGTAATATATATAAATATGTATATAGGAGTATATAATATTATAGTAATATATATATATATATATATATATATATATATATATATATATATATATATATATATATTATTATAATTACTATAATTATAATTACACCTGTTTTTTTTTTATTCTTATATTAAGTCCACATTTTTATTGGAATTGTTTGCCAAAGTTTTTATTCCGCGTCTGCTTTCTAATTTGCAAAGTTTTACTAACTACTTGGGTTGATACTGATATTGATACTGAACCATTAATACCATAAATAACTGTTGTTACCTTAACACAGCCATCTCCAGTCAATCGTTCCATGATAGTTATGCCAATATTTTAAGCCACTAACCAAGTGAATATTTCACATAATCTTCCAAACCGTCGGTCACAAGGTTAATCAGCCGATCAAATAAATCGTAAAATATGAACAAAGCTTCCAAAAGGCATTTCAAAAGGTATAGGAGCAGCTTAAAAAATTTGTTGTAAAATTTTGGAAATCTGAAAAGAAAAAAAAAACAATATCAGTATAATCACATATTACTGAAATCTTGTAATATAAATATATTAATACCTATATTATATATATTAATAAATAAAAATATAGTAATGGTAGTAGGTACCAAGAACAAAATGTCTGTTAATCTTTAAAATCTCTCTCTATAGACATTCTTAAAAAAAAGTTCCATATCTAGGTGGAAAAATTACGTATATATCTTTTACAAATAAATTACTTAATAAAATGAATTGAAATTCTTAACTCATTGTTTGGTATATGTTCCTACGTGCACTTGTGGAAAAATTTATTCATTAAACATTTGGGCTTGTACAAAAAAGAGAACACAATTGTTGCTACATAGGTTATGAAATACAAAATGTATTACTTTTTGTGATATATTTTTCTGTAGATAAAAAAAATTAAACTAAAAAAAAAATATTTCAAAAAGAAATATTACAAACTTTAATATATGTGACACTTGGTGATTTATTTATAAACGGTCTTGGTTCAAAGAACATCTAAAAACAAAACTATAGATTGATTTTGCTATTTCTGCTGCTGAGAAAAATTAATGATGTTATCAATGAACTTCAAAGTATTCAGAACACGATGTTCACTAAACTATTAATGAAATAAGAATGCTTTCTCATTATTATCAAAAAGGAATATAATTAGATTTAACAAACCAAAAATAGAAGAATACTTTAATTTTTTTGATTAAAATTCGATGCTTGAAATAAGTCTTGATTTTGAAATGGCCCATATATTTAAAGTCTGCAGTAATTAGTTAATAAAAAATATCCATATTTATTAAAAAGTCGATTTTCTTATTCGGAAATGTTTAGACGGTTATCGGGATTAGTTTGGAAAGTAAGCTCAAATTCATATGGGTGAGTATGGACAATATGTGAAATGTGAGGGAGGGCATATGATACATTGAAGGTTTTTTTATTATTTTATTAAAGACATAATGGGGCATTGAAAATTACACGAAGAATTTCTAATGATAAAGTTTTGAAAAGAAAGAAATGGATAATTTCTTGGTGTCTAAACTATATTGTCAGGTAGATGAGCCTTTTTTAATTAATTGGAAATTATTATTGTAATGTTGAAATATGTTTTATAAGGAAATTTTTAATTTAATTTGGAATGAATATCACGTATTAAGTCGATTCATTGTCAGTAGCATGGTAATTAAAAAAATGGTAATTGGTAAGAACAATAATACTTTTATGGGTAAATTTTTGGTATATAGATTTTTTGACAAATGCTTACAATTATTAGTTGAAATATGTCCAAACCTTAGCCCATTTGTTTGACTTAAAATGAGGCACAATATTAATTGGTACAACATGATCTTGTGAAAGAGACTATAACACGTATTAGTAGAAAAAGGCCTTTTCAGTCTAGATAAATAATAACTTTATTTCAAATTTTCGCCTCCTCAGGCATCTCCAGGGATAATCTGATTTTACAAGTAATTCAAAATTTTCATCGGAAAATTTGGATAAATTTGAAAAAAGTTACTATTTATTGAGACTGTAAAGGCCTTTTTCTACTAATTGGTACAAGGTAAAAATAAATAAAATATCAGTTGATATTAAACTAGTACAGTTTTTGCTAATTAAAAAAAAATGAGCTATGGGGCTCCACTAAACCATCGAATTCCTCTCGCATCCAATCCTTACAATCCAAAATCCTTCGTAAAATCCTCAATGCTCCTTACTTTGTCACTAATAAAATTATCCATAAAGATCTTAATGTTCCTTATGTTTCAGATCTGGCCCAATCCAGATACCTATCCTTCCATAATAAACTTCAGAATCATCCCAACCCTCTCGTTTCTAACCTTGCTTCCTCTTCAATTCCTGATAACCCTCCGAGGCGTCTGAAAAGAAGATGGCCCCGTGATCTCCTAATATAGTCATATCATTAGAGTGCTACCATTGGGTAGTTACTCAGCAAGTGTATTCATGTCATTATATCAATTATGTCCAAATTTACTTGATGTATTTATGTAATACAGTTGTAAATGTCATAAAGAAATAAAAAAAAAAAAATAAAAAAAATATGTATATAAAATATATAAATATATAATATATATTTAAAAAAAGGAGAAGAAAGAGATAGAAAGACAAAAAAAAAAAAAAAAAAAAAGAAAATTCCACCTAAATAATGCAAAACGTTAATTTGAAAATTAAAACATACAAATTTGTAAAATAACATTGTACAAGTTAAAGAATGGAAATATCATTAGTTAGGAATATTCATGCAATTTATCGCTCTAAAACCTCTAACTTAAACCAGTACAGGTTACCAGATAAAGAAATTGAAGAACTTATAAATAAATGATGTAGTGAGTTATAATATCATTAGAATACGATGTGTTATATATAAAAATAAGATTATACAACAAATAAAAGTTAATTTAGTGTGTAAGTTAAAAGTTAAACAAAGTTGTGATAAAATATCAGTTAGTATTAAAGTAGTATAGGTTACCAGGAAAAGAAATTAGAGAAATTATAAGAATACGCCTATAAACTTATAAGAATACTCCTCCTCAGAATATAATCACGGACAACCTTTTTTTCCTTGTTCTTCCCTACCTCGCCTTTTAAACTATACGGGATTTTCTCTGGCCGGAGGGTGAGAGCGGGGAATTTAAAATCCCCTCTGGCACCTGGACGCGAACTCGTACTTTTTTTAATCTCATAACTTCGGTTATCTGGTTGCCGGGCAACTCGCGGTGCTTGTAGCCCATCGGCCACTCACAACCATTTCCATATTATTTTGAAGAAAAAAAAATTTCCTTTTTTTTTTGGAATGGAGGTTCATCCCAAAAGCCCCCTCTCCTCCCCCTTTGAATCCGTTATTAAGTCCTTAATATTATATTCTATATTATATTATATCCCCGTTATATTCTAGAGTGATAAGCGGTAGAATAGTGCAAGATAATTTGACGTAGGAATCATTAAAATTTTTTTTTTTTTTTTTATAAATATAACCGTACAATCTTCATTTAAATAAAAATTTATTATATATTCATTTTTTTTTATTTATGTACTAAAGAAAAGTGCAAATGAAGTAACAAGTTTGTTTCGCAGGATGTTTGCCAGAACGTGCAGTGCAGGACCCCGCACAGGGCAGGTTTCTACTATTCGGGCCCAGCGGTGGAAGGCACTCTCTGTGGGAACAATAAGGTGGGTAATGGAACCATCAATTTATATTACTGTTATTGCCATCATAGCTCTCCAAAATTAGCATCTGAATTCTTTGTTTGTACGCAATTTCATGTTTGATGAATCATTTAAATAAAATATCGAACATTCTTCACCAAATCTGGCACTCCCTTTGTCTGTCTCCTACCCACTTGTCTAAACGTTGTTTATTTATATCCAGGATCACTGACCGTCTGATTAGTTGTTTTACATTGTATATGTGTGCTACATTCATGAGAAAACCACCTAAACTTTTATTTGATGCTTAAAACTTATTTTTTGGTTGGGACTAAACACATGCATGAGAAAGTGAGATCAAACAAAGAATGGCATATAGATAAGCAAATATCAAGTTTGCATGGAAATTGTATTCAATTTAGGCGAAAAAAAAACCCATTGAAATAAAATTTCATAAGTTTAAAAAAGGTTATGTAATATTTACATGAAATAAAAATAATACAATTTCAAGGAAAAATTAGAATAAAGTTAAGTTCTATTATATTTACTGTAGAGTGAAAGAGATCAATGAGTAAGGCACTGCGCTCCTATTATCAAGGACCCAGGTTAAAAATAATTATTCATTCTTTTTCATCGGCAGTGGATCGATCCTGGTGTTTGGAGACCCTCCTAGTGCACACTCAGTCCTTATAAGGCCGGTACCTTTAATTAATTAGTTTATTAGGGGGGGAAACCTGGTGATTGAGCATGATTTCGGCTTCATGACCTCCATACACAACCGTTGGCCTTGTAACAGTACTTCCTTACAAAGTACTAAACCCGAGACCCTTCGTGGGTTGTATTGGTACAGGATTCATGTTATTTTAATATATTTAATAATATTAGCATACATATGTTTTGACGTATCAATCATATTATTCTACAGTTTATTAATTTAAAAATTAACGTTTTGTTTTTTAATATGTTTATTAGATGATATGAGGTTTTATTAAAATATTTTTAAAAAATCCGTACAAGCCTTAGGGGTTATTCAGGAGGAATTGTGGACAATATCCACGTTCAATTACTAGATCCCTCCTAATCAATTCGGTTGAATTGATAAATGCCCAGTTTATAAAAGGATGAGTGTGCCACAAGAGAGTTTTCCGACAGTTGAGTCGAGTCACGGCTGGTAAAACAGTTAATATTTTGTCGGAACCGAACTCTTGATAAGTTGAGTTTCACACTGTCTTACCTAACAATAAATGAATAGGCCGACAGTTGCGGGAAGTATTGGAGGAAGGGGAAAAATGCATAAGATGACAACAGTGTTCAATGCATCGGAGGGATAAAGGATGAAATGCTATACAAAAAAGAGTAGCACAGTAATCACTTTATTACCTGTAATATTATATGATTATTAACTATACGGTTTATTTGTGATTTATTTTTCATTATTGTTGTTGCATATTGGATATATTGTTGTTTGTTATTAATGTGTGAATTATTTTAAATAAATCACCAATGAATCGTATAATCATTTTGTTTTATTTATTTGTTGTTTTCTTTTGATTGTCAAGTGGTGCAAAGGTGGTGAATGCGTCACGATAGATGAAATGGGGCAAAACAACATAATCGTTGGTGAGTGGAGTGAATGGTCTACTGACAAATGCCAGTCAGGCTGCATCCTTAATTCCAAAGGTAATAATTAATTCTTAATTCTTACGAATTCTTTGTTTGTAAATAGCAAATAATCTCTGTAAATATAAACTTTTAATGAGAAAATAATTAGTTTTGAGTAACATAACTTTCACCAATATCTTTGACGTGCCTGTTGGCTTTTGTTTATTATACTGATTTATTTATATAATACAGATTTTTTTTTTTTAATATAAAGTATATAAAGTCTGTTGCGGTGCATCAGATAATCTAATCTCAGAAAAAAATAATTTTATGTAAGTTAATAAACCTTAAGAATATTTCTTTGATTATGAATACAATCTTAAGAAATTATTATAACTTCTGAAAATTATGTGCATACAATATATTTAATTAATTAAGCTGTTTTTTTAGAACATGTTTATTGAGAAATATTACAATCTGTCTCAAAGGACATTATAAACTAAAAAAAAAAGAAGAATGATTTCAATACATTTTCAATGGAAACTTTTACTTGTTATTCAATAACATAAAAGATATTATTAACTACAATAATTAAAAGTAATTAATCTTTCGTCATTCTACTTTCTACAACTTCGTGTTTAATTGTGCGAAATTGTGTTATCTCCCAGGTTTCTGTCATAATCGATGCGTATTTATAAGTTATAAACTTAATGTTTCTAGCCCTAATATTTACGTTTTAATAAAAATAATTAAAGCAATCAGTAGATTTCTTTATTTTAAACGTAAATTTTAGTAAAACACATTAAGTTTGTCACTTATAAATAGGCATCCATTCTTATGAAAGAAATCTGGAAGATAAACACAATTTCATAACCATCTTACATGAAAAATATTTGAAAAATCATTATTTTTAAATTTTTAATTTTTAAAATAAAATGTGTTTTAGGCAATTATGTTTATTACAATACATTCTATATCGCGGAAAAACAAAATATAAAATCTTTGAAACGGTTAATTGTAGTAATTTTTGTGAAAACACGGATACTTTTAGGTGTCTGGGTAGAAAATCACATAATTTCTTTGCACAACTTGAGGTGAATCTCAAAATTTTTCTAATAAATCTCATTTTAATTAATGCGGGCTTAAAGCTTATAAAACAAGAAAGTTTTTCTAAAAGTGGGGGAACTGTAGCACAGTTGAAAAATTATTTTTTTTATTTCAATGAAATTTACAACTGTCTTACATGGAAAATACAACAAGTAAATGTGACTTTGGTAACATGACATGGACAACATAAAGAGAAACTACCCATTGGTAGAACGCTTCGGTTATCAGAAGTAGTCGAAAACATCGGGCGGTTTCTAGTCGTTTCAGTCTGGTATGGGGGTTCCAAGTGAGTCGTTTGTCATGGTGGAGTCCTAAGTATCGGATTTGTTCGACAGGTATAAGAGGGCTATTGTTGAAGGATACTGTAGGACAGGAAGTCATAGGTTTACGACTAAGAGTAAAGGTAATTTGATGGGATTTTATTTTTAATCCTCCAGTTTTTACACCATTCTTCAAGACTTGTGATGTGTGATTGAAGAGTTTGGGATGCAATAGATGGATCGTTATTAACTGATAGGATAATAAAGTTCGGATACCCTTTATTTTAAGACCCGCATGAAACATCAAAGTGAAATGTAATACTGACTACATCATACATTATACAATGAAGCCTACTTATAACATTAGTGAAGTATTTTCATGTGAAATAATACCACAAAGTTTTCTCAGTTTGATACGTAACAGATTCTCTACCTTAAGAAAGAAACAAAATTGGTCTGAACTCCTTTTCCGTTAGGAATCGGTTAGTCATCAAATGAACCTTTTTGTTGGAAATTTTGTCTAGAATCATCGCCCAGAGTTTGACAATTAAGAACTGAGATGCGTTGTATATAAGTAAGGATCAATTTTCCACTTCTCTCCTGAGATCCTCATTCCTATGATGGATTTTGACGAAGGAGGAATTAAACGGAAGGGAATTTCGTAAAGTGATGAATGCTAATTTAAAATGTTATTACGATACCTATAAAAGTCGTGATAAATCACAATTCTTGCCGAATGCCTCTTAGGTGCTAATGGTTAGCCATGGAGTACTTATCACGTTTTGTTTAGAATTTTAAAATAAAAATATTGCTATTTATGATAGTTTACGAATTGACTAAAAATCAATTCGTCATCGGCATAGGTGGAGATGACAGTGTTGGTAAAAAAAAATTATTTTAATTTTAAAAATTACAAATAATTTATGATTTTTTTTTCAAAAGGAACTTAGCCGAGTTTGTCTGCTGAATAATCCTGTTTATATGATTTTAACAATGACAATCTCTACTTTTGGTTGAAGTAAATTTTGTTTTGTTTACTATGGAGCAATGTTTAATTCCTTAAATCAATTTTTTTTTTTAGTTATCGTTTCTTAATCAACAAAAAATTTTACTCGCTTAGCAAAATACAAATTTTAAATTTCCTACTATTCTGCTGGGAATTGGGCTATTGTTTATATGAACTTTTTTGTAGATCTTGATGTCTGCTATCAGTCCTATAAAAATTTCTCCCTACTTACGGAACACCCTGTATATTTCATGTACGGGTAAGCGATTGTAATATTTCAGAGTAAAAACTTCTTTATTTTAATTGAGGAGGATTTTAAATTTATTTCAAAGCCTAGTGGTAAGGTTAGAAAGCGACGCCTTGGAATGAATACCATGTCGGCAAAATATTATCTCAAGAAGCTGCTTTAGCAGAATCAGCAGAATACACCGTTTCCTTCCAACTCTCTTCACGCAACAGATCAATTTTTGTTATTTGTATTGACATAATTAATAATCTTATTTTGTTTCCCCTACTGCTAAATATATGTGTAATTGACTACGATATATCTTTCTCACCGTCTAAATTTTCATATTTCAAAAAAATTATAAGAACTTGTTCATTGATAAATATTACAATCTGCCCAAAGTACATTTATAATAGTGTTCAGAGATCACATTCACACTATATGTACAATCAATAAAAAGAAACTAGACAGAAAAATAATATATATATATATATATATATATATATATATATATATATATATATATATATATATATATTCAATAAATACGAATAAAATAAATAAATAAAAATTTCAAAAAATTATTTTTTTTATAAACCATAACGGATAATACGAAATTACATCTTGTCAGCCGGTTTATGAACATATTTAATAATAGTATTTTCTATCTGTAGGCCACCCCTAATGAAGTTTAAAAGTTACTTGTAAAAAACTAAATTAAAAAAATAAGTAAAAATATAATTATAATAAAAAAATTAAAAATAAAATAAAATAATAATAAATACCAGTGAGAGCTCTCACATTAGATAATTATTATTCTCTCTAATGCATTTGACATATCAGCGTAATATATTTATTCCTATAATAAAAATATATTAATATCATATATCTTTGCGGCTTTTTTCGTAATGATTCACTTAATAAGCGATTAGCTTGTCCCACCAGAAAATATCTCTCCAGTTTAATAATCATGCAATAAGACAGTTATCCTGAACTTGCACTAATCCATCATTGTACTCTCTCAAAACTTATTTGTTAGGTGCTAAATAGTCTTGGTTTTTAGTTTTCTTGCTTACAAGGAATATAGAAGTTTATTAGTGAGAGTATAAAAGCGCCATAACTGAATATTTTTTTATTTATTAAAAATACCCAAAAATGTGTTTCTATATTATCCTCACTGTCCAAAGGATTATAGAGCTATTCTTCTCCATTTATTTTATCAATTGATTTTTAGTCAATTCGTAAACTATCATAAATAGCAATATTTTTATTTTAAAATTCTAAACAAAATGTGATAAGTACTCCATGGTTAACCATTAGCACCTAAGAGGCATTCGGCAAGAATTGTGATTTATCACGACTTTTATAGGTATTGTAATAACATTTTAAATTAGCATTCATCACTTTACGAAATTCCCTTTCGTTTAATACCTACTTCGTCAAAATCCATCATAGGAATGAAGACCTCAGGAGAGAACCGGAAAATTGATCCTTACTTATACACAGCGTGTCTCAGTTCTTAATCGTCAAACTCTCGGGGGGGGGGGGAGGAAGTGATTTTAGACAAAATTTCATTTTTGTGGTATTATTTCACATGAAAATACTTTACTAATGTAATAAATAAACCTCATTGTGTAATGTATAATTTAGTTAGTATTACACTTCACCGAACTTTCTGAATATATTCAGTCTGATCGCTCTGCTGACTCTTAAAAACCAAGACCTGTTTAGCTTATCATACCCATTAATTATAGTTAAAATGTTCAGTTTAATTATATATGCCAGTTATTTTGTTTATATTACAGTTAGCTATAATCAGCCAGTTAGTGTGTTTTATATCACATTTAATGAAAGCAGCTAATTATTATTTTATTAGATTTATTTTGTGTTTTTTTTTTCAATTTAATCAAAATCAACTATGGAAGATTGGATCGGTAATGCTTAGTGACTTTAGTTTGAGTGAGACTCCTGCTTTAAAACTTTCCTTCTAGGTCGGTTCCTTCTAGATTCGATTTTAGAAGTCATCACATCCTGATTTAACCCATGACTGGTACCATGAAATGTATATTTTAATTTTTACAGCTTTAAGTGGAAGTTTGTCCTGGGTCAACTTTTTCTTATACTCTCTACATTATAAGTATTATTATTTTTTTTTTTTACGGATTAAACCTAAGAGATAATGGTGTAAATATAGTAAAAAAAATATTACAAAAATTAAATTTTTTACAGTTTTAGTTTATTTCTTTTTTTTTTTTAATTTAAAAAACAACTTTAATGACTGCAGTTTTCCTTTCCCATTCCAAATAGAATCCATTTCTTCTTTTTACAGCAAATGAAAATTCATGGAGATCTTGGTTTTTATTAAATAAGAAAGAATTGCTCAAAAACTGTTCAAGATAATTAAATTCTAATTACACCATCGTAAAGTAGACATTTTAAAAAAAAAAATTTCTAAAGAAACAGTGATTAAATTTACTAAGGTTAATGACAAAAGGGCCTTCAGGAGATCTAATACGACCGATGTACAGAGATATGCTGCTCGTGTATGGTGGGTATTGTAACTGCAAGAGTACAGCGACCGTTTTTAAACTCCTGAAAGTCCCTGTTATTATTGGCTTTGGTAAATTTAAAGTCCCTTTATCATTGACCTTAGTAAATTTAATCACTGTTTCTTTAGAAATGTTTTTTTTTTTTTAAATGTCTACTTTACGATGGTGTAATTAGAATTTAATTATCTTGAACAGTTTTTGAGCAATTCTTTCTTATTTAATAAAAACCAAGATCTCCATGAATTTTCCTGAGCGCATGAATTTTCATTCGCTGTAAAAAAAAAAGAAATGGAATCTATTTAGAATGGAAAAGGAAAACTTCCGTGATTAAAGTTGTTTTTATTTCTTTTAAAAATAAAGAAACAAATTAAAACTGTAAAAAATTTAATTTTTGTAATATTTTTTCACTATATTTACACCATTATCTCTTTGGTTTAATCCAAAAAAAAAAAAATAATACTTATAATGTTGAGAGTATAAGAACGAGTAGCCCCAGGCCAAATTTCCACTTAGAGCTGTAAACATTAAAGTAAATTCAAAGTCCCTTTATCATTGACCTTAGTAAATTTAATCACTGTTTTCTTTTTTAAGATGTTGTACTTAGAATTTAATTATCTTGAAGAGTTTTTGAGCAAACCTTCTCATTCAATAAAACCGTGACTACCTTAAAAGTAACAAAAAATTGGTCTTAACTCCAGGGTCCATTCATCAAATGAACATTTTTGTTGCAAATTTTGTCTAGAATCATCCCCCAGAGTTTGGCCATTAAGAACTCTGAGACACCGTGTATAGTAAATATATAATAAATATAGTAATATAGCATTATGTATAGTTTAGAATATAGTGAATCGAATTTTAGTTTAATTATTATAAAACCATAGGATTTGAATTACGTCTTAAGACAATTACTTAACACATGGTCAGAGATTAAATTAAAAAAAAAAAAAAATGTTAAACGTATCATATTCAAGGGTGATAAATATTCAGGACGCAGTCATTATACAGTTTCTATTTTTGTCGACGTTTCAATCCAAACATGTGGGTTATCATCAGGGCTGAAAATTTTTAAATAAAATCAGAGATATAATATTATACGACAGATACTAGTTAATAATAAACAAAAATAGCGATTGATGGTATAATAAAATAGACAAATGAAATATATAAAAATTTACAAAAACTAAAAATAATTTATATCGTCAATTTAGAAAAAAAGTGTAATATTTTCTCTTACGTTTCGAGTACTGAAGGTATTCAAGTACTGTACTTAAATAGATAAGTAAAAGGATCGGTGGAGGATTTTCCTGATGTGCTTTTAAGATAGCAAAAGGTAGGTAAATATAGTCAGAGGGGAGGGAGAGGTGAGTAAATAATTTGAATATATGCATTATGCAGTATTATATTCCACATATATAGTATACGTAGAGTGCTAGATAAATACCATATAGTCTTTAAATAAAGTCTTAATGAATGAATGGCATGAGTTTAATTTAAAATTAAAATTAAATTTATTTTATGATTTTTGACAGTTTAATTATATGATTATTAACTATAATAATATTAATCAAACATAAATTATGTCATATACAGTATCCTTAAGGATATATCTAGAACGCACCTCTCTATATTCTCCATTCTGTCAAGTTCTCCACACCCGTGCAAGGCATACTGGCGTCATCTAGGCTGTTTCAAGCAGTACTTTAACGAAGCCACACCTCCAAGATATTCTCCCCTATATATAACCTAAGCCTATGTTGAAGCATTTTAAATACCTCGATGTGATATTCATTGAACAGTGAGGATTTCAATGGACAAAGAAGAAAATATTAAATGATTTAATAATTAATTTTGCCTTAACAGGAATTCGCGTGAAAATTTATATAGGGGATCCCTTAAGTAAAGGAGAATATTTAAACGGATGATAGTAGAATTCAAGAGCTACAAACAAGTTCATAAAAACTATGGTAAGATTTTGCACAGGGAGGCATGAAATTTACGTTTTGTGTTTTTTTAAAGTAAGTCACGTTTTTTGTTGAATAGGAAGCAATAACTAAACAAAATTTTTAATTTAGATAATTACCAATTTCTACATAGTGAACTATACATAATGTACTTTAAATTAAATTAGAGTTTGCCATTGTTAAAACCATAAATTATCAGCTATTTTTTTTTTTTTATCATCCTCCAACTACACGATAAATATCCCATTTTTAGAAAAAAAAAATAATAACTTCTTCCTTTGATGAGATTTAAGTTCATATTAATTAAGTTGGGGTTTATTAGGGAAAAACTTAAGATTCACCTCAAGTTGTGTAAAAAAATTATGTGAGGAATTTTCAATGGCTAAATAATGTAACCTCAAACAAAAAAATCCATTCTTATATATATTCTAGAGAGAAATACTTAATTAAAAGTAATGCTGTCCTACTATATAGGGTTGCTTCATACACAGCATACTTATCAATCCATATGGACATAACTATTATATTACATTTTTCTATTTTTATATATATATATATATATATATATATATATATATATATATGGCATATCTTTCCTTTCTTTTTCTTTTTTTTTTTCTCACTTTTCATAACACTACTTCTATAAATTATCAACAATAAACCATATTAAACTATAGACATTGCATAACAAACATCTTCCTAAAATAAAAAAAATAAAATTAAATTACAGAAACTTCCTTGTTAAATAAGCTTTAAGTCCACATCGTTTCTGCCTTGTTGCATACAAATATTATGTGATTATGTGTCATCTCAGAGTACACGTTTTTGCACCAAAAATAACAACGATAAATTACTACAATTTCACTTGTTACTGTGGCCTGGGATGTTTTGTAATAAAGTAGCTATCAAAATACTTTATTTATTTTCAAAAATTATATTTTAAAAACTGTTTTTTTTTTTTTAATTCTTCAACTTAGGTGATAATGATAATATAATGAGCCATTTTTTTTTAAACAGATTTTTATTTTTGGAACTGGTCCTTATTGTATCAAGTGATCAGTTAAATATTTTTAATCCTAATATTTTTTTTCATAAAAAAAAAAATATATTTCACCATGAAACAATTTAATTATGTTCAGTTAATTGTTTTACTACTATTAAAATGTTTTTTAGTAATCGCTTCTTAGAGAGTAAACGTGACTTATTTAAAAAAATATTATATTTATATTTCCTGCTTTTTTGTGCAAAATTAAAACAAAAAGTTACTATAAATTTTGTTGGCTCTTGAGATCTACTATCACCTATTTAAATATTTTCCTCCTTACTTATGGGGTATGTTTTATTATGTATTAGCGACAAGATGATTATATCATAAGAATTATTATATCTGGTTCTTATTACTGATAAGTAAAATGTCTCTATTTTTTTCCATTAACAAAATATAATAATTTATGTAATTTTAGTTTTTCAACACTTTGAACCCAATTGAACACTTAAATAAAAAAATAAAGAAAACTAAACATATTTAAGGAAAAAAATATTTTTTTTTTAATATTTCGTTCACATTTTATATAAGTTAAATTAAAAATATATTAGACAAACTTATATCAGAGTTTTACTTAAAAAAGAGAGTTGAGAAAACATAAATTGAGGTAGATCCTCAAGATAAATTCGGAACACATTTTTTAATAATCGATATCTTCTCAATAATTGTTTTAACTTTAATTTTAACTCCTCGCTTATAAATTAAAATAATATTATTATTTATCTTTAAATAATTGAAATATTATTTGTATTCACAATACCTATTTTTATCTTACGCGCCATTCTTGATTAATTTTCGATCTATTTGAAGCGTTTTTAACTTTTGAAACTTCTTGTTTATAATAATCACATATTAATTATTAAAAAAAATTATTAGAGAAAATCCATATCAGATACTGAGTTCAGACAAAAATATTTACCACCTTTTAAATCATAATCCAAATTTTCTGCTTCAATAAACATAAAACATCTTTATGAGAATTTTTACTCAATATACTTTATTTATTCAACAGAACTTTGTTATCATAGGAAATTGTCATTGTATGTATTAAATTGCACAACTGTCCTGTTTTAATTTAATCACTTACGGAAATAAATAAATAATTAAAAACATTTTTTTTTCCATTTCTGTAGTTAGTTCACTGAAATGTCATCCATATATTAAGTTGTTTTAATGATTTTTTTTCCACATTTATTTAAAAACACATGGTTCAGAAACCAATAAGTTTGAATGTACCAGGAATTTTAATTTAAACAAAAAAAGAAAGGTTAACATTCTAATAACATTTTTTTTTCTGAAGGTTTTCGTTCAAGAAAAAGGGTTTGCAACAACCCTTCTCCCGTTAATACGAATGAAGGATGTGATGGTCTAAGTTACGAAGTTCTGTTGTGTAGTGACAATAAAGTAAGTAAACAAAGTAATGAAGAAATTTATAAGTAAATTTTTCTATTTTCCAATAATTTCATCACATATTCTAATAATCAAATTTTTCCATCACAGATATGCCGTAAAAACAAGAAAGAAACTTCTACCAAACACGCCTCAAGAAAATGCAAGGAATTCAGTAAATTGATCTATGAAATAGATAAGGAAGGTGTGGGCCTTCAAGCACCCCATGAATCTGGTACATTTATTTTATTGTTCCTTATTGTTTATGTATTTTTAATTTCGTCCTTGTAAAATTATTTTATTTTGAAACTGGGATTTCACACTTTTCCTATCGTAATTTTCTTCAAGCCGTTTCCTCCTACGCATCTCCCTTGATCATACCCTCTACTTCTGTTTTATATAGGCTTACTATTAATTAACTTCTCAAAATACTTACTATAATAAAATATCATCGTTACTATCCAACATCCTCTGTAAAATCCTTAAAGCTCTTTATTATGCTACAAATAAAAATAAGCCCTTAACCATAAAGACCTCAAAATTTCTTTTTTTTTTTTTTTTTTTTTTATCTACAGATAGACTGTGGATGGGCTGTACAATATTCTGTAGAAGAAGTGATAAAACAAGTTTTTATACTCCTCGGATTGAATTGAACGACCTGGGTGTAGACCCGTACTTCCCAGATGGGACATGGTGCCATTTCGACGGAGATTTGAACTATTACTGCCGATGGCATCATTGTTTACCAGAGGTGAGTTTTTAAAAAAAAAAAAACCTGAATTAATTAATTAATACAAATTGCCTTACTTTAGGCATGCATATATTTTGGGATTTATCAACTTTTTGAGGTTCAAAAAGTTTAGAAGATTTGTGAGTTCTGAATGAAATTTATTTTTGTCAATGAAAATTTCCAAGTATACAAACAATTGGTTTATTTGTTGAATTATATGTCAAGTTGACGTTTCGAGAAAATGTATGACTAGAAAAGAGTCAATTAAAAAAAAAAATGCAAGTTACAATACATGTTAATGTTGTGTTGTTACATAAAATGTTATAATTACCTAAACTGTGCTTCTTTTTCATGATCTGAAATTTATGTGTTATAAAAGGAATAAAAATATACTATCTGAAGCATCAAGATTCCTAGGATTAATAACTGGGTGCCTGCCGTGGGGGATATTATTAACCTTTGGATATAATTATTTTCTCTTTTACTATTGTTATTTAAGGACTGTTTGCTACATAGCTGCATTCCAGTTTTACTATATTTTAATTTTATTTAAGATATCTGTATAGTGTGTTCCCAATTGTTCAGTGTCTGTTTTGTAATTTACTATTATTCTATTATTTTTTGTGATGTGGATGGTTTCCAGTAATTTTCTATTGTTGTTTTTTGGTTCTGTGCCTATTATTTGTTATTATTATTATTATTTTATTCAAATTGAATTTATGTTCTAATTGTATGCTAAAGCTGTGGAGTTTATGTGTTTTGTATTTTTGCAGTTGGAAATGTTTTGTGAAATTCTGGTGTTTGGACGTTTCACTAATGTAAATTTTAGGGCAATTTTAATAGTTCAATTTGTATATTACATTTTTCTTATCTAATAAAACTATTCTGTCCTTTGTTTTGCCAATGTACCTGCTTAGTTTTTTGTTATTGTATTCTCCAAGTTTGATTATGGTAAGTCATAATTTTTAAACACGCCCTTAATTTTGTTTGTAAGTTCAGGTATGTATGTCATTTTGTAGCAGGCGTTAAAGTTCATTTTGTTTGTTTGTGAAATTTGTCTTGATTGTTCTCGTCTGTTAAATTTGTTTTTCCAAAAATGTTGTGTTGGTTTATTTGTTGTAATGTTTTCTTTTGGCGTTTTGTGTGTTGCTTGTTTTTTGGTCACACCAGAAAAGGAAATTTATTTTGTGGCTTCGTTAGTGAAAGGGTTACCATATTTCAATATCTACTTTCAAGAACGATCAATATTTGTCTATATTTATCTTCTACCCTTCGTGATTGTTAAATTCTACTGCCAACTCGATGAAATACTAGATTCCTCAATATTATCAGCTCAATCGTAAGCTAAGTCTTGACAACATTATTAAGTTTAGGTATTCGTTCGACGCACAATTTAACGTTCTTTAATTTCTTAAAGAATATATTTGCGCTTCGATGTGCCGTTAAAGAGTCATAGATAAAAAAACAAAAACAAAATCTGGCTTTTTTGGCTGTAAAAAGTTTTCCATTGGACCGGATTAGCAATTTTGTTTTTTACATGTTTAAACCCATATATACGAGTACAAGTTTAAATAATAAAATCGTTTCCCATATTTTTTGACATAAATTTCACGTTTCGCTTCTCGTGTTACTGTCCTAATATTCTTTAAATCAGCCGTCACTATTTCAGTTAGCATGATAAGATTGGCGAACTCTCATTTACTTAATATAAATGTTATTTACATGTAGTTTGGTATGTATATATATATATATATATATATATATATACATACATACACCTTTTTCAATTTATTGCATCTAAATATTGATACATAATACGTCTTAAATTACGCTAAGATAAAAGGATTGTCGTATTAATGTTTTGTCACATTGACCTCTTAGAGAGATTGATAGAGTGATATAAGGAAGCAAGCAATCCTCCTCCGAAATAAAATAGAGGTCCTCCATTAAAGATGTTTGAAATCTATTTAGGTAATATTGTTACAGTTCTTAACTTAGGTGACAATAAATTGGGTTTCATGTTAGATAAGTTGAACAAAAAAAACAACATAATCTTTCAGATGAGTAATGATATTTTCACTTACTTCTTCAAGCATTCTTTCTTGGGTGAAAACTGTAGATACAGCAACAAATCAGATTCGTCCAGTATTTGTTGAAACCCAAAATTCTGATGATTCATGGTTGATGGTTTAGATAACACAAGTGAGAAATTAATTTAAGATCCTTGTCTTCTATTCCTGTAAATATCTGAAAACTAAAACATTACATTAATGCATGTGGGTTTTTTTTTTGCTATGCATGTGTATTTTTTTGCTTAGTTTTAGTTTTCTTATCTTTACGTTATTTTATTTTATTATCTATTGTATATACTTTTGATTATTATTTTGTTTCTATTTATTTTTTTTTTCGTACATACATTGTGAATGTCATCCTACCTCACTATAACCAGTGTCCAAGAGACAGATTGTTGTAATACTCAATAAAGAAATAAATAAAAAAAAATTTAAATTTATTTAGGATTGGTTTAATTTTTTTTTTCCATTTGCTCTGTGATTTTGTTTTCATATGAGGACGATTAATTATATATAATATATTTAATATATATATATATATATATATATATATATATTGTAGCAATTGAAGAAAGAATAAATAGAATTCATAGAGTACTTTACTAATTCTCATCTATTCTAACTATAATTTTTCAGTAACAAGCAATGTATTATGAAGTCTTAAGTAAAAATATGTTAAATATAAAAAAATAAGTTAAAAATATGAAGTCTTAAGTATTGAATAATGTAATAACATTTTTTCATGTAGAAATGTCGGCATATATATATATATATATTTTTTTTTTTTGTATGTGTGTGTGAGGGCCAAATAGCTTATTTCTCCGATAGTGGAAACTAACTTTCATAACAATTTCAACAGCAGGAATAAAATTTCGCAAAAAAATAGTTTTAAAAGACATATTCATTTTTTTATTTGTCCACAGAAATATTTTAATATCCCCAACTATTTTGGATTTGAACTTATCACGTACATGTTGCGAATATCCTACCAGCCTGTAGGAACACAGACATATCATTTCGGAAAAATTATTCTTCAACTATAGGGTTTTCTATAACATATTTTCACTTTTAGTTATATTTTCTATGAACGCCCTTCTGTGCGTCGTGAGATCAAACAGCACCGTTTAGGGATGTCAGATACATAAACCGTGAAGGATGGGCTTCAGATAAAATCTTCAAAAACATCAAGAGACTGAGAAAAGAAAAATAAATGATAATGTTTCCATCTGAAAGGTAGATCTTATAAATTTGTGAATTTTTTTATTTTTTGGTTTTGGATGATTTAAAGGAAAAAGAAACTAATTGGAAGAGCACGACAGAAATAGAATAATTTTTCGTGGAAAAGGTTTTGTGACATTAGATATAATGCGGTTATGTATAGGAGCCTTATGGGAAAATAATCCAAGTTCGTAGTTTTCTTTTTTTTTTTTTACTAACCTATTGACAACAAATATAATAATAATAATAATAATAATAGGAGATGGTCTAGGGTGATGGTCATAAATAAGTGGAGGTTGAATTCTCCGAATTAAAAAATTTTATCCCTCACTATATTTCTTACATCTGTTATTGATGAAGACAATATTACCAAACTCAAGTACAAGATATCACAAATTTGTTCCTCTATTAAAATCATTAAAAAGGGTTCTCTCCAATAAAAATTTAATTAAATAGATCAACAGGCTCTTAAAAATAAAATGTATCTCTACTTATGACCGCCACCCCGGACCATCTCCTTCCTTAATAATACAACGGTCAATAATAATACATTTAGGGATAAAATTGGTATGTATTTATTTTCGACATGTGCATACATTTAGTAGCTGAAGTGCTAGAAAAATAATTAAAAAGAAAAACACTTTGTTATTGATTAAGTATTTGTCACAGGTCACTCATAGAAACAAATGAGGACCATAAAAAAAAAATGATGCTGAAAAGAATTTAAAAAAAAAATGATGCTGTTTTAGAGACATTTTCTTCACAAAACCTGGAAGTCCGTCAACAAAACCTGATTTCCTCGGACGAACGATCTTTATTTCATTCTTTTTGTTGTTTTATTATTCGTTTAATCGTTGTTTTGATTATTATTTTTTAAAAATTATTTTGCTATTTTATTTACAAAGCTCCCCCCCCCCCTTGAATCCTCTAGTGGAATAAAGGCAATAACCAATTTTTTTGACTAATTAGCTATTACTGTTATAGGATTTCCACTTCAATAAGAATATGATTTGGGACAGAGACTTACAGATGCCTCAGAATGCCCTGCCAGAAACTATACCATTATCAGATACGATGAGGAAGTATCTAAGCACGGACGATAAAGGAAAACCACTTCTCAAATCATTCAACCCTAACTCAACATACTGGGACTTTAAGGAAGATGCCTGGGAGACGAAAGATTACATCGAAATACCTTAAGCATATTGACAGTATTTGTATAACGATTTAAAAGATTCCTATAGGTTTATTTTTATTATATGTTTTGTAGCTATTACAATAAGTATACTGCCTATCCTTATTCCGATGAAGATCTTAATTAATCTTCTTTTATTTATATTTTTTGTTAAATCATTAGCAACTTGTTTGCCGACATATCATTTGTATTTTTCGGTTAAAATTTTTATAATGAATAAAATATAAATATTATTTTATAGTATCATATGAATATTTTATCAAAACCAACTTCCTCATTCTTTGACAAACTGATTTTATATATATTAATTATAATATAAACTTATAATTATTGTTTAGTATGTATATTAAAAAATATATATGTTTACAATTGGTAGTTAGGGTCAGAAGTGCCCAGAGTGGGTTTCATGGCAAAAATTGCGCTATCAAAATTTTCGAGCAGGGCACATTTTGATGAGGTTTTGAATTATTGAGGGGGACACATTACGACGAGTTTATCGATTTTCGAAATGAAAAGTTTCAAACCAGGTGGCAATGGGTAAACATGGAACAGACCACAGATAGTATATTTGTATATCATCTACGATTTGAAAATTCTACTTTAGCTGGCACTTTTAAGAATAGAAGAGCAATGAAATATCTTTGGAGAGATGGGGGGGAGGGGAGAGAAATTCATGCACCATTGACCTAGTGGGGGATGGGCACTGCTGGTTATGGTCAACATAATTACTTACAAAATTTCACAAATTGCGTGCAAAATCATGAATGGGTCAAGTTTAAATTCCTAGAAAACCATATGAGTAATTTTTGTGGGCTTTTAAATCAATAACTCTTTGTAAATTATGAACATACTGAAAGTAAAGATTTATTTTGTTTTTAAGAGTAATCATTTATTTTGTACGCAATTATATAACCAGAAATTTCGTACAACTTCAGATGAATATACTTTTAATTGTGCAATAATGTTATACCACT
Organism: Nezara viridula; assembly: GCA_928085145.1. NCBI lineage: Eukaryota > Metazoa > Arthropoda > Insecta > Hemiptera > Pentatomidae > Nezara > Nezara viridula. Next base: position 80,986,691 of record OV725078.1, read on the forward strand.
GAAGAATTTTTTTTTAATAATACCTAATCATTATATATATTTAATATGTAATAACTAAACGCTCGATATTAAGAGCGATACGAGGTCAGAATACTACAAATGGATGAGAATGACCAAAAAAGAACTGCTTACAGAAACTGGTCAATCAATATCTCATGATATAAAGACAAGGAGTTGAGATGACGAGCATGTAACCGAATCAATCCATCAGGTAGCCTCTAAACAACAATGAAGACCTCGATAGCAAGCAAGAGACCAGACGGAAAGCCAAACACCTGAAGGATAGATCGAATAACCAAAGATGCAATAGAGGTGCTTGAAGATAACTGGAAATCAATACCCCAAGATAGACAGAGATGGAGAGACGCCAGGCTGAGGTGGTAAAAGATCTAATAATAATAAGGCTTAACAAACCTTAAGGTTCGATGCCGATACCACCAATCGATGTCCACATTCTTCCATCCACCGGGCTCTGTCTAAGCACAACCCCGCCAAATCAGCCTTAACGCAATCTTCCCATCTTCGCTTGGGTCTGCCCCTCGGACGATTGCCAGTCGCTACTGCGCATATTAACTTTTCAGGAATTATATTAACTGGATACAGTTCACGCTATTCAGCGTCGTGTAAACGCCTAAATTCTCCGGTCGATTCGTCCTTTTTGGGTCCGAATATTCAGCGCAATACTTTATTTTCAAAAACCTTAAGACGTTTCTCATCCCTTATTGTAAGCGGCCATGTTTCGCATCCATAAAGAACCGTAGGAAAGATAATGGTTTTGTGAATTCTAATTTTTAAGTTTCGGGACAGGAGATGAGAACTAAGTAAAACTTTGACAAAGAAAAATAACAAGCATTTCCCGCCTTCAACCTAATCTTAATATCCTCTTCAATTTCTTTTTTTTTATATATATCGTAGGCCATAGATACCTAAAATTCTATACTTGTTCAAACACATTCCCTTCTATATCGATATCATCGAGATTGCCACTGTTTTTGCAGCTAACAATAAATTTTGTTAATAACATAATAACAATAAAATCTGTTTCTACACAACAAAAAAAAATAATATAAATTATCATGGAGCTCCATTCACAAATAAGAATATCAGGGGTATTCCCGCAACTTGTTATAAATGTTTAATGTACTATGGTACTTAACAATAGCCATGCATCTTGACTGAACGACCCTTTTAAATAAAAGTCAGTTTTATTTTATTTGAAAACTGTTTATTACTTGAATTATGGCAACCCTAAATTTATAAGGAATTGAAAAAAAAAAATAATTCACTTCGAGCATCTTCGGCTTTTCCGAAATTATAGGATAAGGATTCTTGTCCTTTTTCGTCCAAAATTTTCCTGTTTCATTCCGCAATCTTTTCGTATATTTCATTTCCCTTAAAACAAACTCGATAAATGATTAAAAAAAACCTTGCGTGTGCGTTTACAAAATTAGCACCAGTTTTAACAGACTCCAGACCGTGTTAAAATCGAATGTTTTAGAGGCCATATTTCAGTTTTAAATAAGTTTCTCTACTTTAACACATTGAAGAGGCTTACAATGCGTAGCTCTGGTTTTTGAATACCCTTATTGTGAATGAAACTCTAGAGAAGAATTGCGATACTTTGGTTAATAATTATCAGAAAACTTTAGCAACAGCTTCAATAAACTTAATCAACTTGCCTTTAAATTAAAAAAGAATGATATATCCAACATGAGCTTATTCTTCTTCGCTATCATCTTCTGTACTGACTTCTCCAAAAATTAGATACCGGATATCATCAGCTTCAACGAATAAATCTGTATCTTGTATATCAGTGGCGTTGTCATATTCTTCATCATAGTCGTCAACGTCTAATGCAGCAGATGCTAAACGTTTAGGAGCAGCTGGGACGATCATGGGCTTTTCAAACAGCATCATCCTCTTTATCGGTGACCTAAGCAAGATTCATAATAATTAATTACTTTAAATTGATTTTTAATATCATATGATAATTCAACTTATCCATATTTTTTTCATTTACACATGAAATATATAGCTAGGGAAAGTATTGTGATCGTAAAAAATTAGGAATCAGAGTTTTTATAATCTAAATAACCAAATAAATAAAATAACAGAGTCTCAGAAAAATGTCTGAGTGTGTATAAAAAACAATGTAACTCAAAAACAAAAAGTCGTACGAAACTGATATTACGTCTTTAAGATAAATACGTCCAGAGTGTTACGGCCACATTTTCGTCAAAACTTACTAGCTGAAAATGGTAATTTATTTAATTCATTTTACACATAATTACAATTTGCACGTACTAGCGTACGTAGTTTCCTTTCAAATAAGTTATAAATTACGTTCAAACAGCCTGCATGTTATAGATTTTAACAGTTATGTTTCGCTTCAGATGATAGAATTCTTCGTTAGTAAAGTTCCCAGCTGGAAATTGAGGTAGACGATTCATTCGGCATTCCAGTATTTATTAGTTGACATATTGTGCAACGTCTAAAAGCTGGCTATACACAGACGGTCTTCAAATACCGTACACTCTCCTGGTCTAGCTAAATAAGAGAGAATGAAAACAAGAACTAGAGATTCATTGAAAAATTACCGAATCCGGAACGATACGTCAATGATGTTTAGGCTTTACAAAAATTCTAACAATAAGTTATAGTCAGAATTTTATAATTACTGTTTATCCAATCGGTTTCCTTTGGAAAAAAAAAAAAAAAAAAAATATATATATATATATACACATATACAAATGATGATAAAAATGCCTGATTTTTAACGAATATGATTTTTAATTTATCCTTAAGAATGCTGTAGTATCTGTAATGTAGTATAAAGAGGAATGAATTTGTATATCCATAAGGATAATAATATTCGTTATACCTTGTAGTGATAGACTCCATTAGTAAAAGGTTCTTCTCTTAAAACAAATAAAGACTAAATAAATAAATATATATATATATATATATATATATATATATATATATATATATATATTTACAAATGATACAACAGTTCATTTAATTGTACTACTCGCTCAAAATGGATAACTATAATTTACATTTATTCTGTATTTCAGATTGAATTATTTTTTATCAACATAAAATAAACTGAACGAACAGTCCGGACTAATTTTTTTTTTTAAATCTGTAATATACATTTCGTCTTATTGCCAATTTATATTATTATATAATTATAATTATTTTTATTGGCCATTTTTAACCATAATAAGGAAGAAATAATTCTGGGAATAAGAAGTGTGATGTCCTCGTTGGTCCGTCCCTCTTTGTATATGTAAAATAAAATATAAAGCGGCCAATAAAAAGTTTTCTATATAATAAAGATATATTTATTTCTATAGAATGGATTAACTCTTTTCTCACTATTACGTACAGTGAAAGAATTTAATGATACTCGATAAAACGCCTTAATATATATACATATACAGACTGTCCCGTAAGTAGAGGGCAAGGTTCATAGTAGACATCATAATCTACCAAAAAGTTCATATAAACGACTTCCAGCAGAAAAATAGAAAATTTAAGATTTGTGTTTTTTTTAATCGGGTCACGTATTTTTTTTACAATAGGAAGCAATAACTAAAAAAAATATTTGATTTAAGGAATTAAACATTGCTCCATAATAAACTAGCCAAATTTACTTCAAACGAAAGTGGAGGTTGTCATTGTTAAAACCATTTAAAGAGGACTATTGAGTGGACAAACTAAACTAATTTCGGTTTAAAATAGTCATAAATTATTTTTGATTTTTTTTTTATCACTCTTCGACTACTACATTTACCCCACATAAAGAAAAACTTCCTCATTTAATAAGCTTTAAGTTCATATTAATTAAGTTGAGGTTTATTAGAAAAAAAATTGAGTTGTGTAAAGAAATGATATGATTTTCTATCCAGTCTAGTCCCGTGTTTTCATCAAAAATGATTACAATTAACTGTAGCGAAGCTTTTATTTATTGTTTTCCCATGATATGAGATTATAGTAATAAATATAATAGCCTAAAAATACTTTTTATCTATTAAAACAAAAAAAAAATTTCTGTTATAGGAATTGATACGTTTTTATAAGTGACAAACTTAATGTTTCTAGTCCTAATATTTAAATTATCATGAAAATAATTGAAGCAATCAGTAGGTTTCTTTATTTTAAACGTAAATTTTACTAAGAATTTTTTATTAAGGGATAAAAAGAAATAAACTACCTGTATGAAATGGTGTTTAATTGATTCTTGAGGTCCAATTAAATGTAATGAAACGAACAATAATATTTTTTTCATAAAACATGATTAAATTTTACCATTTGGAGGGTAGGAGGCTTCAACTTTCTTACTTGAATTTTCAGTCTTTATTTATATTTCAACTCTGTCTTTCTTCTATTGGATTGGTCCAATTAGTTGGTCTCCATAATCTCCAAACCTCACAATACAGGATTGTTGTTTATGAAACTGGTTCAAAGATGAAGTATACAAAGTAAAAATAGGAACTGGGGATACGCTAATTCGTCGCATTAAAAATGCTGCTGGCGTCATTAAAGGATTTTTTTTTTATTCATTAATATTTATAACTGTATTATAAAAAAATACAACTAGTAAATGTGCACACAGTAATAATACAATCACATGAAAACGCTTGTTGAGAAACTAACCATTGGTAGGACTCTAATAATATATTTGCATAAGTAGATCACGTGGCCATCTTCTTTTCAGACGCCTCGGAGGGGTCATTAAAGGAAGATATGAAACAATCAGAAGGGAAACGGAAAATGTTTATGATTCAATGGTGATATTTTCGAACACTTATTAAAATAAAACTTCGATAACCAAAATGATAAAACAGGTATGAAATATAGTTTTTATGGGAAATTTTGTTTATATTTAATTAGCCAATAAAATTTAAATAAATGAAAATCCTATAAGAATATATATTTTTTTTGTTTATTATTTTTCTTTGAGCAACCCAATTCTGGAGTGTGGTCCGTTCCTCTTGTCTCACAACTGTATATGAGCCTCAATGGGCCATTCGAGACATGTTCTATACCTTTACTCAGCTAATAGTTGTATACTCTTGTAGTAATCCCCTTCAAAACTTCCTCGATAGGATGAACTGTTTGTACACAAACTTTACACACCTCATTGTCTCTAAAGTATTTTACAACTCTAGAGAAGTTGTCATAGAACTTCTCAGCCTTGATAAGGGCGACGTAATTGATTTTGCATAACTCATCATCCAAGTTTTCATCGCCACCAACAGAGCAAGCCCTTCAGGACTTTAATTTGGGTTGAGGTCTTATAGTAATTGACAAAGACGTGGAGTAGCCTTTTAAGAAAACTTTTCAATTATGTCTGCTTATTTCAGTAAGCTTTCTCAGATTGATTCATTTAATTTAATTTTTGCTTGCCTAATGTAGGATTTTTAATTGGAATTCTTTCTAAACCCTTTCAATATGCAATAAAAATCTGGAAAATATGCAGCGAAAAATCTCCAAATAGGTAATAAACCTTTGCTATTGATTCTGACCTTTATATGATTTATGTCACTTGATAATATAATAACATAAATTGATTGACAACTTCTTCTGTACAAAGTCTATGCGCAGAAGCTGGGGAACCTCCTCTACATTTCAGATGGTTGTTTCTGGCAAAGAAGTATGGTCTTAAAATCAAGACATACGCCTAACAAAATTTTTTTTTTTGGGAGGGGAAGCAGATAACAGGAGGGAGAAAAACTTCGTAGAAGCACTTCTCGATAATTTTTCGAATCTAAAAATAGAAAACACAGATGTGAAGGAAATACTAATCCCCGAAGGACCTATGCCTCACCAATTATAGACACCTTATCACCAGAAGTAAAAAAAATATGGTAGTTCCAATTGAAGTACAAAAAATACTTCTGGAAAATATATAAAAATACAAGGAGTATAACATCTTGAATACGGATGCCTCAAAAGCAGATAAGGAATTAGGAGGCACGGTTTTAAATTCTGAAATTCGAAAACTATTTAAACTCCCGGGAGTTGGGGCCCCTCTGGAGGCCTGCTCAGTTTTTACTGGCGTAATGGTAGCGATAAGAGAATCTCTTAAGTACATAGAGACGACTGAAACTACCAACTGGGCCTTGGTGACGGACTCGATTGAAAATATCAGGCCAAAAAATACAGTAGCAAAAGAAATAAGAAACGTTTCGTGGCTCCTAAGAGAGAAGGGCAAAGAAGCATGTTTGTCTGGGTCCATTCGCATCGTGGGATCACCGGCAATGAACAAACCGCTGCTTGATCAAAATTTCATCCGTATGTTCTTCCGTTAAATGAACCGTCAAATTTCGCCTGTTTAATTTAATTTAAAATGGTTTCTAGCTATAAGTCCTTTCCTTAAATGAAAACGGCGGTATCCTCCAACCTGCGAGAGCTGCAATTTCTAAAGGACAGTAAAGTACATCATACAAGACTGTCCTATATTGTAAACTGTTAGGACTTGGACATGCCACAGAGACTAAAAGAAATCTTCAATGACAGTGAAATAGCTGTTAAAAAAAACATTTGAATTTTTAAAAATTAATTAATTAATTAATTTCTATAACAGAGTGTAAATAAAAGGCGTTGCCTACAGGGTAGAGGCAACGAAAAAAAAAATTGATTTAAATTATGACGCCCGAATTGGCGAAATTTTGGCAATTTAACTGTTCACTTGTATGTTGGAGATTCGTGACTTAATAGTTTGGATTGATATTTAAAATAATAATAAATGTCACCGCTTGTAAAATAAAAGTAAGAAATAAACTGAAACTAAAAATCGGTATGATGTTTGAAAATTTTAAAGAATTATGAAATGGAGGTGGAAAACCGAGAAATGAATATATATATATATATATATATATATATATATATATATTATAAGAAGTCAACAACAGAAGGTATTTTTTTTTTTTTTACTTAATTAAAATCATCAACATATACAATTATATGCATTTGTCATTAAATATGCGATATAAAAGTTAACTAATTGAACGATGAGAGTACAGTGATTCGTAACGATATTCGAACAGCTCACAAACTGTTTACAAACAAGATATGTGCAAAGAAAATCCGGGCTCTGACTGTGTACAATCTGCTTATAATATAACACATCTCAGAGGCCAGAATTGTTAAATTATTCAAATTGAGCATTATCAATTGAAGCAAGTGTATTTGTAATTACAAATAAAAATGAAATTTCTCTTTCTTATTTCAACCTTTTCAGTTTCTTTCCTCCTTCCTTTCATTCCTTTTCTCTGTTTTAACTCTTTATTATATTATACGTTGTCTATACATCTTGATAGACTTGACAACATCTCAATTTTCTATCTAACTATTCTATTCACAATATCTTAATTTTACTATTTATTACCATTTCTTATATAACCTCATATTTTTCTGTTGTACATTTTATTCTAAGATTCCCATTTTAATAACTATGTCACCTTTTTTTGATTATATTTATTTCTTCATTCCACATTTTGTACCGGTTATTATCATTTATCTCTTAGTTCTTACTATTGTCATTATTCTAACAACTGCATTTTACTTTAATTTTTTTCTGCCTACACTACTTATGTTTCTCATACCTTGTTATCTGGTTCTTTTTCTTAGCCCTGTTGATGGCCTGAACTTCAGGTCGAAACGTCGGCAAATGTCAAAATAAATATTATCATTTATTTTTGCCTTCTTAGCAGTTTTTATGAAACTTTTTCGGAAATGAAGATTTAAAATAAAAGTTCTTAGGAACTTTTTTTTTTAATAAAGTTCAAGATTTATAGTAAAAGTTTAGAGTTCGTATTTATTAAAATTCTCGAGAAAAAAAAATTCAGTTTAATGAAAAATAAACAGCAATTGATCTTAAATTAAAGTTATAATTAAATGAATTACACTTGATTATTTTATGCCGTTTGTTTGAGAAACTATAAAAAGTTATTTTAAGGTAAAAGTCATTTTTTAGATCGAAATTTTAGCGGAATGGACAGAACTTTTAAATAAAAGCTTTTAGAAAATAAAAGTTCTGTAAAACATTTACTTGAAAAGTTGCTAGAGAAAAAGTTATATATTTACAAAAGAACTGACAAACTATCGACAATAAAAATTGCTGTGATACCGAAAATTTTTTAAAATAATTTTTTTTTTTCTTTTCTAACCTCTCTTCCGTTTCAAGCCCTGCCTACGACCTAACAAAAAATCACTAAGTCTTTAATATGCGTGTCATTCTCTGTGAAGGTCATGCTTAATAAAATCCTTGAGCTTCATCTCCTCATAAAAAAAAACACTCAACATTTCATCGAGGCAATCAGGTAGTCGATTTCACTTAAGTCATTAACTAGCAGAACATGGTAAAATATCCAAAGCCGCGTCCCTATGTGCAAAGCCTCTAAAGCAATTAATATATAAGCCCCATTACTTAATTAACTGTCCTATCTAGCCGGCATTGATTTTATAAGACCTATTACTGATTCTATTAAAATTAAGAGCTAATGAGAGATGCCACGAGGTCTCAAAAAATAGCAATCAAGCCCTAAAAACATAAACGGTACATTATAAATATTTGGAATATTTCAAAGGTGACATTAAAAAAAAAAATGTTTTAAATAATGGGTATTGAAAGAGATGTTTCTTCTGTAGATTCGATAGTATTGTAAATTAATAAAGCATAAGCTACTTACAAAAAAAAATAATACTGCAAGGTACAGAAGTGAAACTAAATAAATCGTGAGCATTTGAAAAAAATATTGTGGTTTATAGAAGTTGCTCCGACATTTATAGAAAAGTAAAGCATCTTATTCGCCATATCCCTCATTTGCTTCAACAACGCCGTAACTCAAAATTCAAGATTTGTTAGCACATTTAAATATGAATTAAAATACTGTTTTAAATACCTTATTAATTTCAGTATTTCATGTTATGACGTTGTATGATGTTGATACCCATGCACCTTTCTGAGTTTCTTTATTTCGATTTTTTAAATTTGATTTTGAACGTATGGATGTTGTACTAGCTTATAATTAAAAAATATATACTATTGATCGTTATTTCATTATTTTATTATTTCCATTTCATCCAGCACGTTTGAACTTGTGTACCAATAAAAGTGCGAAAAACATGTCTTATGTCAGTAAATGTTCTAAAAATTATTTTTTAAACATTTTCCAAAAACTCATCTTTGTGTTAATATTAAAAATCATAGTTTACGTTCTACATTTAACACTCTTAAAGTATGATTTAGTTACTAGTTGATTTTGAATTCCACAAAAAAAATAAGAAAAAAATTGAACTTAAATGAACTTCATTCTTCACAGGCGTTTGAAAATCTCAATCTGAAGGCACCTTGTAGTAACGTTTCAACAAATGTGTTATACCTTAAAACTTTTTTAAATGACATAAAAAAAATAATATACATGATAAAACAAACCAGGCAATGGTGGTTGATGACCAACCCCTTCATGTAGATTTTACAATATCTATTAATATTAATTCTAATTATATCCTAGGTTTATGGCAAGACATTATTAGGTGACATTTCATAACTTTAAATCGCTAAGAACTATGATGGAGTCAGAAAAATGTGCGTTTGTTGTAACTATATTTGCTGTATAAAAGGTTTTGTGTCATTTGAGTTCACTCACTGTGTCTTTTTTTTAAAGAAAAATAACGTTGAATTCACAAAAACATTCTCAAAAGTTCAACTCCAATCAAAATTGTACTTGATGGCTTATTTGCATTAAACTGACGATACTTAACGAACTGGTGAATCTGGAAGTTAAACAAACAAAAAATTTACTAAATAAAATTTTAGTAATAAACATATTCTTGTACAATGAATTGACACTTGTTACTGTATGAAGTACCAGTTAAAATTAATATAAAGTAATCAAACTGTTATTTTAATAATTCAACATTCGAAGCATTCAAACGATTTGACAGTTATTACTACAAATAAAGGTATAGTTACTATTGAGTTAAATTAAACACTTTAAAATTATTAAGTTGTTACCATGAATTGTGATTGTGTATGACAAATGCGGTGGCACTAGAGAATCCTCACTTAATCAGAAAATCACTGGCACCTGGAGGAAATCTCGTAAAGCACTGAACTGGACTGGCGCAGGTCTCGTGGCCAATGCCGCCGTATTGATCTTGTATTTTTTTTTTTCCTCCTAAAACCTCACATCTCCAAATATTCATAAGTATTCAAACCATAGCTCAAAACCACAATGGTTTCCTCATTTTACAACTTATCCATCATTATCCAATAATAACTTGTAAAGTAACTGATAGTTATTAGTAATAACTAACGAATATGTTTAAAAAAACAGAAAAACAGCTATTGCATTTGCATATTAATTAATATTGACGTATTCCAGAGCCAGTAAATTATTTATGTATGGTCAATCAATATGAACAACTCTCATAAACAGAGTTAAGGCTTCATTTGCACGTAGCTGATGCGTAAAAGCTAAATATCAATTTTTTTTTAATATTCTCCTTTATTTAGGTTTTTCTTTGATTGTTTACTATTTTTCTCTATTTCGTATTTTTTTCTTCATTAATTGTTAATAATATTGATGGAAATACCTAATTTTTTTTTTTATTTAAAAATTAATACATTCTGCCGCATTGGAGGGTATTGATATTAGGGCTACATTAAACATTCACACAATATATACGTACAAATGATAACTAAAATAGAGATAAAAGAAAAAGAGTTGTAGAGTAAAATAAGAAAATAAACATACATATGTAAAAACAAACAAAAAAAAAATTCAGAGGAAACTAAATGAAATTAAAATATATAAAACTCGTTCACAGCTATATACAATATTTACATTTTCCCAGGAGATTCTGAGTCATGCTTTGTTCCCCAAATGTGGAAGCCAAGGCAGGACTCCAGGATATCCCAGTGCTTCTCTCCAAGCCGCGTCACTGGTATTGCAAGCCAGTGGAGACTGATGGAGGGCACTAGAGCAGCAGACGCTCAGGACTTGAGTGGAGAATCTGGCCAGTAATCCAATATATACACATTTACAAAAGGTCGCGGGGCCACTGCCGTTTTAACCTCCTGGGAGGATTGTAGGGATGGCTGGAGCTAGATAGGGATTATGCTACAGGATTTGGATGAGTGAGGTTCTGGTGAAATTTGGAAAATTTACCTCATTTTAACAGACTTAAGGCTACATTATCACGTAGCATTTTTGGAAACTTTTTTTATTATTTTCCTTTATTTCATATATTTTTCTTTAATTTTTTATCATCAATAAATTGTTAAATCTTCAGTATTGTTGATGAAAATATCTAATTTTAACACACTTAAGGCTACATTAGCACGTCGCTTATGTGGAAACACTATACCAAACTTTTTTACTATTCCTTTATTTCGTATTTTTTTTTTTCATTGGTCTATTTGGTCGTCCGAATCTGATACCAAGACTAGTCTTGGTCTTACGTACTCAGTCTTGGTATTGGGCAAGAGTCTCGCAACTTGCAGTTACCTATTAGCCTATTGCTATAGAGATATTACTGTAATTTTTCAGATATTGTAAACCTAACTAAGCCCGAATGAAAAATCGGAAGAGTAAAATGCAAAAGTATATTGATTATACTAATTCTTTACATATATTAACAAAAATTGTCAGGTATTAGTAACTATTTTGCATTAATTTTTACCCACAAAAACGATTTTTTTTTTTTAAAGTCCTGGTCTTGGTCTTGCAAAGTGCAAGGCCAAGACCGATTTTGGGCAACAGTAGTTAGTACGTAACTTATGAGGAAACGCTGTATACCAATTTTTTTAAAACTATTTTCCTTTATTTATTTATTTTTTTCTTTAATTTTTTGTCATGAATAAATTGTTATATCATAAATAGTGTTGATGGAAATACCTAATTTTAACAGACTTAAGGCTACATTAGCACCTTGCTTATGCTGAAACACTATATACCAAATTTTTTTTACTGTTTTCCTTTATTTTTTTCATTGGTCTATATTTCTTAGTGTGACTTATCTAAGCTAAATACATAAACAATCACAATAAAGCATATACAGTTACGAAATACGACCATATCTTCTGAAAAAATATATAAAAATACAATAATTATTATTGTTCGTGTAATTGCATTCTTAATTGGACTTCAAGAATCACTTAAACAGTATTATATAAAGGTAGTTAGTTTTTTCTTTTCTTCTCAAATAATTATCATAGTTAATTATTATAGTTACACACACACACACATATATAAAAATTTTGGGGATGAACCCCTCCCCACGCTCCCCCCAAAAAAAATTAAATCCGGGATCCGCTACTGTTTCATAATAACATTCATTTTGCGTATTTCTTATGATGTCAAAATAATAAAATTATACAACAGACATTCGCACTTAAAAAACAAAATAGAAAAAATGCAATTTTAATTGCTTCTTTTCTTCTTCTTTTTTTTTTTTTTTTTGTTAGGAAGCTGTTTAATTTATTATTTTGTTGGTAATAAAAACTTCCAATGTGTAACAAATTGTATATTTACTATAATTTACTTTAAGTTAACATTTCTGGATACAATTCACATCTTCACAGCTCCATTCCTATCTGGCTTTCATTAACAAGAGTTAATTGCCATCAACATAATAATGCAATTTTACTTTTTGAATTGACTTAATGCATATTCAATCAAATATAACGTTAAATTTATAAAAGGGGGGAATATCGCTTATTTATTAAATATATAAGATGTATATATATATATACAGGGTGTACCGTAAGTAGATGGAAATATTTAAAAGGTTGATTGTAGACATCAAGATCTACAAAAAAGTTCATATAAATAATAACCCAATTTACAGCAGAAAAGTAGGAAATTTAAGATTTGTGTTTTTTTAAGCGAGTCACGTTTTTTGTTTGATAGGAAGCGATAACATGAAAAATATTTGATTTAGGTAACTCATTATTGCTGCATAGTAAACTAGATAAAATTTACTTTAAATTAAAGTAAATTTTAAGTAATTGTTAAAACTATTTAAAGAGGGCTATTAGGTGGACGAACATAGCTAAACAAAGTTCCGTTTATAAAAAAAGTCATAAATTATTAGTGATTTTATTGTAGCACCCCTCAAGTGTATTACATTTACCCCAATTTTTTAAAAACTTTTTCGTTTAATAACCTTAAGTTCTTATTAATTAATTTGAGGTTTATTAAAAAAAAAATTGGGATTCGCCTTAAGTTGTGTAAAGAAATGATTTTCTATCAAGTCACCTAAAAGTACCCGTATTTTCAGCAAAAATGACTACGATTAATTGTTATAAAGCTTGTAATGTTTTTGTAATAAACATAATTGCCTACAAACACATTTCATTTATAAATATAAACAAATTAAAAATAACGATTTTTCAAATGTTTGTCATATAAGGTGGTATATGAATAGTGTCTTTTCCCATATTTCTGTCAAAGGAGTTGATGCGTATTTGTGACAAACCTAATTTTTCTAGGCCTATTCTACGTTTTCGTGAAAATAATTGAAGTAATCATTAGACTTCTTCATTTTAAACGTAAATTGTAGTAAGAAACATTAATTTTGTCACTGATAAATGCATATCAATTTCTTTGACGGAGCTCTGGGAGAAAAACAGTGTCATTACCACCCACTTTACGTGAAAAATATTTTAAAAATCATGTTTATTAAATTTTCTATATTTATAAATAAAATGTGTTTTTTAGCAATAATGTTTATTACAATACATCTCCTATCATGGAAAAACAATAAATAAAAACTTTGCAACAGTTAAATCTAGACAATTTTGCAGAAAGCAGGGTAACTTAAAGGTGATTGGGCAATAAAGCACATCATTTTTTTAACAACTTGAGTCGACTCTCAAATTATTTTTAAGTAAAGCTCAAATTAATTAATATGGGCATAAAGCTTATTAAACAAGGAAGTGTTTCGAAAAGTGGTATATCTGTGGTATATTCGAAGGATAATGAAAAAAAAATCGCGAATAATTTGTGAATTATTAAAAACAGAATTTAGCTAAACTTAGCCGCTCAAAAGTGCTCTTTAAATGGTTTTAATAAGAACAAACTCTATTTTCGTTTAAAGTAATTTTTTTTCTATTTTACAGTGAAGCAGTTGTTATTTACATAAATTAAACATTTCCTTAGGTATCGCATCCTATTCAACAAAAAACATGACTTGCTTCAAAAACCACAAAACTTTGATTTTCTACTTTTCTGCTGAAAATTGACCCATCATGTATATATAAACTTTTTTGTAGCCCATGAGGTCTACTATCAGTCCTATAGAAATCTTCCTCTACTTATGGGACACCCTTTATGTATAAGTGTATATATATCAATTCCTATGACATAGATCTGGGAGGAAAATACAGTTTCGTAAATACTTTACATGAAAAATATTTAAAAAATAATTATTATTATTATTTTTATTTATAAATAAAAAGTGTAGTTTTTAAACCTAAGCAAACACAGAAATTAACCACGTATATATTATTATTATTGTTGTTATTTTTATCAATATCTTCTAAAGAAGAGGTCTTCCTTCCGCTTGAGTCATGTGCCAGAAAAATGGGCCTTGTGAATTCCCAAAAAAGTAAATACATAGAAAACCAGATGGTTTTCGAAGCTGGAGTACAGTGGCACTTAATCGAATGAACGAGCAAGGCTATTTGAGGAAGCTATGATCCAATGATGGGTTATAAAGCCTATTGCTAATAATGATGATTTTTGTTAATCCTTTATAGTCCGAAAATATGGTGTTAAATTTTGGTTATTAATAAACCAATGAACTTATTAAATCGAAACTAGATTAGGTTTTTATTTGGCTTACACCTGGCTATTTAAGTAGAGTTACAGGGGAGGGGAACTAAACAACTATATGACAATTGGTAAAATACACTGACAGGCAAAAAATTCCACCCACTTGATTTTTTCATGTTTTCATCTAAAAATATTTCTGCTTTGGATTGGTCTATTGTTTTTAATGAATAAATATGTAATATTTTTGTTTGTTTTCAATTAGGAATGTTAATATAGAGGACAATAACCCTTAATCCTTAATTCAATGAAATGATTCTAGATTCCAATGTTTCCAAGATTCCAAAAAGAAACCTTTATTATTTTTAAAGAAATTAATTACATCATCGTTTAGTAGCTCGTGTTTCCTCCTCTTGCCTTCACTACTTCTTGAAGACGCCTCGGCATACTTTCCACCAGTCGGGAAATGTCCCTTTGCTGGAGGGTAGCCCATTCCTCCCGAAGAGCCCTTTCAAGGTCCTGCAGTGGTCAATTCTGGTCCTCTTACTGGACGAAAAGCCATTAATCCATACTCATTTAATCTCCTCCAAGCGGTATGTTCAGAAATTTGTACACCTCGAACTTCTTCGAGCTGATGAATCGCTTGAACAACGGTAAGGTGCCGGTTTCGTAAAATTCTCAAAGTCAAAAACCGGTCATCCCGTGGTTCTGTTAGCCTAGGCCGTCCAGAACCGGGCCTTCTATTATAAGAACCAGTTTCCCGAAAACTGTAAAGTCTCGTAAAGTTTCATATGGAACTCCGATGGCATTAGCTGCATATCTAATGGAACGTCCATCATCAATAAGTGCCACACCCCGCGCAACGTCCTCAGCACTAAGAGGCATTTTTAAACTTAATATTGAAAAAATTAAAAGCCGGAGACTAAGAAATGTGCTGCAAGAAACGGCACTGAACTAATGATACTCAATAAACATTTGTATTCCATAGAAAGTAAACATTGGAATCTAGAATCATTTCATTGAATTAAGGATTAAGAGTTATTGTTCTCTATATTAACATTCCTAATTGAAAACAAACAAAAAGATTACATATTTATTCATTAAAAACAATAGACCAATCCAAAGCAGAAATATTTTTAGATGAAATCATGAAAAAATCAAGTGGGTGGAATTTTTGGCCTGTCAGTGTAGATCGTCTTTATCGAAGGGATGGATAGTTTTCCTGATATCAGCGAAAACCGAAAAAAGTGACGTTCTAGGTGCCCCTCCCCGCTACATCTGGTTCACCAGCTAGGAGTGGGGACTTTTTGTATGTTTACCTCCTTAATAGTCCAAGCAATGTCCCAAAGTCAAAAATTGTGTACCCGCGATCTCCTTCTATAATCATTCATTGATTGAACTGTCTACCAAACCAGGGGTGCCCATTCCCCCCAAGGTCGATGACGTATGAACCTTCTCCCGCCCCTCCCAAGATTTTTCATTGCTATTCTCTTCTTGAAAACATTGAAAACAAAAGTATATTTAAAAAATTAGTAGATTATAATACAATTACACATCCTGCAGTCTTTTCCATGCTTTCATTTGTCTTTTAATTTGAAAATTTTCATTTCGAATATTCATAACCCTGTTGAAATGTACCCCCATCAAAAAATGAAACCCCGTCAAAATGGGCCCCTCCCCTCAAAAATGTTAATGGCGCAACTTGCGCCATGGAACTCCCTTCTGAGCACCCCTGTACCAGACAAACATTTTTTTTCTGATTATTTTAATAAATGATTAATTAACATCGAGGATCTTTTTACCATACCACCTTTTTACTGAAATTTTGTGTTTTACTTGACCAAATTTTAAAGGATAAACGGGGTTCCACTGTTAATGTATTTTATGAAAGGTCCATCCCATATTAGCAAAACAATCTTTTTCTATAATAAGCGTATATAAAAATACTATTCAGTTTTATATTATGTCTTTTACTGTTATAACCTGCACTAATTCTAAAATGTATTGTTTTTGGCTGTAACTAAATGAATATAAAACTTTAAGTAATCCAAAGATCTTTTTGTGATAAGCCTGTTTCCAAAGGATATGCATAAAATGTGTTATCTTATTAACATGAGAATTCGATGAGTTGAGTATGTTGTAAGGATGCCAAACAGCTACATTCCTGTGATAATATTCGCGGAAAATTAAAATAGAAAAGACGAAACGAGAGACAAATACTGAGGTCACACTATCTGACAATCTCAGTCTTTGTATTTCCAATATTCCTTTTACATTTAAATTTTCCACCGCTGACAGAAGACACATTTATCATCCCACATCTGCTGGACAGATGCGTCCTTGGATCATGACAACTAGGAGAAATCCATTGTGAAGACTCATTTTCATTCTTTAAGCTCTTTAGCTATCGCGTTAAAATATCATAAAACTATTTCTATAGCTGAGACTATTAAGCAGCTAATTTCAAATCGGTCCTCTCACCCAAAATAGTTCTTTTTGATTTTGAATTAAATTTATTTCTTCGCTACTCTCCAAAATCCTTCGGTTCTGAAGATAATTAAATTATTTTTGCGTAGCTTTTACAGCTTTTTAATGGATATAAATGAGATTAATAAGTAGTACATGTTATATGAAAACTTCTAGCTTTCGCTGCGTGCCATCGAAGTTAAAACCAAGTAGGAGTCAATAAAATAATATAAAAAGTAAACGTACTAAGTTTTACTCCGGAATTTATTTCTTTAGATCATTCGTTTGGCCGTGAGAAATATTTGGACCAATTTGCAATGAACACTCTTTATATATGTAACGGCGCTGCCCATAGTTCGGACTGCTGATTGCTCCATGGGGGGGGGGGAGGAGGACTTTTAGGTTGAATACCTCCCCTCAAAACGAAAAAAAACTGTTATTACATATGTGCATTTTTTTTTTTTTTTTTTTTTTTGTGAGTGGCCTGAACTAAATAATTAAAAAATCAAAATACGTACTTTTGTAAAATTATAACGCTTGTATTTCACCTAATAAATGTAAACGCATATCAAGAAAAAAAAATCCATAAAAGCGTTATTGTTCCTGTAAATACTTTTCTTTTTTTAAAAAAAAAAAAAAAAAAAAAAATTTTAAATTCATAAAAGCGTTATTGTTCCTGTAAATACTTTTCTTTTTTTTTACAGCTCCTCAAGGATAACTTAAGCACAATTTTATGTAGTGTCTTTCATTTGTTTACAGAGTCATTACCGTTATTTTTAAAAAAATAAACACAAAGCCCATCCCTCCCTCCTCAAAAAAAAAAATTAAATCCTAGATCCGCTACTGGTTCAGACTATCGATGACTTGAAGTAAAGGTAAAAGGGGTGAAATTTTCACACCATTTTTTGAGAAAAGGTAAAAATAATTTCTTGATATTAATATTAAGATTTTAAGTAGGGAATAATTTTTAAACGAATTATTTTTCAAATAATCATTTGAGTTGAACACAAATCAAATATTGCCATTCAAAACTATTTTCTCAATCTTGAAAAGCGTTTGCACAAATCGAAAACATCACGAATCTATAATCCATATAATCCATTCTGTAAATCCATTATAACAAATATACGGTCTTTCATATATATATTTTCATCGTTCCTTTTTCTCCTACTCATCACACCACCAGGCACTAGCGGATCTAGGATTTAATTTTGGAGGAGGCTTCAGCCCGAAAGCTTCATAAAAATAATGATAACTAGTTTGGAAAAGTAGAAAGAAACTAAATACCTATACGAAATGGTGTTTAAGTGATTCCTAAAGTCTTTTTAAATGTAATTACACTAACAATAATACTTTAAGAGATAATTTTTTGACATTTTTTTTCCATAAAACATGGTTATATTTTACCATTTGGGGGGAGCTTCAGACCCAAAGCTTCTCCTCGTAGATCCGCCCGTGCCACCAGGTTCGACATTTGTACATTACTGACTCCCCTTAGAACCTCCTTTCTTCTTCTCAACTACCAGTTTCCTTTTTATCGTCGCATGGCCTAATCTAAGTATCATATAATATCCAAACTCCTCCGAACCTATCTAGAGCCATAATTTTCCGTAACCATGATGGCCTTATTCGAGATAAAATCTTACCCAAACTGTAAACCTTAGATTGGAATAGAATATAGAATCTTGTCCCTCAATTGACCCCATAGTGGACATCCTCATCTCCAATCTCCTTAATATCCTTGATGCTCATGCACCCCCTCAAAACCTTTGCCTTTCGTTGCCGTCCCACTCTCTCGATGTGTCAGCAAATTAAAGATCTTTAGAAAAGGCGTGATTCTTCCCGTAGATGCTTTAGACATACTAGGTTGGGTGCCGACTATCAAGCGTTTAGGGTGCTCTGCAACCTGACGCAAACCACAATCCGGCGAGCCAAATCGACCAATTTCCATATAGCTCTCTCATCAGATCCCGATTCCAAATCCAAATGGCTACTGCCTTGTTAACCTTCCAGATCCCTTCCCTCTACTGTCTTTCCAGTTTCACCAGATGATTTAAATTCATATTTTATATCTGCTTCCTCTTCCACTCCTCCATTTACCCCTTCTATTCTCCTGGAACATCTTTCAACGACAACGACTTTTATTTTTCAGATATTTCACCCACGGACCTCATATCCCAGATTGTTTTTGATCTAGATTTACAGTGTACCAGGTTATTTTTTATGCATAGACTCCTGAAAAGACGCCAAGAGAATGGTCTGAAACGCTAGTATGTCCAATATACAAAACGGGGAGCCGAACTGAGTGTAAAAATTATCGTGGAAGATTCCTCCTTGGAATAGTATACAAAATGCTCACTATAACGATCAGCAGCATATTATTAAAATGGGCTGAGAAAGTAGTAGAAGAATATCAATGGGGTTATAGACCAGGTCGGTTTATCACTGATCATATATAAGTTGCCTTAGTAAGGCAAATTCTGGTGCAATCAAATGAGTGTAATGTAACTCTACACCATGTATTTATGGATTTCAAACATCCCTGTGATACTGTTGACAGGGAGAATATGCACAAATGCCTGCATTATTTAGGGATCCCCAGAAAACTTATTAGGCTTATTCGCATGACTAAAGGATACATCCTGTAAGGTCAAGATCGGATGGAGATGTTTTAAAGTTTTTAAGGTAGAGTTTTGCTCTTCAATCTTGTATTAGAGTCCGCAATTCATAAAATAAGAGCAAATCCAGGTCATACTATTCTCAACAGACTGACACAACATCTGGCTTTTGCGGATGATGTGGTAATCTCAGCAAGTACACCTCAAGCTTTATTGGATACACTGGAGGAGTTCCTAGGAGCTGTAAGGGAACTTGGGCTTGGGATTAACGTCGAGAAGACAATGTATACGTAGACGGCAAAAAGGTATGGTGAAGAGCAGACAATTCAACTGGGTGACTACGAATGACAATGATATCCAGAATTCAGGTATCTCGGTAGCTGTATAACCACCGATAATTTGGCAGAAGCCAATATAAAAGCCAGAATTGCTGCTAGGAACCGCTGCCTATGGGGTTTGCAGAAGGTCCCTAAGTTCAAAAAACCTCTCAAGAAAGGCAAAGATCTTAATCTACAATATAAGACGATATTAAGGCCGACTGTCACCTACTGAAGCGAATCATCGACCTTAACAACAGAAAATAAGAGGGAGACATCGTTTCTTATTCCCAGCTGGGCCGATTAAGGTGGTTTGGACATACAGAAAGAATGGACTCCGGTAGAATCCTTAAAAAGCTGCTCTACGGGAAGCCAGGTGGTGGACGAAAGCGGGGGAGACCTCGAATGCGATGGCTGGATGATGTCGAGGCAAACCTGAAGACTTTAGGTGTACACTGCTGGAGAAGATTTACTACGGACAGAGCTGAATGGAGCAAGCTGATGATGGAGGCCAAGGCCCTATATGGACTGTAGAACCATTGAGTGAGGAGTGAGTGAGTGACCTCATATCAGCGTGATGAAATCGCATTCTAATTCTATCAGTTCAGATGAAATTCCCGCCAAATTAATCAAATTATACCTGTCTGAAATCTTTCCGGTTCTATTTTTCATCTATAATTTCTTCCTTCAAGACTCAGTATTCACTACCTCATGGAAAAAGCCACCGTCCGTGCGTTAAATAAATTCTCTAATCCTTCTTCCCCCAAAGATTTCCGCCCAGTATCAATCCTTTCCAATTTCCTTGAACATTCCAATCAACTTGACCTTTACTAATCTGGTTTTCGACCAGGTTTTTCCACACAATCAGCTATAACTAAAATCATTCGTGATGTTCCGTCCGCTATAGATGATAAAAAAAAAAAACCCACCGTCCCTGACTTTGCCCTCCTTGACTTTTCCAAAGCCTTTGACACTATTAATCATCCCATCTTCTTTTCCAAATTAAAAGCATTATTCTTTTCCAACTCTTTCATTTGGTTTCAATCTTTCTTCTTTCAATGTTCACAAGCTATCGCTATCCCTAATCAACCTTTGTCTTCCTATCTTACTCTGTCCTCAGGAGTGGGCCAGGACTCTAGCATAACTCCTCTTCTTTTTAGTTCCTATATCAATTACCTCTATAAATCAACCCTTAACTTTTCCCATCACCTCTATGCTGATGATTCCCAAATTTACCTTTCCTTCCTTCCCTCTGAGTTGCATGAAGATCTAAATCAAATCAGTGCCTGGGCGTATGTAAATGGATTAAAATTAAACGCTAATAAAACTCAGGCCATTGTTATGGGTTCCAAACTCCTTCTCAAATCCAATACCAACATTCCTATTCTGAACCTAAAAGAACATCCCATTACATTCAACTCCTCAGTTAAAAATCTAGGTATTTTCATTGACCAAACTCTCTCCTGGAATTAACATATTGCCCACATCTCTCGACAGTTAATTTGTACCCTTAAACTATTACATCACTTCCGCCAACTTCTACCGATACCCACACGTAGACTTCTAGTTTCCTCCCTCAACCTTGACTACGGCTGCTTGGTATACGGGGGCATCTCGTTGGAACTCGGAAACAGACTAAAAAGAATTATGAATAGCCTTGTAAGATTTGTCAATGGAACTCCGAGACGAACTCCTCCAATTTAAACCATCTATCCAGTCCATCTCCACAAGTTCTTCTTACTTTTATACGCCGTTCCACAGATCTGGCTCATTTGAACACTGCTTTATTGTACATTCTATCAATTTTTGGAATTCCAATCCCCTTAAAATCCACCATGCACCAACCTTTTCCACATTTAAAACCCTTTAATACCAATTCCTCTTCACCACCCAATCAGACACTGGATAATTTTTATAATGTAAGGTTTTATTTTTTGTATACATAATTATTTTTTATTTATTTTTTATGAATTGGAAAACATTCCATATCACTTTTGACATAACATTGGGATGAAAAAAAAAAAATTGTTTGCTATTTAGTTTTTTTACCATTTACAAGATTCTATATATTTGAGATGTATTTTTATTTATTTTTTATGAATTGGAAAATATTCAGTATCAATTTTGACATAGCAATGTGATGAATATATATGTATATTTTTCTCCCTCTCAATCCACATGTTTGTTTATAGTTTAAAATACTATTTAATTGTTTACCTTACCATTGTGAGTATTCATTGAAGGCTCTTAAGTAACCGATATAAATAATTTATTTTCTTTACTTACTTTTATTAACAGAAAAAAAAGCTTTTATTTTATTTTTGTTGCTACAATGGTTTTCTCATAAAACTAATTTATTATTCCTTTCCTATTTTATTTATTTACTTATATTTATTTTATTTTTCTTAAGCAGTAATATTGCAATATTGTGATCCTCCTATTGCTCACCTGCTTTCATTAATACATCTTTAAGCTATGTATATACCTGTTTTATTACTTATGTTTCAGTCATTATTTTATGTATTAGATCTTTTGGCCAGATGTAATACTAATTTGTATGTAAAATATTTTTATACTTAGGGGACATTGTCCTATAATAAAGTTGATATTTCCATTCTGTTCTATATATATGATATATAAAGTTCTTAAGGCAAAAATATTAATATATCTAACTTTTTTAAATAACAATTTTGCATATTTAACATCCCCAATTCTCAGTAAGGTTTCCACATTGTTCAAAAAGTTACTTCTTAACTTGCAGAAATAATAAATTCTTTAACATTGGTAATTAACATATTTTTCTGAAAAATATGTTAAGATAAACATATAAGCGGTGGAATACCGAAAAAAGTTGGATTTTTAACTCATATCATGTACCTGGAAATAAAAACTACTCCACCTTTTGCAATCTAATATATCTTTCATGAACTATTTCAAACTATTTCCAAGGACTTAATATATCTACTGCATTTTCAAGACATTGAAATTAAACTTACTGGTGCATCAACTATATTTTTGACAAACTTTAACTAAAAACGAGTAGTTTTTCTGATTACAGTGATATTCAATTCATAAAAACGACTTTAGGGATAATGGATAATAGATGATGAATTTTTAACAATCACAACATTGTGCCAGAATCCACAAGTGATTCCAGGAGTTTTATTTGAAAGTTGGATGGAATTTGACAACTAATCAACAATTAAATTCCTTAAGAAAATATTCCAATAAAGTTGATATATTATTCTCAGTCCCATCTTACTTGTTAAGATTTAATACACAATTACTATCTGCATTTCATTTCCAGTGATTCATTTATTTATTCCTTATTATTAATCATAGTTCATTAGTTTCAGTTGAATGATAATCACTACCTGTTCGATTTATTAAAATTTGTTATGAGTTATTTTTAAGTAAATGACTATGAAATATCGGTTGAGGGAGGTAGAAACTACCTTGTCTCCTCGGTGCCTGCTCCTATAATTATTAACTAGTGACATATGATTATATAAGTTCATTAAATGGGTCCCTAAAAAGTGACAATAGTGACAAATGACTACCCTTTACAGATAAATTATTAAATAAAAATAAAAATTATAAGAGTGATCTGATAAAAAATTAAAAAACTAAATTTCCAAGTTTAAGATATTCATTTTAGTAAAATTAGTTCAGGCGTTGATGATCAAATGCATTGGAGTAGTTCTCCAATATATTCAAGCCAAAAGTGGATATTGGTTTGCTTTCAGCAAGTAAGGATTAAATTTTATTTTGTGGATCTTTCAAGAATTTTATCTTGATCTTCAGATTCAAGCTAGGATATTTTGGTAATTTGATAATCTGTAGAAAAATCTATTTTTCTTACACTAGTTAAAGTAAATAATGGTGAGGAGCCTTCTCCATCTCTTATTAAACAGTTTTAACTTATTAACATTTTATTAACAATTCATTTCTTATTATTAAAAAAATATGATTAATTTTCATAGAAAATCATCAATAATTAATAACAATAACAATAATGATCTTAGTAATAATAATTGGTAACTATATAACATAATATACAAACAATTCAATATGTACATATAGAATAAAAATATGTTATTCCAACTAAACAATTATTATGTAAACTGGTTTGATTTACATAAAGGACACTGAAAATTACTTTTAACATGATTAAGGCAAGACATGTGAAAAATATGTTCACATTTAAACACTCTGACTTTTCCAGGAAGAGGCACTTTATCAGATATAAGAGGCAAAGAGCAATAGCAACAGAGTTCTGTTTTGAAATCAACTGTAAGTGAACGCGGAGATGTGTTGCGGGTGCTTCTCAAAATATCAGCTGATTTCACCATATCAGCTCCCTAAACAAATAAAAAAAAAATGTATATTTAGATTACACTTCCATAGTTAAAATAATAAATAAAGTCAATATATAAATCTAAAAAAATAAATGAAGTTTTTTATACTTTAATGATTTTATTGAGTATTAACACAGTCTGCCACACTTAAGGGCATTGGGACTAGAGTATTCATTCACACAATATGTACATAAGAAAGGAAAATAAATTAAAAAAATCAAAGTAGAAAAAAAAAAGAAAATATCTCTATATGCATATACAGAGAGATTTTCTATTAATTAAAAGAATAGTTCATTATTTCATATACATATGTATATACTTTTTTTTAATTATTACTTAATCATTGATAATTCTTTATTGGTTACGCTTTTCGGTAAAGTACCTTTTTAATACTTACTTTAAAATATTTTTTTAGTCTTGATGGAGAATCTATCTAAATGCCGTTAGGTCTACAACATGACTAAAAAACGAGGGATTTGGTAACCCCTGAGGTGGTATTTAGAAATGAACACTGATTCCTTAAATTTAAGTTGATTCCTTAAGAATTTGACAAATAACAAATTTGACAATGTCTGAACGGGTTAATTTTTTTTTTATGTGAGTGAGTCACTGAATAGAAATGAGACCAACAACATGTGGGTGACATATGATAAGTTAAAGGTGGACATGACAATAGTGAAACATTTTATTATGAGTAGACGTATGTAATTTGCATGAGTGAAATGGACAGACTTGAAAATGGCTCGACGAGCCAAAACGTCCTAATTAAGATGTTTAGTCATTAAGTTGATCAAATTAAAAAATTGGTGTAAAATTGGCATAAAATAAATAAATTGGAAAATAAATATTATGCACCGAAGTAGAAGAGAGAAATATTGAAAAACAATAAATGTTAAATGTTTTATATGGAAACATTCCTGAACCACATAACATATAATACTTACCAGTACGGATATCCTAAAAGCATTAAAAGTTGGTTGATTATTGTAAACATCAATAAGAGAACAAATATTTCCATTTTCCTTCTGAATGAGTTCACTTAACAAACAGGTTCTGAAAAACCTGCAATAGAAAACAAAACAAAAATAAAAAAAGGGCTTATAAATTAGTTTTCTTAAATAGAAATGATATTAATTACAACTTTAATAATTTGTACATCATGATACATCATGAAAATAGATAAGGATAAATTTTCAATAAAAAAAGGTTTAGGAACTAACAAATACATACAATCATACAACACTATACTCAATTAGAGAACATTATAGATGTAGTGCATTCAAATTTATGCTATTCAGACAGTTCAAGTAGGTATAATCATCATTAGAGTAGATATGCAATTAATTGGGAACAAGAAACATATAATAACCTTTTTTTTTCCTGACTGATTTTGGGGTTTGATTGAGAAAAAATGTAACATTTTTTACATCTTAGTATTTGTTAAACCAAGGTACAAAACAGTTAATAATTTCTTTACAATTTAAATTTTAACAAAACTTACAAAGTACAACAAAACTTTTCAAAAAATTCAAGGAATTATATCAAAAGAAATTTTTGATAAAAGATCAGTTAATTTGTTTTTTCTTCATAATTATATTCTTAAGGGACCTTGTCCCAGAATAAATTTTATTTTCTGCCTATCTTTCTTTCTCAATATGAAAAATGACAAAACCGTTATATAAAAGTTCTGATAATATAAGTTGCTACAATGATATTTAAATGCACCTCTTCCCATGTATAAAGGACAAAAAAAATTTGAAGGGTATTTAGTGATTAAAAATTAAAAACATGAAGAAATATAGAAATGACAGGCAAATTACCTCTTTTTAATCTCTGACATCTTTATGGAAGCAATTATTACATCACATGATGCCAATAAGATGGAGTGATCTGGAGATGAATCTTAAGGACATGGACATCAAAGTCTATTTCTTTCTTTTAGAGGAAGAATATTTAGAATTTGCAGGATTAATACATAGGAAAGGATCTTTGCATCATATATTACGGAATAGGAGTGTTAGATTCCACACCCTCCAATATACTCAATTAGAGAACATTATAGATGCATTCAAATTTATGCTTTTGCTAATTGAACATATGATGGCGTCAAAATGGGGACAAAAAATAATATTCTAATGACTCACAGAGCAAGATACTATAGAAAGAAAAGGCAAGTTTTAGTAAATGTCAATACCATCCATATTTAGAAATATACCAAGAATCTTTCAATCTAATACCTTCTAGACACAATGTCATCAGTATTTATCACATTAAAGAAGGAACTTCAATAACAGAAACTTTATAATAATCTCAATAAATCATATTATATGAAAGACAACTAATTTATCTATGATTAACTAAATCTTTATCTATGTCTCACATTTTAACTAAAATAAAACAGGATCTATTTATTTCCATCTATTACATATAAATGACTAATTATTGTTTAACCTTTGAATAATAAATTGTAAAAAAATATTAACAGAGAAAAATACATTACCTCATATCAATCTCTTTAGAAGATATCCCATCAGCATATCTCATCATAAGAGATAAAGTTTCTTTAGCTCCCAAAGATTTAAGAGTTTGAATTGACAACTGATTCCAGTCAACTTTGATGTCGTTTTCAAATTCTCTTTGGCAAATGCAGCATATACCTTTTGATAATGTGATGTTAAGATCAAAAGCTTTATGCCAGAACTCATAAGATCCTTTATGAATAAAATCATTCAATACATGTATCTTCCCAAATTGAATAATAAATGGCAAACATAAATCAATATTTTGCCAACAGTAATTCATTAAAAGACTGATCAGATCTGGCATAGTTTGCAGTAAAGAAATGATTTTTGAATATAAGTTTTGTTTTTCATTTGTTTTAATAATTAACTTTTTTATATCAAAATTATGTATCGAGATATTGGTGGTGGTTTGATTTCTTGAACATTCAGATAAAAAAGATTCTTTTTCATTGAATACATTCTTAAAAACGTCTTCTTTAAGTATGTAAAGGCTGTTCTTGAAGCAATTTAAAGATTCACCCATGGCAAAATTAATTAAATTTAGTTTTAAAAGTAATTCTCCCACAACTGGAAATTTTATTGAATACTTTGAGGAACCTACTAATGGATAGCCACAAACGCATTTATTCATAGCATTTTTATTAATTGAAAAGAAAGCACGTTCAATATGATGTAATGTTTCTGTATCACAAATCCCAACCAATGAAAACAATTTATTATTCTTTAATTTCATTAAGAAATTCAGAAAAAGTTTATTACATCTATCGATACAATTTTGGCGATTAATACCAGTAAATTCTAAATGCATTGACAGTTTAAGAACTAGGTACGATATATAATGCACCTTCAGGCATCCTTTAATAGCAATATGGCAAGCTGATTCAATTTGATCAAGCCTCAACATTAAAAATAACATATTTAATAAGTAAGGCAAAGGGCATTCTGCATAATTGAAAGTTGAATCTTTTTTTGCAGCAAAAAATCCAAATGCAGTTTCTTGAAAAATGTCTAGAATGATACTACAAGAAAAAAAGGTGCAACCTATTTTTAAGTTTTCTAAATGCTGTAAAATTAAAGATGGTTCTAAAATTTCTGAAAAAAACAGAATTACGTTGCTCATTATAATATCATTACTCAGATCTTCAGTTTGGTGAATCTCTTGAAGAATTAATGGATGCTCTTGATATTCCAAATATTTGTCATTCAAAGATTTAAAATTGTTTAAATAATTAATAATCCAGCCACATTCTAAACTTCTACTGAATAAATTTCTAATAATTTCAATATGCTTTAATGGCAGCATTTGTTTGAATGGAAAAGACTTTTTTGCACTTTCATTGGATGTAAGATTTTGGTTAAAATCATTTAATTTTTCAACTAATATATTAAACAGAACAAAAGTTTCTTCCTCACTAAATGATTCGCTAAGTTTTTCAGTCATCTTGCAGATTTCAGTAGAATCAAAAACAAAATCCTTTAAATTTTCAGGACAAGATAGATTAAACACAATACTGTCATCCATAGCAGGAAAAATTATATTTTCTCTAATCATCTCTGTACTACGGTATTTTAATTCACTATCTAAAACGTCACCATCAAGAAATCCTTTAGAGAATTTTATCTTTTCTTCAATGAACTGTAACTTATTTTGTAATGATTTAGTGCTATTGAATAATTTTCTCTTTACATTGTGGCCTAGTTCAGCAATAGTACTTTGAATAATATCAGGAGAAGTAAGTGACAAAAAAGGTATTTGATGCATAAAAGAACTTGAAAGATAAGTACAAGAATTAACTAGGAAATCATCAGAACAATTTTGAGATTTAAAGCTAAAGCTGTCATTTAGTGCAAAATGGATATCAGGGAGAGAAACATAATTTAATTTCTTAATGGAGTTTCCAATTTTTGGAATTTTTTTAACATCTGACATACTTTTAGAACGAGTAATTTTTTTTTTCTTAGATTTATTAATGTTGATGCCTATTTTCCACTTTTTCCAATGTTTATTGTCTATAAGAAAGATACCTGAGTCAAGATTGTTTGATGATTGTTTATCTTTCATGCTTTTAATTAATTTTTCTATGTATCCATGAACTTTTGAATTTTTATAAACGTCAGGATATTGTTCTGGTAAACCAATTAAACATCCTACTTTTGTCATAACATTATCTGATGAGGCTTGATCTAAAAAGGCTTCTAAAATTTCTATACATAATTTATATTTACCTAAAAAATATAACTGTGTTAAACATTTGGTAAGGGGTGTAGCGACAAATGAATATAGTTGACCTAAGGAAGTCCAGACATAAATTATATCATGAACACTCTTAACCATAACAATATCTTTACAGTGGTCTGACCATAACACAACTTCTGCAGTGCTTGGATCAAAAATATAAATTCCATCGCTTTTAAATGTAAGTATGAAAACATCAAGGAATCCAAACAAATAACAAAAATTAAAGGATTGATCAGGCCAACATGGACGTGTTTTAAGAATGAATTCATTATCTTCTAGTCTTACAACTGCAGTGGATTGTATAGCAAGGGCTTTTTTAAACTGATGTGTACTAACAACATCTCCTGAATCATCCACTTCCCATAATCTCGAACCTGGACGAGCACAATAAATTTTAAATCCATTTCCTTGCTTCATAAAAGTTGCCCCATAAAATCCTTCACGCAACTGATTACCAATTTGTTTATATTGTTCTTTGGTTGTATCACAGATGTAGCACCTAGTTTTTGTAGATATAAGAAGATATTCTTCAAAACAACTAATCTGAACAACAGCAGAATCCAATTTCATGAATATATATGCAGGAATATTGAAAATATTCTTATTCTGAAAGAAAAAAGAAAAAAAAAAACAATAGTTACACAATGTATACAGTATATAAGTTTTTAAACTTAATTAAATCAGAAAAGAGAAACTTTTAAAATGTATTAAAACGAAACAAAGTAAAATTACATGAAGAGGCTGATAGTCCATACAACCAATATAACAAGAATTTTTAGCTGAGGTTGTTTGGAAAACTTACTTAAAATCAGAGATGCCCATCTCCCCTCCAAGGTCGATGGTGCAAGAACTTAACCCCCTCCCTCTTCCCAAGATATTTTATTGCTCACCTTTTCTTAAAAACAGGGCAAGCTAAGGTAGAATTAGAAAAATCGTAGATCATATACAATTACACTTGCTGCGGTCTGTTCCATGTTTTCTCCTTGTACCTTAGTCTGAAAATTCATAATCTGATCGAAATTTACTCTCCTCAAAAATTCTAAAACCTGTTAAAATATGCCCCTCTCAAAAATTTCGATGGCGCAAGTTGCGCCATGAAACCCCTTTCTGGGCACCCCTGCTTAAAATAATAATTTTGTTCATTTTTTTTTCCTTCTGAAGGTTCTTCCTCACTGCTTCTTCCCTTAAATATTAGAGAAGAAGGATTTTTCGCTACTGTACATTGTTCACATTGATTTAAATGAGACACCTTACCTTAATGCTTTACTATACTTATTCTATATTTTATAAAAGAAGACGAGGATTCTCTATAAATAACCAAGGGAATGGTACAAAAGTGTAGGTCCAGAAATTGAATTAGGAGCTCCTCTTTGGTCAGAATTTTTTTTTGCATACCACATCTCTTTTTTTCTTCCCATTTTTCCAATCAACCTTCCTCCACTCAATTTTATTTAATTTTTAATTTTTTTGCTTTGCGAGTTCAGACAGCCGAATCACTTTATAAGTGAATAAATAAAGGAAGTGGTTAATAGTCAAGAAAAAATAAAAGATTGGTAAACATGAAATTTCTTAAGAGTATATACAGAATATTTTGCAAACAAATAAAGGAAAAATCACACATTTGTAATTGTAGCTCCATCAGATAGCTATGAAGGACTATTCACAAGGTTTATCGTATCATAACGTGACATTATCCCGCATTATATTTCGATGCCGCATTATATTTCGAACATTGTGACGTCAGAGTGAGGTGCAAGAGGGTTCGTGGTATTCTCGTTTGTTCAGCATCATGTAAAATACAAGCACAGTCATAATCCTCATCCTCCTGGTATGTGTGGATGGAACTGCTTAACAGACCTTAACTTTCAACATGGAGTCGAATTTTTTTTTTTTTTTTCTGACCCTCCAGAAAGTTTATCTAACAAATTACATATATAAGTATACCAAAATTTAAAAATATATGCTATAAACACGGTCCTTCCACTGCCTGGAGGCATTTTAAGGATTGCGGATAGGTTAGGGTAACATTTGTGGCACTTTCATTGAATGGGAGGGACCGTTCTGCCAACATGGAGTCGAATGAAGTTACATTGAAATTTATTGAACCCTATCGAAGCAAAGCAATGCTACGGAATACAAAACATCTTTAATGTTATAATAAAATGAAAATAATGAAAAATTAGTTCTGTGTTTAACCAGCTAAACAATGACAAACTACAGTGGATGAGCAAAAAAAAGAAAATTAGTAATTTTCTGTCAGCATTGAGAAAAGAAAAGTCAAAAGTGAAAAAGAATACATTATCAGATAAGCATAAATAAATAAATTAAATTAACTTAATATGTATGCATTTCTTCATTTCTATATTTATTCATACTTTATCTAATTTAAAAACTAAGCATTTCAAGATAAATATTGAATTCTAAGCATTATTTTATAACACTAAATTATGTAATATTATAACAATTAAATTACAAATAAATCATAAATAAAATTTAATTAAAAATACACTCACCAAAAACAATGAAACATTGATTACGGACAACCGTCCAATATTGTCAGCAATGTACAATTTGTTTGTTTCTTTAGACCATAATAATGAGGTAACAGCGCTTCCGACATGTTCAACAGATCTGTTAATAATTCTGGAATCGCCATCTTGAATTTCTATAATGCATGTAACTCCTTTCAAAGAAGAAAATGCAATCAATTTCTCATCAGAAGATAGTGCAATGTGATTTACTGGACCTTCCTTCAAAATAAGGGGAAAAATCAGATTCCTTTTTGAAAATGAATAGCACTCGAACTAATATTAGACATATTATTAATATTGTAGATTGGGATATGATAAAGCCAAGAAAGATATGCTAATTTAATTCCAGCCTGCTGGGCTTGGAACTACATTTGTGAGGGGTCCATGGAAAAAAGCTTATACTTCCAACTCTGGGATGAACAGATTGGAAACCTTTACAGTAGCCCATTCTTTCTGTCCTAGATTAAGTCAACAAAACCTATGAATACATATTAAAATCAATATTTTTCTTCAATGTCTGTTTCTTTAACTTATTATTCGCTAGGATCTTATCATTAAGTAACATCCAATATGTAAGAACTATTCTTAAACAATAGTAATAATGGAAGATGTGGTCAGTTCAAACTTGTGAAAAAAAATAGATGTATTGAGTGGCGTCAAAAGTAGGAAATACATGTAATATCCATAACAAACAGTATTATCGAATGATTATATGATTGCTACACAATACATAAATAATGTTAATAGTTAGCAGGCATCTGACTGTTTTTGGAACAGGAATTGGAATAGAAGGTTTTTGAATGTGGATATGGAGGGGGCATGCCAAATCTTGATCGGAAGGGAATTCCATAAGTTGACAGAGCGGGCTACAAAGCAGTTTTGGAATGAGGCAGATCTATGAGGAGAGTCTATATATAGGTCAGAAAGTCGAGATCTTGTGGTGAGGGAATGGATTGAGGACTTTAATTGGAGAAGGTTGTAGGCATAAGAAGGACGATGATTGTTAATGATTTGATTTTGCCATCGTACACCACACAGCTGTAGTCCAAGTGGGGAAAGATGAGAGAGGTAACTAGGAGTCTACGGGCATTTTGGGGTAGGAAATGGCGGAAGCGATGGAATACTTTGAGGGTAGAAATTGCACGATGGGAGATATGAGAGATATTGCAGGGGAGGGTTTGATCTATGAAAAAGCCTAAATTTTTAACAAAGGGGTAGAAGGTGATGGGGTAGTTATTTAGGTAGAGTGAAGGAAAGCTGGTGTGGGGTCTAAGAAGGGGCTTGGAACCAATGATAATGATCCCAGTTTTAGCAGCATTTAACCTTAATCAGTTTAAGTTTGCCCAGGCACTGATTCGATCTAAATCTTCTTGAATTTTGGCAAATACTACCAATAACTCAGTGGGAGAAAAGGATAGATAGATTTGAGAATCGTCGGCATAAAGGTGGTGGGAACAATGGAGGATTGCATCATTTAGGTCATTAATATAGGAGCTGAAAAGAAGAGGAGAAAGGCTTGAATCCTGGGCCACTCCAGAGGAGAAAGAAAAGTAGACAGATAGTGGTTGATTGGGTATGGAAACTGCTTGGATTCGTTGGGAGAGGAAAGACTGGAACCAAGGGATGAAACTATTAGAGAAGGATAATGATTTTAGTTTGTTGATGTCGCATAATAAGAATGCCCTGCATTAGCATTACAGGAGCATTCCGCACAACACCTACAAAGGCCCTGAATGTGTTATTGTCATTGATTCCGTTACACCTATGGATAATAGATGAAGAGGCTATGGCATTTTTAAGAACGAAGGATAAAAGACAGCGGCAAGTTACAGGGACACAAATCGGCCACTTAGAAATAGCCAGCATGGTGGAAAACGAGTAACCCATTTTACGGTACCTTTCTTTGCCGCTTGATAAAAGCTATACTTAAGACAGTAAGGTCAGCTACCTGTACCCTAACATAACAGATTGGGCACAGGGTTCAGTTTCTACTCAGAAGGACAACCTGCCCTATTTCACTGATGGGTCGGAGAAAGAATCAACTATTTTAACGGGTGCAGGAGTCTATATTGATAACCTAAATATAAAATTAAGCATACCATTAGGTAGACATGCTTCAGTATTTCAAGCGGAGGTGTTTACTATACTTTCTGCAGCCACCTGTCTAGAAGTTATTAATTGGGAGAGTGTGCTGGCATTAATATCCATTCAGATAATCAGTGGGCACTACAAGCATTGGAAACCTCCTAAGTGACCTCCACACTAGTACAAGAGTGTAATCAGGCTTTGGAGACACTGGCCTGCTCTAACAGAATGGAACTAGTGTGGGTTCCTGGTCACAAGGGAATTAATGGTAAAACCTTTTGAACTTCATTAGAAGAACAAAAAGGTTTGAGACAGAGTAGGAGGTATAATAGAAAACCATTGGTAGTATTGTTTTGGGGGTTGGCCAAAAGGAGTAATAGACCCACTTGCTAAACTTAGTCCTCCCACCAGTACCAGTACCATGTATTGAATATAAAAAATCCAAGTTTCTGCCCTTGAAAGCCTAATGGGTTTGATGTAGTGCTCCAAAAACCATTGAAATTTTGAACTTTTTTTGGATCACACTAAATATCTCCTTTTTTAAGCAACATAGCTAAAAAATGGATTCAATTCAATCTAAAACAGCTTAAAATTATTTAATAAAGAGAACAATAGTTGGGTTGATCAGTCAAATAAGAAGGCAAAAATAAATGACAATATTTATTTTGACATTTGCCAACGTTTCGATCAGAAGTTCAGGCCTTAATCAGGGCTAAGAAAAGAACTAGATAACAAGATATGAGAGACATAAGTAGTATAGGTAAAAAAAATTAATGTAAAATGAAGTTGTTAGAAGAATGACAATAGCAAGAAATAAGAGATAAATAATAATAACTACAAAGTGTGGAATGGTGAAGTAAACATAAGATGGGAATCTTAGAATAAAATTAAGATATAAGATGAAAGTTACAAACATTTAGTTAGTCAAAAACCTTCTATAAAGAAATAACAATAGATGTTCTTGCAATATTTCCCTTCAGGATCATGATGCACAATACTAATAAAATTCATTAAATGTGGCATCGAAAACATATATTCATTGAATTAAAAATGGACATGTCATGTATTTCTAAGCAAATTAAGGAAAAGGAATCTATAGAGATATAAGATGTAACAGTAATCATTCTAGCATAAAGAAAGAAATAATGGCAATTATTAAGTCAAACTTCATTAATAGCACACCTACCTTATTAGGAATGAGCTGCAGGAAAACACAGGGATCTCTTCTAAACAAATAAAGTCCTCCACTTGTAGCACCAAGAATGAGGAAATTATGAGATACTTCAAAACAAGTGTACTGAAAAATAAATTATCGGTAAAATACATTTTTATAAGACATAAAGCACTCAAAAATAAAAAGATACCTTAACTCGATTAGATTTTAAAGGACTAAAAATACACTGTAACTTTTGTTTTTCAATCAGTAAACAACTCAATTTACTATTAATTGACGACATTGGGATCACGAAAATAAAATATTGATAATAACGGATTAAATAAATAACCAATCAATAACATTGAAATTGCAATTTTGTTAAAAGTAAAAAATAAATAAACAAGGAGAAGGTAACAGTGTTTACAACTGTTATCGAAGAGCAAGGAGGGATTCTAGCTCTGATAATAAACCAAAGAGACTATAAATAGTTCTTAATGTTATCATTATTATTTTAAAATTTATATGTCACTTTACTATTATTGAAGTACTTGACCAGATGTACTTTTTTAATATTAATGTCTCTGGGACGTTGTTGAAGCAATTTTTTAGAAGGAGAGAGAAGCATAATTAAGAATTTCCTAATAATTTCAGTAGTTCACAACATTCTACTATAGTCCCTCAATGTCGTATCTAAATAGGTATTAGAATTGATTTTATATTTTAGTTAAACTCTTTCAGTAAAATTTGTTACCACAATTTTCACATTATGAAATAATACTAAAATTTCATTTATTAATTAAATTTCATAAATTAATTTCTTTTATATTGCCAGAAACCACATAATTGTATAATAATTAATACTAGAGTTAACATTTATGAAAGCTTCACAAATGCCATCGGAACCCACACGTTCCGCTCCTATGATATAGCATATTAACTAGCATTAAAATGCTTAGAGTAACATAAGTTAAAAAAAGAAAGAGTAGGACACGAAGTGAACATCACAGATAATTCTGACTTTATTTACCTTCTACTGTGGTTTATATAATATTGCAAAGTTTATTTACAGTTCTTGTACAATCGCTACTTGTCATATAGGTGTTACGTTCAGGAGCCATCATAACCTACATAGTGCGCTCGGTGGTGCTTTCAATGGTTCTCAACAGCCATCCTCTTTAAGTTAGACGACGGTCATCTCAAGCGTAATCTGGAATCTATTATCTCGCTAGAAATGAACACAGCCTCCATTCGTCTACACGATGCCGGAGGGTGTTACACGACATTGAGATAGATGTCGACCCAACAGACTTCTCTCTAGTGGTGGGTTGTTTAGTAGCAATCTGTTTAATTTAAACAATTTCTTTCATTAAACAGATACAGTACATTGTTTCAATCGAGATTAAACAGATACAAGGATTACCTTCCATTAGGAAGGGGAAAGTTGTTGTTAAAATCAACGCTGAGCTCATCAATGCCATCGAATTGATCTCTAAACAGAGCAAAACGAAGTCATCGATAAGCTCAGTGCTGTGTTTAGGAACCTACCCAAGACAACTAACTTTACAGGTCCAGTAGATGGAGACAGCAATCCCGACGGGAAAAGAAGGAAATACTGAATCTGTTTAATTTAAACAGCTTTCTGAAACAACTACAGAAGCTGCTTAATTTAAACAGATACAGAAAACTGTTTCAGTTAAACAGCTTCTTGCAACAGATACAAAAACAGTTCTCAGTTCAGTGCTATTTGTTCATTTTTCACTAATAAATTTATATAATGCCTTTAAAAAATGTGATGATTCAAAATTATAAATGTGATGTCACTTTGACTTTTATCAGCAATTATAAATACGTTTTTTTTCGTCCCACAGTTGATATGTTATGATACAATTAAATTAAATTAAACATTTAAATTTATAATTACTTTGAAGACACTTCACCTTTTTTGGCTTGTCGTATTCCGAAACAGTCATATCTGTTGTTTTTATTTAAACTGTTTTTTGAAAGTAGCAGAAACTGTTGCAACTGCTAGTGATGTTATACAGCTATGCCCTTCACTACTTTCTCTGTAACTTTCCCTTCATTGCTATCAGTAACACATCGATTAAATTACTCTCCACCAGATGCATGTGATATTTAATATCAATAAAAATAAAAGGTTAATTAAATCGTAACTCACTATGTTATGTTGGGGTCACCACTCTGGCAGAGCGGTGTGTAAAATAATGACCCAACATACACTTATTAAAAATGTAAATAATACCCTTTTACAATAGCAGATTAGAAGAGTTATGTATTAACTAGACCTCATCACAATACGTGATCAATTAATAGCGTGATATTCCGCTACAGTATGAATATTGTTCATTTAAAATACATTAAAAAATAATAAAACTCATTGTTGAACGATTCATTGTTAAATTGCACGTTTCTTGACAACTGAAAATTTCATTATTGTAAAATCAATGTTGAGCAGAACGTGCCATTAAAATGATCCATATTTAAAAATAATAGAGAATTTTACCATTCATGGGGAAAGAAAGCATATTTAAGCTAAACATCGATTTGTTCTTTAAAATAGACTTCGTAAATGAAAGTAAATAGACCATTTCACAATATTTGTAAATAAAGCTATGGTAATCTAAACTGACACATTAGAAGGAATTCTGTCAGGTATAAGTTGGATCTGTATCGTAATGAGAAAATATGATGATGACAACTAAAGAAAAGAACAACAAAACATAAAATAGTTGTAAATATGTCTTTAGTATAAATGGCGATATATGGCGATTGCAAGAAATCTTTGAAATATTGTTAATTATATGTTCTATAGGAAGCATAATGAAGAATCCTGATGATAGATGGAGATCCATTCTTACCGCCAATTCATGTGAGTAGACATACCAATCGTGTCGGGCAGCCAAGTTTGCAGCCACAGGGTCTACAAGGTTTTATTTTTAAACTTCTAAATTGAAATGAAGATGGATATATCCGATCTCTACATCCTCGTGGTGCTCCCTGGGTAACTCTATCAGAGGTGGTACCGAGACATGGCGGTGTAACCATTGTGAAGTGCATGAAATGGAATTTCAGAGGCAGATGGTGCTCCTAGCCGAAGCAAAGGCGGTCCTTCTAGGGGTAGGAAACCCCGAATTCATGTTCCCTGGTCCTCCAGGTTGGAGGGTAGACGTTGGGTTTGCAGTTCATCGCTGGAAAACCATAATTGACATTCAAACCTAACAAAACAGTCTCGGATAGAAGAGTGTCAAAAAGGAAACGGCAATGGCTACGGAAATGGAAAATACGAATTGGAATTTGGAACGTACAAAGTTTAAAAATGCCTCTTAGTGCTGAGGATGTTGCGCGTGGTGTGGCATTTATTGATGATGGACGTTCCATTAGAAATGCAACTAATGCCATCGGAGTTCCATATGAAACTTTACGAGACATCGTCAGGCGTTTTCGGGAAACTGGTTCTTACAATAGAAGGCCGGTTCTGGATGGCCTAGGGTAACAGAACCACAGGATGACCGGTTTTTGACTTTGAGAATTTTACGAAACCGGCACCTTACCGTTGTTCAAGCGATTCATCAGCTCGAAGAAGTTCGAGGTGAAGATTAAATGAGTATGGATTAATGGCTTTTCGTCCAGTAAGAGGACCAGAGTTGACCAGAACTCACAGAGTAACACTGCTGGCTTTTGCTCGAGAATACAGCCATTGGACTATGGACGAAGGGAGTGCTGTACTTTTTACAGATGAGTCAAGATTCGCTCTTCGATCTCCAGACGGACGTGAAAGGGTGTGGAGAAGAAGAAACGAAAGATATTCAGCCTGTAATTTTTCCCAGAGCCAACCATTCCAACGTGGTTCCTTAATGGTGTGGGCTGGGATTTCAATGGAGCGCCGCACAATTGGTTGTTGTTCGTGAAGGGTCTTTGACGGCCATTCGCTATGGGTTTTGGGATGATTTTGGGACCTCATTTGTTTCCTATCCTCAACGAAATCGGCGATCGTTCTATTCTAATGCACGATAATGCACACCCTCATGTCGCCCGCATAGTGCAGACGTTCCTTAACAGAACAATATTGAGGTTTTAGCCTGGCCAGCACGTTTTCCAGATTTGAACCCCATTGAGCATTTATGGGATAACCTCGGAAGACGAATAAGAGCGAGTGCAACACTTCCTGCTACACTGCAGGACCTTGAAAGGGCTCTTCGGGAGGAATGGGCTATCCTCCAGCAAAGGGACATTTCCCGACTGGTGGAAAGTATGCCGAGGCGTCTTCAAGAAGTAGTGAAGGCAAGTGGAGGTATAATTAATTTCGTTTAGAATAATAATAGTTCGTTTTTCAATTTTTTTTTCTCTAATCTTTCTTACCCAATCACATTTTCATTATTAAAGGTAAAAAGATTATAAAATTCCATAAATACTAAGTATTATCTACAAATACCATGTATTATATAAAAATACAACTTTTTTTACAAGTGGATGAAATATTTTTAGATGAAAAAATGAAGTGAGTGGAATTTTTTGCCTGTCAGTGTATATGATGACTATATTCACTTATTTAGTGGAGTAAAAAAAAGTGAAAGAGCCAAAGCTGGGGTGTATATTTTTATTAAGAAAAAATAGAAAAAACACGTAAGTAATCATGAATGTGCTATGTATCCAGCATAACAACAAATCTTTTAAAATTATTATGAGATGCCGAAAACAAAGTTAAACTATGCTGACACCAAACACATCTGCTGACATCACAGACAGCGTCCAGGTGGAGGGAGAGGAGGTAACTTAAGGACATAGGGCTGGGAAAGGCCTTGTCTTAGAGTAACTGGTAACGAGTAACGGGTTAAGTAACTGGTGTGGCCTGTTAAAATAATCGGTACACCCGCCGAAGTTAAGAACCAATCAAAATCATCGTTGGTATTATGTCTTTTCCCGGCCTTGGGGACTGAAGAGGCAGCTTGGCCTATATAGACCGTTCAGATGGGCGTCTTGACAGAGTTTGGACCTGGGCTTTGACTGGAAAAGAGTAGATTCAATCAGCAGATGCTGTGCTGCAACCTTCTAACTACACCGCTTCTTAAACCATAGCTAAGTTTTAATTCCCAATACCAATTTACTAATGTTAAAATATTTCATATCTTATATTTTATTACATCGTAGCAATAATTCTCAAAACAGTCCATCTGAATTCATAAAAAAACTTGATGGTTGTTGGCTAATTATGCTTATTTCAAGATTATTTAGAATCAGGTTATTTTTTAATTATATATTATTATAAACACTTGGGTAGAACATCATTTTATGTTTCATATGTTTAAAAAAAGTGAAGGTATTACAGCCCCCTCCTATAGCCACTTGCATTGGCCTCATGTCATAATACCTTGATCACATACGTAAGCCCTTGTGAGTAAAAATGCGAACCTTATGATCTGATGCAATCCTAACGACCTATATTCTCCTAGCGAGTCAAGAAAAAAAAAATGTTTTTTCTTCTAACGCCTCTTGTCTTTTCTGCTTCCGCCCTGAGTCTTACAGCAGCTTTGGGGCTGTAAGAGGCAACAGCTGTGATTGCAGACATGTAGGGAGCACGTGGTTTACAATGACCAGACCCAATCACTCCCTTTTCATCAGGCACTTTCCTGAAGGATGGTTGCCAACTCTTTTGCAGAAATCTTCACCCTGTTTTTTTATGGGATAGGGGATTATTAGCCCTATGCCCAACCCCCAACCTGGAGGACCAGGAGCTATGGTATAAGACATAGGAGTCGATCACCTACCAGTGAATATCTGAGTTGGGACGTTACCGATCCCATGTGGGAATTGAACCCGCGCCGTAGTGATCTAAGCAATCGAGTTGGGCATGCGCTTTATTTATTTATTTATTTTTGGTTGGCTCTACAGACCTTGTAGATTTTTGGCCGCCTGAACCAGCCTTCTCCACCTCTGTCTATCTTGGACTACTGCTTTCCAGTTTGCTGCAAGAAGCTCAGCCGTATCTTTGTTTATCCTATCTATCCATCTGGTTTTTGGCCTCCCACGTGGTCTCTTACCTACTACTCTGGCATTCATTGTCTTGTAGAGGCGTCCTGATGGATGCATGTCGAGCTACATGCCCTGCCCATCTTAACCTCCTTGCCTTCATGTCATGAGATATTGACTGACCCGTTTTTTTCAACAGTTCTTTATTGTTCCTTCTCCTCCATGTGTTAAGGTTCTGGTTCCATATAGGTCCTGTTATCCTACGTAGGACTTTTCTTTCGAATCTCTCAATTCTGGCTTCTAATGTGCCTGTTAGAGCCCAGGTTTCACAACCGTACAGCAGAACTGGCTTAATCACGGCGTTCTACACCCTTAGTTTGAGGGCCTGCGCTTATTTATTTTAATTTATTTTTTTTATTTTCGTTATTAAATACCGCGAACGGGATTTGAACTCATGACATAACATTTTTGCAGGCGTCTTAACTCGCTCAACCACCGCGGTCCCGTGTCAAGAAAAATTAGAATAAGCACAATGTATTGGTTTGGTTTATCTACTTGATCTTGATTTGGTTAATCTATAATTGATCTCGTCTACTTGAGTATTTTGATTCAAATTCAAATTTAAACTATTGTATTTAATTTGAATCATGGATATGAAGTTAACTATGTAATTCATAACAAACAGATTATTTTGAATCTGAAATCTGTGAATAAAAAAAATCTTACGTCTTTCCCAGTTTTTTACCATGTCTATGTTATAAATTTCAGAAACAGGCTATTATCTCGTTGGAATATTTTCTAATAGCAAATATACAGTTTAGTAAACAAATGGGGAGGCTTTAAACAGCAGGTTTTGCCACTTGTTGTTCTGTTAATATTTTATTTATTTATTTTTAAGTTTTTTAAGTACAATGTGTAGAAATCTTATCCCCAACATTTTATTAAAAATGCCAGTAAAGTATAATTTAGGCAAGATCTTTATACATACCTGAAAACAAATTCTTGAATTAAAGTTACTCTGTTGATAATTTTGTAATAATAATATATTTTAAATAATATTGGTGTAATGTGATTTTGTTATTAAAAAAAATATTGACTCAAATATTAACAAAATGGGAGAAATAGCGGGTTCAGCTAGTTTCCTTCATCTCGGTGATATTGTTTCTTTATTTGCTGAAGGAATCACATCTGGTTTTCTCAGCACTTTAGGGTATGTCAGATTTCTATTTGATGTAAAATTAAACTGAACAGTGTAATTGGACATGATTCTATTTCATAGGTTGGTGGATGATCGAACTGTGGTTTGTCCAAAGGCAGGAGATTTATCAAACCCTCCAAAGAAATTTCGAGGTATTATCACCATTATGTTTTATATATTTATTTTCATTTAGAATTAGATTCATTACACATTTAATAGTTGCATTAGCTTTTATTCTAATTAATTTAATTATGATATATAAATTTTAAAAGATAATCTTTAAACTAGATAGTATAAAAAAACAAGTGGAACAAGTTTATTGTATCATTGTTTTTGATCATCTGTTGTAAAAAAATAATATAAAATAAAAGTACTTTATTTTTAGCTTCTTTTTATAGAAGATTATAATTTTTTTAATTGTTAGAAGAATTTTTTGTCGCAAATGTGAATAAAATGTCTGTCAGAGAAAACTTGTTTAATTGCATCGTTTCTTTAATGGTATTACTTTATAAAAATATTGTTCCTCTTTGATGAGTGGCACGTTCATCACTATAAATGGAGTCCTGAGAATGGGTAAGCGTAATGAGTTTTGGCATTGCTATACCTTCACTCAAGCTTGCTAGATTATGACACATGGAGTATTCGGCTTGTCCCTTA
Source organism: Nezara viridula (assembly GCA_928085145.1). Taxonomy (NCBI): domain Eukaryota; kingdom Metazoa; phylum Arthropoda; class Insecta; order Hemiptera; family Pentatomidae; genus Nezara; species Nezara viridula. Next base: position 81,029,615 of record OV725078.1, read on the forward strand.
GCAAGAGCCACCTCTCATTTTTCTTTTATTACCAAGGAAATGAGAAAACTATCAAGCAACCTCACTAAGATGGGCCTCAATCCAGAAAATACTTTGAGTGGTTAATGAAAAAAAAATACTATCCACGAAATTGTATTGCAGTGTTAGTGGTAAGCATTAAGGAAATAAAAAAATTCTCCAACATCTACCCTTCATATAAAGCTTAAAAACCCGCATAAATGCCCTTGCAACAAGAGTTAGACTATATAGAAGACACAGGGCCTACACAGAGACCTGATGTAGAGCTGGGTGTCCTGCAAATAAAACAGCCAGTCATATCATACAAAACTACTTTTTGTATTATGGTGGGAATCGTGCTAAGGCATGATACTGTGGTGAATCTGCTGGAAACTGCTCTCCTAAGGAAAGAATACATAGTCATTCAGCAAGAGATATAGATTAGGAATAGGCAAAGGTGAAAGCCAAACCTGGTATGCTCTGAACGAAGCGGAAGCGTAGGCTAGAAGCTGTGACAGCCTATTATATATCATGCCATTAGGGCTTGTCCGAATAGCACGTACTGCATATTCTTAGGCTAAGTTGAAAAGAATTGGGGACAATAGGTTTCCCTGCCTTAGGTCATCTTCAACTGCAAACTTTTCTGTAGATAACCTAATGATAAGATAGTGCTCCTTGTATCTTGACTTTACAGCAGCTATCAGTTAGTGTCATCCTTGTTAGTTTAACTGACTTTTTTGGTACACCTAAAGTGACCATTACTTTCAACAATTCGCTTCTATTGGCACTGTCGTAAGCCTGTTTAAAATCGATGAAAAGGTGATGAAGATCTACATTATATTCATTACATTTTATCAGCATCTGTTTGATGGAAAATAATAAGTCGATTGTAGATCTATTTGGCCTGAAACTGCATTGATACTCACCAAGAATGTGTTAGGGTTATACTTGTAACTTTTTATTTAGGAGTGAAGAAAATGCCTTATACACTACTCCCAAGAGAGATATAACCTCTATAATTTTTGCATTTAGTTCTCTCTCCTTTTTTGAAAACTGGGCAGAGAATAGCTACCGTCCACTCTTTTGCCATTTTTTCTTCTACCCACACCTCCAACAAGTCGTGCACTTTTTTTAGTAGGTCCTCTCCACCATATTTCAGCATTTCCGTGTCAATGCCATCATAACCTGAGCTTTTATTGTTTTTAAGTGTTTCAATCACTTCCAAGAAATTTTCATAATCAGAGGACTCCAAACCATCCTCACCACTCTGTAATTCTTCTTGTATACGTTCATGCAGCACATGCCTCTGTATTTTCATCTCCATTCAGAAGATCCTGAAAATATTGTTGCCAAGTATCCAATATCTCTGCAGTTCCTCCCATTATGTTACCTTCTCTATCTCTCTTATTATGTTATCTTCTTTGCAAACACCTATCCTCGGTTGGAAACCATTCTTAAATTTCCTAACCCCTTTGTAAAACATTCTGGACTGCCTTGCTTCCCATTCAGCTTGTAGTATTTCCACTCTGCTTCTTTCCAGCATCCTTTTCTTCTTCCTACAAATAGTCTTGACATCCCTTTTTTTCGTGCTATAGACTTCCTTAGTTTGCCTCGTATTTCTTTGCAGAATTTTAATTCTTGCTTCATTTCTCTCTCTCAATGACATCTGACACTTCTCATCAAACCATTCACTTCTTGCCAAAATCTGTCACACTCCCAGGACCTCTTCTGCAGTCCTCCTTAATGGCCTTTCAATTCTCCTCCAGTTATCATATATTCCCCTACTTTCGCTTCCTTGTATGTCCACTAAGGTTCCATTCAATTTCTCCCTAAATGGGTCTGAATACGTTTTCAGTTTGAGGAGCTCACTGTTGTGGACTTATCTCTATGTCCTCGAGCTCTTTTAGCAAGCTTCTGCCCTTAGCGTACCTTAATTAGAAAGTGATCAGAGTCAACATCTGCACCTCAATAACTTCTCACATCCGAGATGTCTGAGTTATACCTACCATCTATGAGAACGTGGTCAATTTGATTTCTTATCTTACCATATGAGGGTATCCAAGTTTCCTTATGAATCTCTTTATGAGGGAAATGTGTGCTCCTAATTTTCATACCCTTTTTCATGACAAAATTGATAATTCTCAGCCCTCGTTTGACACAGCATGTATACTGTGTGGTCCCCTTGTGGGCCTAAATGCCAGTTCTTTACCGACCTTGGCATTCATATCTCCCATAGTTATTTTTACAGCATGTCCAGACAGCAAATCATATTCCCTGGAGAGGGTATCATAAAAGTTATCTTTGTCCTCATCCTCCCTATCCTCTATTGATGTATGTACACTTATTATAGATGTATTACAGAACTTCCCTTTTAAATGGATCACACATTGTGTTTTATTAACAATTTTAAAGTTCAAAAGTAAATACTTCAGACTTTTCCGTATCATGTAACCTGAGCCCAGGTAGTTTCGTTGGTGTGCACTATTTATGATCGTATACTTCTCAAGGTCCTTTATCTCTGTTTTCCCATTTTATTTCTTATAGCGTGGCTACATCCACATTGTACTTTTCCAGCACTTCCTCTGAGTTCTTGCTTGGGCCATTCCACTAACATTCCACGTCGCCAACATTAAAGATTTTGAAATTCCTTTATCTTGCCTAGGTATTTCCATTAAATCCATTCCGCTTTTCTTTGTTTCTGGTTTCATAAAAATTGTCTTTTTCCGGGATAGGAGTGTCAACCTCCAGTCTGGAGGGCAGGGATTTTTTTATCAGGGTTTACTCCCTTAGCTTCAAAACTTTCGTTCTCACCCATAAGGCCGTGGGGATAGGTATTCCAGAAATAAAAGGATTAGGATGACAGGGACTATTAGAAAGGGGAGAAAGATAGGATAAAGTAAGAGGTCAATGGTCAGTTGTCCCTTTAGTCACCTTTTACAACAAGCAGTGTAACCCCCAGGGGAATATATATATATATATATTCATAAATAGAAGTTGTTTCAAGAGATTAATCATTCATTGATATAAATAACATCACTGAATCAAATCTGGTAAATGTACACGCCCACTTTATTTACAATTAGTCCAGTCAATGAATAATTATAGAAAGATAGGATTATAGAAATGGTGGCGACACAATTTTTGACTTTCCGACATTTTTTGGACTAGTAAGATGGTAAACATACTAAACATTTTATATTTAGTACATATACATTATTTTATGTATGTATGTATGTATGTATGTATGTATCTATATATATATATATATATATATATATATATATATATATATATATATATATATATATCTACGTGGCGCTATAACCCTGGGTGGGTCTTGGCATCCTCAATGAGCCGCCGCCATTCGGCCTGATTTTATTCTGCCGCTTTCCAGCTTCTGATCCGTTGAAGGCTCCATGCGTCCGCTGCCACTCCATCAACCCATCGAAGCCTTGGCCTACCAGGTCGTCACGTACCATGAAGGGCGGTATCCACCACTTTCCTAGGAATTTCTTCCGCTTTCATCCTTGCGACATGACCAGCCCAACTGAGCCTCCCTAGCTTTATAAACCTTACAACGTCCATATCTATCTCTGTAAAGTTCATAAAGCTCCCGGTTCCTCCTAATCCTCCATCCATCTCCATCTCTCACTTGGCTAACTATTCGACATAAGATTTTTCTTTCGAAAATCAGAAGATTATTTTCGTCACTTCTTGAGATGGTCCAGGATTGGGAAGCATAGGTAAGAACCGGGCGTATAAGAGTCTTGTATACGACCAGTTTAGTGCCCCTGGTAATGGATCTGCTGCGGAGAGTTTTCAGTAAGGCAAAAAAATATGCTCTATTTGCTGCCACCAGCCTTTTCCTTATCTCAGCAGAGACATCGTTTATTAGAGTTACTAGAGATCCCAAATACGTAAACTCGTTCACCCTTTATAATGTGTAAGGGCCAACACTCAGTTCCTCGTCGCCAACAGTCCCTGTATGCATGTATTTCATTTTTTCCTCGTTTATGACCAATCCCATGGCTGAAGCAGCGTCCATTAGTTTCCTAAAGGCCTTTACCAATGCCGATTGTGTCCTGGCTACGATATCCAGATCGTCAGCGTATCCCAATATCTGTACAGTACAGGTGAATATCGTGTGGTCCGTCTGGATTCCTGAATCCCGCACAGCCTTCTCCAGTGCAAGATTGAACAGGAGACACGCCAGTCCATCACCCTGTCTTAATCCTTTGTTGGAGGGAAATGCTTCAGAGCAGTCAGATTGAATCCATACCTGACACCTTACATCTTTCATTGTTAACTTCACGAGACGTATCAGTTTGCATGGGATACCCATTTCTCCCAATGCCTCATTCAGCTTAGGTCGTTTGATGCTGTCATATGCCCTCTTAAAGTCGACAAACAGGTGCTGTGTAGGAATTTTATATTCATGACTCCGTTCCAAAATTGTCCTAAGGGTGAACACTTGATCAACAGTATATATATATATATATACACACACATAAAGATTTAGATGTATAGAGAGTTAGAGCAATGTAATAACAAATATCATAATTTTTTTTTTTTTTTATCTAACTTTTGAACTGTTAAAGATAAACTAGTAAAACAATACATATTCTTCAAGAAAATTTAATTATTTAAACATTCTTCCGCATGACTTAATCGTAGAATGTAGCAATCAAACGTTAGCTAGTCAAATATAGCAATAAAAATGAGGCAAATTATTTTTTTTTTCGAAAATATTCATAGTTGAGTCTAAAAGTCTCCACTCCTAGGCGGTGAGCCAGATGTTGGGGGGGCACCTAGAAGATCACTTTTTTCGGATTTTCGCTTATATCAGGAAAACTATCCATCGCATTGACAAAAACGTTCTATACACAATTAAAGTTAGCAAAATTTGCGATATGGTTAATTATATACCTTTTTTTGCTTCCTTGCTTTGTTTCAGAGCTATCCGTCCTCAACTATGACTATTTTCAAGATAATCTCTATATACATACATCTATATCTCTATGTCTGTGTGTATATATATATATATATATATATATATATATATATATATACATATACATATACATATACATAAAATAATGTATTTGTACTAAATATAAAATATTTTATAAATATGAATATAAAACATAAAATGTTTTAATATGTACTAAGATAGAATACATAAATGTTTATTTATTTTTATTGTACTCTACTTTATTTATTTTTACTTGGTGCTCATCTATTAAAGGAATTTATTTTTGATTTATTGCTTTTCTTCCTATTTTCTACTATCCTTTTTATTTATCTTTTAGCTTTGCAGCAATTATTGTGTTTCATTTCTTATTTGTATTATGTTTAGTTATAGGTATTTTTTATATAGTATCTTCAGTTTGATTTTGTATATTTTATTAGTTTCATGATGTTTTTTTATTTATTTAATGCAACTCTTTTTATTTAATTTAGTTCTTCTAGCCAGAAGTATTTCTTTTGTTCTGTAACCTTTTGTTATTCCTAGGGGACTTCATCCTAGAATAAAGTTATTTTTCTACTCTATATTATAAAAATTATTTTTTTCTGCAAATTATCGGAATTGACATATAATATTATAATTGATCTAACTTTTGTACCATTAAAGATAAACTTGTAAAATAATCTATATTATTAAAGAAAATGTAATTAATTAAAACTTTCTTCTTCACGACTTAATCGTAGAATGAAGTGACCTTCTTGGGGACCCTCCCCCTCCACATCTGCCTCACCACTTAGGAATGGAGACTTTTAGTATATTTACCTCCTTGCTAGTCCAAACAATGTCTCAAAGTCAAAAATTGTGTAGCCACCATTATACCTCTGTTTGAGCATTTATTGACTGGACTAAAAAATCTAAAATCCACTATCAGCGAATGATAGTCTATCTGATGATAAGTTTATTTTTAACCCTTATCATTCCCTAACTTTTTATTAGTAATTCTCACTAGATTGTAGCTAATTCCAGTAAATATGCAAAACAATATCAGTATTGTAAGAATGACATTTTTGACTGTCACATGAGAGATGACTTATGACCAATAAGGGTTAAATAAAAAATAAGTTAATACTTCAATTAATTATAATTATAATACATACTTATATTATAATATTATAATATAATACATTTGATTGAGACTTTAAGAATATCAGTATCGAATGTTTTTGACTTTATGAAATGCATTCTTGTAATCTTTCTATATTTTTAATCCTTTCCTGTTTTATTGAAACAAATTGTATATCTATTTATTTTATTCTTAATTTCCAGATTGTCTATTTAAAATATGTCCTATGAATCGATACTCAGCCCAGAAACAATTCTGGAAAGCTGCTCGACAGAATGCAAATGCAACTTCTTCTACAGATGCTGTTCTTCTCAAACGGTTACATGTAAGAATTCAGCACAGCTGTGTGATTTTTTAATATAGAACAATTAATTATTGTTTCATTTTAATACATATTATTAAATTTTTTTAAGATGTTTTACTCTAATCGTGTGATACACGATACCGCACCCCCTCCCCTCGACCAATTCCTTTTCATATTATCATCACAGTCAACCATCTCTACACCATTAAGTTTTATTGCTTAAGTTTGTAGTACTTTTTTATTTATTTATTTTTAAACATATTTCAAATCTTTTAAAAGTTTTTGTAATACCATTAAACTTTGCTTTTAAGAACTGTCATGCTGAAATGACTGATTCATTCCTTTATTCACACTAATCCCATAATATTCATGAGGATTAGATTACAGAAAAATCTCATGAATTTGAATTTCCGAATGACAAGTCTTATCTTTCTATGTAAATATGAGGGTTATATATTAGGATGACAACAAAGACAAAGGCACAGATTTAATTTTCAGAATATGTTTTTTTATTAATTTTAATCACAGTATATATGTTACTAGAAGTTGCCCAACCTGGAATAAAGTTTACAAAAGTTCTTCATAAGGTAGCCAAATTATTCTTCAAACTTTTTAATGTTTCTACTGTCATAAACCTGACTCATATTCTTATATTTTTCATTAAATTAATTTTATTCTAACAGTGAAAATTTCGATTTTTGTTAACAAAGAATTTTGTTCCCATACTTTTTACTAGTGAAAACATAACTAATAAGTAAATATGTACTTACTTACTGTACTTGGATTTTTTTTTTTTTAATTGAGAATAGCCACATATGTAATTTTCACCTCAGGAATTCTCTATTTTTGTATAATATGAAACTATGATAATAATATGAAACAACTTCACAGTTATCTAACCTATAAGTATTTATTTTTTTGCTAAATGAATTTTTAAAAAATACTTTTTTAAAATCATTATATCTATTTATGGTAAATTCAGCTCTCAGTGGTGAAAATTTGTCTATTCATGCCTGTTATAGGAGTGTCAATTGCAAAACAGTTTGAATTTTTATACTGTGGTTCTATAATAGTAAGTAATAGGTTTATGTGTGTACGTGTGTACTTATTAAGTTGTTTTTAATATCAGCTAGGTCTTATCCAAATTGATGTCATTTTACAGGGCTTAAATGCCCAATGTTGATTTGAGTCTTCCTCTAAAGCATCATTAAATTGGTTTATTTTAAAAAATTAACTCTCTCTTATTGACAGTAACTATAAAAAATGGTTAAATATAAAGTATGAAAGAATCCGATAATTAGAAACTGGAGAAAGAAGTTAAACCAAAGATCAAACACAAAATAAATGTTTATTTAGGTTGAAAACAAATCTCCGGAAATACTAGTCAGATACGTATAATATATCGTTGGAAAAAGAAGAATTTTAGAAAAAACAATATCTAATGTAGAAAATAATGGAGAATGATGAAAATTATAATTAAAAATTTAATTTTTTTTAAGTTTGATAAAAGTCCACAGAATCAAGCCTATGACATTGTTTCAAAAAACTATTTCATTGTACTTGTGTGAAATAAAAAAATGTTTCATGTGTAAAACATATGCTTATAACCTTAAATACATTTACAGTAGTTTAATAACTCTAGATCTGATATTATATTTAAATAATTAGGCATACATTGTTACTTATTTTATGTGTGTGTATATATATACACACACATATATGTATATAACATTTTAAAACAAAATATGTGGCTGTAAGCCAAAAAAATCCCTCCTAATAACCGGATCTACATAGATAGAAAACCGCTTCCATGGTAGATAGATTCTGATAGATAGGCTCTGCTGTAACCTCAATAAATAACCAACTTTCTGAGATAGACCAGCTGATAAAAATCACAAACAGAGCTCTCTTTTGTCTTTCAAGAATACTGAAATCCCAAACAATATCTGGAAATCTCAAATTAAGGGTGTGAAATGCTATAATAAAGCCATTGCTGATATGTGGCACTAACCACTACTAACTAGCGCCCAAAAAGAAGAATTGAAATAAACTGCTGGACAAAAGTATCGCATCACTTCGGTTTTTATCTCTAACATAATAAAGCCTTGGTCCAGTTAAGGTATACTCTTAATTATTTACAGTCAACCCAATTTTTAGAACCTATTTACTACTGTAAACAAGAGTTAGTACTTTTTATTTCTATTCCGCTGAAATTAATGTCCTCAATCATGTTATTGACTGAGTGATTCATCGCCCTTCCAGTTAATTGTTTCTTTGGTTTACATATTTCTGAAAACTGTTTTTATTCTTTCAAGATGAATAGATGAAACACTATATGCAAGAATTAAATAAAAAAATTATCATTCATCCAATTTTTTTTTTTTCATTTAGAAATATAATAATCTGTCACATAATAATAATCTGCATAGAGAGAGAAATATTCTATTTACTGACTGTCAGTAGCTTCACTAGGTTGAGTATTAAGGTATCTGGAGAGAGATTTTATCCAGTGTTTCCTACCAACTATCTCCCTGAGTCCAGTTTCTGCTCTTGCTATTGAAGATAATCATTTATTCGGTTATATAAGTCATGTGGTCAAAAGACCCTCCAGAGTCCCACCCAGCCTCTGTCAGTATACTTGATTGGGAAAAAAACCTAGCAATTGAACAAGATCGTTGCCAGTCACCTCCAACCACAACCATTGGCCTAAAGACAGTACCTCCTTACTAACAAGGGGAGGCTACAACAATCAGTGTGTCACCGATTTCAACCAAATTTTTTTCTGTTAAACTGCATCATAAAATATAGCACACATATCTCGTGTTCGTTCCAATGGGCCCTAGGAGTCGAGAAAAAAAATTTATGTAATTTTGAACAAAATTTATATTATTTATTTTTGCTTTTGCTTGGTCTGGATTTTTAGGTTACTATACATCAATCGATTTATTGTTTTTGGGCAGAATTAGAAAAAAATATTGACTATTCTATTAAATGATTTATAGTGTCTCATAAATATGTGGGCTGGGAGAGCAACAATTCAGCTATCCAACTGTTATACAACGTTGAATTTGGAATAAATCCTGAGAAGTTATGAATGTTTTAGTTATCAGCCAGAAAAAAAAAAAATCAAATATTAAATTTTGTAATTTTTATTTCTATAAAAATTTATATCTAAAAGTTTCGAATGACACTAAAAACGAATTTATCTTGCTTTTTCATAACAAAAATTTACTTGGCCTACTATGCTGGAAGAGCCTTTTGGTTTTTGTAATTTATGACACATTATAACTTATTTAATACAATAGTCAATGTTTTCTTCATTCTCTACAAAAAAATAAATTGATTAATATACAATTACCTAAAAATCGAGGCAAAGCAAAGGCAAAAATGAATAACATAAATTTTGTCCGAAATTACATAACATTTTTTTGTTCTTAACTCCTAGGGCCCATTAAAACGAACTCTGGGACATGTGTCCAATATTTTTTTATGTAATTTCACAGAAAAAAGTTTGGTTGAAATGGCGACCCACTTACTTTAGCCTCCGCTTGTAAGACCTGAATCCAAGACCCTTCCTATGTTGTATTAATACAAGTTGAAGTATGCCTTATCTAGTATATATGTACAAAGGTACCTTGTAAGTTTTATTTTTAATTTGTTTTACTTCTACAGTGCTGAAGTTAAGAACAATCTATTTTTTTTTAATACAAGGTTTTTCCTTTATTGTACATAACATTTCCAGAACAGGCAAAAAAAAAAGATGTTTGCTTAACATTGAAATAAAACTAAAAAGTCTGCCGATATTATTTCATCATTTGAAAGGATATTTAATGCTCTTTTTAGTAATACACGGTATTATTAGAGTATCTGGAGAGATATTTTAGCTTCAGATATTTTTCAATATATGCATCTCAACTTGAAAAAAATTTAGAACTAGAAAGGATTTAAAACTAATTTTATTCACAATGAAAAATTATAATGCTATGAATTATGGTGTCATTTGGTTCTCCATAAATTTAAGACTGATAAATAAATTGTGATGTCTCTAGTTCAATAGATATTGAATTTACATTAAAAACTTCAACTTATCATAATTCCAAAAATACTTGTTAAAATTGTGTGAAATTTGATAGTTTTTCTTATTTATGTATTCACTTAAGATATACTAAATTTTCATCAAAATCTGTGACAGGTGGGTGTCAAGTTGAACTTTAGCTGGATGGTTTGGCATGGAATGGTCCCAGATTCTTATTATTCATAGCCTTTCATTGCTTTCTGTTGTAGAAGTTATTACACTGTTGCCCTTCTATTCTAACATGCATGGACTTCTTCATGGTGGGATTGATCATAGGGTCTTTTTTTTTTTTTCAGTTTTTCAAATCATTTTCCAATATCTATTTGCTGTTTTCTAAGTCTGTCAATTACTAGTACATTGTTCTTCATATCTACAAAACTGTGAACATGAACGGTTACTAAACCTTACAACAGTCTTTTATTATTATTAACACTTCAAATTCTCAAATTTATGTTTTAATTGAAATAATGCTTAATCCCACATTATAGTCCAAGAGACCGTGAAAAAAAAAGAAGTTATTTTACCCCAATTTTCAATTACTATAATATAAGCTACATGCAGTTTAGAGTATTTTAGTCAAAATTGGTACTCTGTCAGTCAAAATAGGGAAAATTGAAACTGATAATCAAAAATATTAAATACATTTCAAAATTCGAGTTATTTCCAACCTGTTCATTTTTGTCATTTTGTCATTTTTGAATTCTCTTTTTACTGTTCTTATTATTTTGTGTTTTTCAAATTACGGACTTCATGCCTCTTTCTTTCTACTTGGTTCCCAATTTGGTGGATTCGCTTCAGCCTCTGACAAAGTTTGATTCTAATCACAGTATGGTTCGAATTATAGTCTGCTACACAATAGTTCCTTATATTTTGTATGAAGCTTTGATGCCTCTTGTCTATTTGCATGTGGTCAATTTGCTCATTTAGGGCTTACACAGGTGTACTTATTTAAGTTCTTGCACGGAAACATTGCACTGTTCACTACTAGACCTTTCTCTGTTACCATACTAATTCATCTCACTCCATTATCATTGTTGGTTTCGTGGAGGCTTTGGTCTCCAGTAATGGGCCTAAATTGGGTTTCTCGACCTATCTTGGCATTGAAGTCTCCCATAGATAATTATGTCATATTTTGGAACCTGGTCCACAACTTTTTCTAACTGATCATAGAAATCATCCTTACATAAATGTTTATTTCTTTTTATTGTACTCTACTTTATTTATTTTTACTTGGTGCTCATCTATTAAAGGAATTTATTTTTGATTTATTGCCTTTCTTCCTATTTTCTATTATCCTTTTTATTTATCTTTTAGATTTGCAGCAATTATTGTGTTTTGTTTCTTATTTGTATTATGTTTAGTTATAGGTATTTTTTATATAGTATCTTCAGTTTGATTTTGTATATTTTATTAGTTTCATGATGTTTTTTTTATTTATTTAATGTAACTCTTTTTATTTAATTTAGTTCTTCTAGCCAGAAGTATTTCTTTTGTTCTGTAACCTTTTGTTATTCCTAGGGGACTTCATCCTAGAATAAAGTTATTTTTCTACTCTATATTATAAAAATTATTTTTTTCTGCAAATTATCGGAATTGACATATAATGTTATAATTGATCTAACTTTTGTACCATTAAAGATAAACTTGTAAAATAATCTATATTATTAAAGAAAATGTAATTAATTAAAACTTTCTTCTTCACGACTTAATCGACTGGACTAAAAAATCTAAAATCCACTATCAGCGAATGATAGTCTATCTGATGATAAGTTTATTTTTAACCCTTATCGTTCCCTAACTTTTTATTAGTAATTCTCACTAGATTGTAGCTAATTCCAGTACTAATACTTCACCTCATCCTCTTTTTCTTCAGTTGGTACATACTCGTTAATAGTCGTGATATTAAACCAACGCCTTCTTATGTGCAGCACACTTATCCTTTCATTAACTGGGGTAAAGTTTATTATCAACTTCCTTGCTGACTAACTATGAATCCAGTGGCAGTTATCCCATTTTTGGTAATCTCTCTTGTTAAAGAACAGTGTGTGGCCATCTATAGTGTTTTCACCGCCATCTAGTCATCTTACCTCTAGTCTGGTAGATAATGGTATGTTATACATTTTTACTTCATTCACTACCATTTGTCTACACCTAAAATTGTCTACACCATTTCTCCACTTTTGCCTACCTCTATATAAATAGAATGGTGAAAAACCGGGCATCCATTCACAAGATAAAATTGGAAAAGCGTATGACAATTTTCTACTCCATTTCCCCCTTTTTGCCTACCACTTGATAGCCAGAAAACTGTTGGAACGGTGAAAAACTGATCCTTCATTCCCAATATAAAAGAGGAAAAGCGATTGTAAATTAGGAAAATTTGTATCAATCCTGTTTCCATTGGCCTGCATCTAAACAGATATAAAATTGTTGGAACGGTTAAAAACCAAGCATCCATTCACAAGATAAAAGGGGAAAAGCAAATGAAAATTGTCTACACCAATTCTCCATTTTCACTTACATCTACATAGCTGGGAAACTGTTAAAACAGTGAAAAATCGAGCACTGATTCAAGAGATAAAAGAGGAAAAGCAAATGAAAATGTGTACTACTCCTGTTTTCACTGCCCTATTTCTAAACAGTTATAATATTGTTAAGGAAAAGCAAATGAAAATTTGGAAATATAATTGTGCAATTATAAATCTGACAATATTTTTATGTAGAGCGGCCCGAAAAACATATTAGGAGATCTAAAAAGTATCAGAAATCTGATACAAAATCTTAAATCCGACAGTGTTTTCTTAATAAGCGCTCCCGAAATCATGATTGTGGACAGTTATATTGAAAAAATCCTTACAGCTACAAGAAAATTATTCGAATCATATTTTTATCTCAAATAACGTATAATAGATAATGCAGATTATCATTAAATAACATATAACAAATAATTATCTGTCTAAAGGTCTTCAAATAAGAATAAGCAATAAAATGAATCTATTATTGGTTATCTAGATAAAAATTCGAATAACGCCCAACACTGATCTGATCCAGTTAAAACTGGTATTACTTGTGTGTTAAAATTTTTTTTCATTCAAATATTGTTGGTAAGTTTTTTGTGAAATGCCAATTTTCGTTTTTAAAGTAAGTAGTACTTATGATATTAACTTATGCTCATAAGCATAACTTTTTTAGAAAAATATTTAAATAATGCACATAAAAACAGTGCATTTAACGATTAATATTACTTACTATTTATTACATTTCGCTATACTTTAGAACAATCGGGACTTAACATGTTTTTTAATGCTTTATCTTGAAGCATTCGTGGCATCTACAGTCTCACATTGCAAGAAAAAATGAAGTTTTGTAACAGTAATCTGAAGTGATCTTCACTGGCCAAATCTTCCTCCTTTGATATCAGTAGATATTGGTTGGAAATTAGAAGAGGGCTATGTAAGCAATGGTGTTGTCATTGGGATATTATACCTAAGATGAAGCAGGAAAAGATGATGGAAAGGGTGGCGAGTAGCCAATACAATTATTTACAATTAAAATATTGACCAGTATCAGTGATTTAACTGCAAGTAAGCAATTTCTTGAATAATCAAACTGAAATTTTCATACTATTATTTACCAATGCTTTTTCACAAGTAAACATTGGTATTTGAGAAATTTAAACAATGTAGGATTTTGTTTTTCTTTTTACCTGTGGGTGAATAATAACATATATTGATACTATACTATCTGTATTTATAAAAATGAGTATTTACCATTGATTTATTCTACTCATACCAACATGTTATTTTTTGATTACTTATTTTACAATTACGGAAAAGGATCAAGTATAATGTCACAAACTAACATTAAAACACATATATTTTTTTTTAGTTTTTCTTTCATTTAGTAAGTGATTTTTTTATTCACCAACAAGCTTAGCTGATGACATGCACGGCATGTTTGTGTTTGATAAAATAATTGTATTCTCTCTCATAGGTATTGAGTAAAAAATAGCTTCTTTTTTTCAATTATTAAAAACTTTGATATCTTTACTATTTAAATTGGTCCATGTGAATTATCAACTTAATCTGAACATTATTCTATCGGTCCTGAGAGAAATGCATACCATAGCATTTGTATTAGGATTTTGATTCATAGTCCTGGCGAAAGCCGAAACGTCGGTACACAGTAAAATAAAGCTTCTTATTTTTGTTTAATTCATTTACTGGTCCTACAATCAACTTCTCAAACTATATTTCATAGATTGGGGTAAAAAAAACTAAAAGTAGTTACTTTTTTTTTACCCTAAATTATCCTCACTCACTTCAAAATACATGAATTTTGAACATTCAAGTGAAATTTAAGGGTTTGTCCTATTTTTATATGAGTCAAAAATATAAAACAAATCAATTTTCAATTGCACAAATTTCAATTTCAGATTTAGTCTGCAACTCCCAACTCAGCACAAGCATGGCAGAGCGTCTTTTTATTTGTTTGTTTCAAAACTAAATATAGTTCCAAATGGCCCAAAATCAAACTGGTATTAAATGACTGATTTTTTAGTTTTTAAGCTTAAATTTTGTTTGTTTTTTCTGCACAGAACACTACAGTGTTTTGTTTTTTTGTCAGTTCTTAACCTAGTTTCAAATGGGTCAAAAAGAACAGGCATGAAATAACTTGACATTTGAGTTTTTAAAGTAAAATTTTGGATTTTGTCTGCACAAAATAAGAATGGCGAAGTGACTTTAAGAAATCACTACAAAATCTTGTTTCAAATTGGTCAAAAACAAACAGGTATTTAAAATAACTTGAATTTTGTTTGGACAACTCTGGCACATCATAAGTATAGCAGAGTGGGTAACATAGATGTTGATAACATGTAGGATCAGCCGCCCTTTTCAATTCTCATCTACCCTGATTGCCAGTGTTATCGATTTTAACTCTGAATTGTATGTAGTTTACATTAATGTATTAAAAAATTGGGTCAAAGTAACAGGTTTTTTTTTTTCCTCTTTGGCTCTTGAAACTGGTAATATGTACTTTTCCTATTAACCTTTTAAACCTGATGTTTCCCTTTTTATTAATTTAAATACTCCTTTGAAAATTTTATAATAAATTAGTTTGGGTTTTAAGGCATAAAACCCTATGGTCACTAACGAAAATAATTTAGTTATTTTGTGGCATATTAAGCTATTACCCAGCTGATATTGAATTAAAATTTAAAGCTGATAAAATTCTTTACATTCCTCAATCATAGCTCATGCACAGTACAGGTCAGGCTAGACTGGCCTCTTTAGCTGACCCACAGGACCTCCATCATACAGGCATATTTTAAAAATTCCATTTCCAAGTTCTAGAAACAAACAGTATCCTCTAGATCGTTGGCATCTTATCCCACAGATGTCCTACATGAGACCGGTTTTAGGAGGGAACAAAATATAGCTGGGATATGTTGCAGAAACAGTGGTTGGAGATAGATTGTTCCCTGACTATATGAGGATAGATCATTCGAAAGATTAAGGATGCACACTTGTGAATCACTCAAAGAACTAGGCTCTTCAGTATGTTTTTAAGAGTTTTTACCACATGGCTCACATCGTATTACTTGTTATTAGAGCACAAAGGAAGATTCAGTGTTCCAAAGAAGCCATGCTCAAAAATCTCACTTGACTGCATAAGTGGGTTGTGAATACAGTTTCCAGGTTTAGATGCTTACAAGATGAAGATCCTGCACATGTATCCTACAGTTTATTGATAATTTTTTTCGTGGATCTAGGTCTTAAAATGGTGGATTCATTGGTTTAATTTAGACAACCAGTAGTTAAGCTTTTATTACACTAAAAAATCATTTTTGGGAAAAAGAAGTTATACAGAGACATTTTGAAGTATTAAGGTTTTATTATCTTTAAATTTATTCCCAAAGGCTTGTCAATTAATTTTCATGTTTACTTTCAAAGGTTTAAATTATTATTAAAGACTAAGACTCAGTACTACTCTTCCTATTGTAGGGAATGGGAATTAATCATTGGTTTAAATGAAGAATTATTGAATTTATAATTAGGATTAGTCACTCTGAAAATGTTATGTACTTGAAAAGATCAAATCTTAGCCTCTCACTTCTCGTCATCCAAAACTGATCTTCACGATTTTCATTTTTTGCAATTAACAGATCCTTAGTTCAATATCTGCTAATTTATTTTTAAGTTGGATCTACTATTTTAATTTTTTTTTTTTATGGATTCAAACATTGTAAGTTACCGTTTTTTGATTTTCCTATCCATTACAGTATAAAAGCTACAAGTTTGTCAATTTTCAAATTTATAATTTTTCCAGGAGGGAAAGATATGAGTGATTCACAGAAGAAATTGTATAGTATTTTGATTCGAAATATAAGTTACTTACTTAACAGAAAATTTGATGCTCTAAAACTTTATTAAGAAGAATTTTAAATTTACAACTATTGTTTCAATGGTGCAGATGTTTAAAAGTCTGTATTTAGGAATAGTTGGTAGAGGTTATAAATTTTTTTGTATTTTAACCATATTCCTTGCTCTAATTTATAATCCTTATTTACTTATACAATGCAAAATTTGTTGTACTTTAATTTTTAAAATAGAAAAGTTTTGCTATGATGCAGCGTTGGATTTATAAATCAAAAACAGAAAGAAATACCTCGCAAACCTAGCATACTTATATTTGATGTTCAGTAAAATGATAAAAACGATCTCCTGTTTCCAACATTTATTTCAAACATAACTCTTTATTTCACTAGGATACATACATCAGTTACAAACTAAACTTACGATTTGTAATTTACTGAGAGAATAGCATGTTCTCATAGAACATTTACACTTTTCCATTAAACTTGAAACAGACCAAGGACCATTTCAGTCTGATGTGTCAAAAGTATTTTTTTTTTTTTGTTCTTCCCTACCTCGTCTTTTAGGCTATACAGAATTTTCCCGGGCTGGAGGGTGAGGGCGGGGAATTTAAAATCTCCTCCGGCACCAGGACTCGAAATCATACTTTTTTTAATCTCAAAGTTCAGTTATCTGGTTGCCAGGCAATTAGCGGTGCTGTGCACAAGTGTTAGCCCATTCGGCCACCCTGCCTCCTAAAAAATATTATCTATCTTACATGTGTTTCTTTAACATAAAATGTCGTCTACATGGATATTCATAATAATTTTTAACTTAATTACCAAAGAAACTAGTTCCTTTTAAATTGTAATTTCACTTTTTAGAGTCTGATATATATTTTCATTTGTATTTAGAGATTTTTTTTTTTCATGAAACTTTGGATTTTATGGAATTTTTCCCCTTCTCTTCTAAATTTTAATTTGTGATTAATATTACTAATCCCAATGATTGGTCATTTATCTGAATACTTCTCTGAATAGAAATTAAGATCAAATATTGTACCAAAACCAATAGTTCTGTGCTATCTATTAAAAACTTCACCAGATTATATGGTCTCATGAGAAAGCCATTAAAAAAAAAATCAGATTCAAAACAGAAGAAAAATATTGATGTGTAATAGTGTTATTAAAGATATTTTTCAAGGAAATATTTTTTTTTTTAGTTGGAGAAGTTGGTTGTGGGTTGCAGTCAATGAAGTACTCAAAAAATTGTTCATTTAGTGTCCTCCACAGACTGAAAAAAACAATCTACAATCAATCATTTCTCATACTATTAACACTTTAATAGCCACACGTCTACACAGTCAAATGTTGCTAAGGGCCGTCAATATTTTCGAAAAATTAATTTAAACAACTTTTATCAATAACTAATAACTTTGGCCTGCCAATCACACACATGTGTGAGCGGCCACTAAAGTGTTAAGAAAGAATGTATTCATTATTCCTACCTAATGGAAAAGAAAGTCACTTTTAATATTTATTAAAGATCCATGTTATTAGAAAGTTTTAAGAAACGAGCAAAAATCCATTTTGGGTCTTTTTATTAGATAGGTCTTCTTGATATAATTTTAGAATGAAATATTCCTTGACTTTAGTAAATAGTGTCATTGATTTTAGGTACAAATATTCCTTTCTACTCCACTGGGTTAAAATTTTGTTTCTTTTTCATTTTTAACTGTTTGTGGTTGTTCCAAATATTGATTTGGAAATTTTATCCATTCAATGCTATTCATTCATTGTTACTTTCTCATAAGTCGTTAGTAAGTTCCTTTTAATGGATTTTATGTAATAGAAAATCCAAAATATGTTATCCAATCTTTTAAGATGCTCTGTTTCTAGGTATCTCATTCCTGTTTCAAGGCCAATGAAGTGCCCTGTGATTAATTGGTAAGTGGTGAAACCCTTTACAGATGTGATCTAAGCTTCAAAATATGAGAACTGTTTAAATGAGCCTGATTTTCAAAAATGACAGAGCAGTCTGGAGCTGATATGATTTAATTGCATCATATATATAAGACCTTTTATTGTATCCAAATGCATCAGCTTTTGATTCAGCTTATATTTCAGTTACTTAAACTGCTTTTACACCTGCTTTTCTTATGGATTTGCTACACGCTTGTTAAAAAATGCATGGTGAAGTGTTTAAGCCTAAATATTGATATAAATAAATCAACTTACCCTGTCAGTGATTGTTTATCAAAGGAATTACTTAATTTTCATCTTAAATAAGTGCAACTTATGACATAGTTGTATAAACTCTTCCGTTAATGAACTAAAAAAAAGTTATCTTCAAGTTTTAATTTTTTTTAACTCAGTACTTGTCAGTCTTATCTATTATTAATAAAAAAAAGAAAAAAGAAAAGTAATTTGGGAAAGTAATATCTTTTACTTTTTTCTGGTTTAACATCTTCGTTGTAGAAAATAGGGTTGGCCTTTTGATAATATAAGCAATATACGAAAAATGATGACATATTATATTTTACCAATTAAAGTACTGTGAATGATTTTTATATTCAATCAAGAGAAGGTTCCTTTAGTGAAATGATGTCTACTAATAGTTTTAAATGCACTTAATTCTTTATCTATATTATTCTTTATCTTTATATATTCTTTAGGTATGGAGTAACTCCATGGGTAAGCCACTAGAGACTCCTTAAACAACTCGTGCACCAAAGTTAGAGTGGCCTGTGGCCACTGTGTCCAAAAAAATCATTTTTTGTTTTCAATCATGGATCAACCTGGGTTTTGAAGCCCATCCTGGGACACATCCAGCTTCTTTGATATTGATATCTGAATCTTCAACCTTCAAAAACCTGACAGTTGAGCATTAGTGATAACCACATCACCTTTTATGGGTTGTAGTGGTAAATGAATGACATCAGAACATTCAAGATTTCGGCTGGTTTCTTAAATATTTTGGAAACTAGTTTCCGAATAATTGTTTTAATGTTATATTAATGAGAATTGGCACAAGCAGCATTCACTGAAGAGTTATATTTCTCAGTTTCTTTGCTTCTTAGCAATGTTATTATGATCATAACTAACCTTCTTTAGGCTGGAAAATCCAATACAGTAATACATCATGAAAGCTTGTGATATATGAAATAATTTTTTTGTAATTATTTGGAAAAATTGCTTCGGAACTGTAATTCATCAAAATTTCATAACAGCAGTCGATAGATGTTTCTTGTTTTTAGTAGTGTGATGTAAATAATCTCTTCCTCATGTTAACATTGGTTGCTAGGTAAGAAAATATGACGTGTAGATTAATTATAAAAAAATTTAGTTTCTCAATTCTTTTCTGAAAAATATTGTCCCGACACCTCTTAAAAGTAACTATGAGTGCATAATTTTTTCTCTGATTTATTTTTGAATTAAAATTTGACAAGATTAATTTCTTTTGTCTGTCAAATCTTGGACTATTAGAACTTCAAGCCACAATCTGCTGTGAATGTTTTGAGTGTGTGCACTTTGAGGGTCTGTAAACATCAGGCTATGATTAATAGTTAGATGTTGGTAGCTTTGATGTTTGGCAAGTAGAATGAAACATTTACATCTTATGAAGGATGATTTCTGAAAATATTGTGTGTTAAAAAAAATTTAAATGTTATAATTGATTATTTAATCTTCAAATAATCATCAAGAAATGCATTTTTGCTGAAAACACGGGTACTTTTAGGTAACAGAATAAAAAAATCACATCATTTTTTTACACATCTTGAGTTGAATCTCAAGTTTTCCCCTAATAAATCCCAACTGTATTAAGATCAACTTATAGCTTATTGAATGAGGAAGTTTTTACAAAAGCGGGGTGTCTGCAGTATAACAAAAAAATCACGAATGATTTATGATTTTTTTTTAAAAACAGAGCTTAGTTTAGTTACTCAAAAGTCCTCTTTGAATGGTTTTACCAATGTCAAACTCTTCTCATTATATAACCAGCACATCTGCTGATTGTTAATAAATGTAATTAACAGATGCAGATAGAAAAATAAAAGTGAAAAAAATTCTTAATTATCGCTTCCTATACCATGACATGACCATATAATAAACATGACTTACTTATAAAAAAAAAACTTGGATTTCCTACTTTTCTGTTGAAAATTGGCCCATTGTCTACATAAAATCGTTTGTAGCTTTTTAGGTCCCCTGTTATCACTTCTATACAAATTTTCCTCAACTTACGGATCTTTTGTAATATTCTTTGTAATATTTTGTACTGTAACTACTTTAATATGTGTTATTTCATAAGTTTTCTTTCATTTTTTTATACAGATAACAACAATTTTTTTTATTATTATTTATTTATGATATTTACAACTGTATTAAGAAAAATACATTCAGTAAATGTGAAAACAGAAAATAATAACATGAAAACACTTGTTGAGAAACTACCCACTGGTAGCACTTTAAATAAAAATTTATTTACAATTGGAGATCTCGAGGCCATCTTCTTTTCAGACGCCTCGGAGGGTTATCAGGGATCAAAGAGGAATTAATATTAGAAACAAGAGGGTTCGGATGGTTCTGAAGTTTGTTATGGAAGGATAGGTTTCTGGATTGGGCCAAATCGAAAACATAAGGAACATCAAGGTCGTTATAGATGATTTTATTAGTGACAAAGTAAGGAGCATTGAGGATTTTATAGAGGATTTTGGATTGTAAGGAACTTCAAATCTCAACTCCGTAAGTCCAAATAGGTCTTATTGTAGCCATGTATGTGTGTCTTTTGTAATTAACTGAAAGCTTAAAGCATTTGTCTAGTAAGTATTGGAGTAGTCGAAAATTTCGAGCGGTTTCTTGTTGTAAGTCTGATATGAGGATTCCAAGTTAGACGTTTTTCCAAGTGGAGTCCAAGGTATCGGATTTGTTCAACAGGGATAAGCAGAGTATTATTAAAGGATACTGTAGGAAAAGATGTCATAGGTTTATGACGAAGAGTAAAGGTGATTTGACGGGATTTATTGGAATTTATTTTAATCCTCCAATTTTGACACCATTCTTCATGTGATGTGTGATTGGAGAGTTTGGAATGCAATTGTTGGGTCATTATTAACTGATAGGACACATTTGTCATCGGCATAAGTGGTAATGACAGTGTTAGGATGGGTTGGGATGTCAGCTTTATAAACTATGTAAAGGATAGGACCTAGGATACTATGTTGAGAAACACCACTGGGAAAGATGGATGAATAAGCGTTATTGTGATTCACTTTAAAGTATCTATCAGTTAAATAGGAATGAATAATGAGAAAGTATACAGGATGTAAGAATTTATGGAGTTTGTAAAGCAGTCCCGGGTGCCAAACTCGATCAAAAGCCTGTTCTACATCGAGAAAGATTCCCGTGCAGTACATTTCACGCTCCAATGCAGAGAATACAACATCCACCATACGATGGCATTGTTGGATAGTGTAATGGGATCTACAGAATCCAAACTGGTGATCTGGGATTGTGTGATTAGAATCCAGGATGGGATACAGACGTTTTAGGATGAGTTTTTCCAGGATTTTGCCCATGATGGGTAAAAGGGAGATAGGACGATAAGAGGATCGGACAGTTCTGGTGGTTTTTTGTGTTTGTGTATCATATTGATAGATAGTTTCCAAGGGTCAGGAAAATATGTGAATCGGAGTACAGCATTATGTATATATATATGTAAGGAATAGAATGGCTTTTCGAGGAAGTAGTTATAGGATCTGAGATGTAATTTTTTATTTTATTTTATTTATTTTTTTATAAAACAAATAATAATAATAACACTTCTATAACATATGTCATGTTCTTCACCAGTGCTTTAACATGATAATGGCTGGTTTCATCATTGTCCACCACAGGAGCTAATGGGTTTTCTATTTCATTATGAAGATAATTAAAAAATATTCTTTACATTATTTCTTTTTTTCTATTGATTTTATTTTGTCCAGATGTAATCTTTTAATTTTGTTCTATTTTGTTATTCTCAAGGAACTGTGTCCCAGAATAAAGTTATTTTCTATCTATTTAAAAAAAGATGTCTTCCTTGAATGATCCTTGCTGTTGCACACTCCCTTCAGTGGTAATATTTATCTGGGAGAAACAATAATTTAAGCTTAGAAGGATGTCATAAATCTGCTGGTTATGAGTGGAAAATTTAAAATCTTTTAACTTAAAGATCCTGCTGTCTTTAACTGAAATTACTGTATGTGAGCCTTCTTAATTAGGATTTAATTTTGTTGACCTAATTATCGACTGGTAAAGACAGTTAAAATGACTTCTGGATGTCAAGACTTTAACTCTCTACCAGAAAATAATAAAGAGGGACAAGTAAATAGCTAACTGGATGTCCACAAGTCTCTTATTCCAGGATTGGTGTTTCATGTTAATGTACAAAACGGTATATTGTTTTATGGTAAACAGAAATATCTCCATCTTCAAAACTTCCAAGCTACTTTATTAACTTACTAATTTCTGTAGCCCTCAATATTTATAATTATCCTTAACTTCAATTTAGAGTTTATTACTGAAGATGAATCTGTATTAAATGGACATGACTCCATCTATCTGCCAAATACATCAGGGAACACCAGAAACTCATGTTTTTTCTTGAGCTTCGAGGATAAGTACTCATATAGTCCACTGACACAAGTTCCTTGGCTGCAAATTCATGCAAATCTAATAATGTGCAGTTTTGACTTTTTTTTTTTTTTGGAAAGAGAAAAATGTTGTTCCATCTGAAGTTTTATGAATATCTGTTGCAGCTCAGTATGTTTTACTTAAATTAATGATGCCATCATTCAAAATTAATTTTATAGTTTACTAGCTGGTTATTTACTTAATTCACTTGGCAATTCTCTATGTGGTATTCTTAAAACTTATTGTCTGTCTCAATGTGTAACTTTGTAATTACTAAACATATTGATGAAGAGTTATTTTATTTTTGCCTAAATATTACATATAGAAATTAATTTTAATTTTTTCTATTTGATAATGTGTTCACTTACTATTTGAAGAAAAAAAGTACTCTGGCGGCTATTACCATGAGATTTTTCATTAGCTCTTAAGTGTTATCCACTGTTCATATGTAAAATTGTTATTAATAAAGCTTTATTATTATCTAAAAGAAATTTTTTAATAAAGAAATATTCCTCTACACGATATAGACATAACTAATGAAACCTCTTTCATAGTAACATCATAGCCAAATGAAGTCCAGTTTATTGTTTATTAATTATTATTGTACTCTAATTTACTATATTAGCATTTACATTTTTGTTAATTTATTTATTTTTGCAGTTCGGAAATACATCTTGGTTTAATTAAACTTCCAATCAAATACTATTTATATATTATTTTTAGTTAAAATAAAGCTAACTTATTTATTTCAAATGATCTCGGTTTCTGGTTTTATTCATTTCAATTACTGCTTTGTTATAGCATGCTGCAGAAATTGAAAAGAAACAAAATGAGTCAGAAAATAAAAAACTTCTTGGTACTGTTGTGCAGTATGGTAATGTTATTCAGGTATGTAATCTTTATGTTTAAATCTTAAACCATTTAAACTAAATTGAATGACTAATTATTTTTTTTTTCTTTTTCCATCAGCTTTTGCATTTAAAGTCAAACAAGTATTTAACTGTAAATAAAAGACTGCCTGCACTTCTGGAGAAAAATGCTATGCGTGTATATCTAGATGCAAATGGAAATGAAGGTTCTTGGTTTTATATTTTGCCATACTACAAACTAAGAACAACTGGTGACAATGTGGTTGTTGGAGACAAAGTTATTATGAACCCTGTTAATGCTGGCCAACAGGTGTTGCATTTTTCAGCCAACTGCGATCTTCCTGACAATGTTGGTTGTAAAGAGGTAATACTTTTATTAGAATTATATTTTTTTTCAATTAATCTCATGTAAGTAGGGTCCCAGCTACTATACCCTCATACTCTGGTTTATTAATGTATGGAAGTTGGGATGTAATGTTTTTGCAGCATATTTTTATTCACTGTATAAAGGAACTACGGGGACGGTCATCGTCTCGAACCCTTAGGTTTGAGTCGTGTCCCTCATTGACTGCGGAGGTGCAGGCATCCTCCTGTACATCGGCAGGCAATGTAAAGCCGTAGCGATCGTAAGATTGCGGAGCCTGAGACCAATCGTTCTCTGAGGTCAGGGAAGCAGTGCTTCCCGACCAAATTGGTACTACGGGGCGTCGCCGGAGCCCCGGCGGCGCTTTGGGTGGACGGCGAGAGTGCTTGCACTGTTCGGCCATGGCGGTCGTAGTGGTCGGTGTGTTTACGACCACTCGCTGCACGAAACCAGTGTTCAGCTAGTCTTGACGTTGTTCAGGCTAACTTCTGGTATAATGTGTGGACGAGTGGACGGAAGCTATGGTAGTAGAGTTTGTCGTTTCCGTGGGCACCGGTTGTGTGCCTGCATCCTTCTTGGACGTACCCGGTCCAGGGAGTTAGGTTGGAGGCCGGTTAAGGCTCGCGCTAGGTATGGTTTCCAACCGATGCTCCCTTGATCATAGTGTACCCCGCTGTACAATGTATGAAGGAACTGAGTTGAATTTTGTCAATTTTTTTTTTTAGGAAATAAATGTAATTTTATGTTTGTACTATCCATTCTATATAGTTGTAAAGAGATATTAAACTGAACTGTTACATTTTCATGCTAAAAAGCCTTACTTCTCATAAGATTTTATAACAGGCCTTAATAAAGTGGTAAAATGAGTTCCTCAGGGTTTTAATAATTTTTAATCCTTTGTCTATTACTTTCAGAGGAGATTTCTTGTAATCAGAAACGGTTGAATTGTTCATATTTGTAGCTAGTTGTATATAAGTTGAATGAAAGAATGACTGGCACCTATTGGTTAGTTTTAATGTTTGCATAATATTTATGTTGTGAACATTTCATCTTTTTTAATGCATATATTACAGTCTTTAGATTGATGATTTTTAATTATGATTAGAAAAACAAGTTGTAATCTTTCTTTTATCTTTAGGTGAATGTGGTGAATTCCAACACTTCATGGAAGGTTAATTTGTTTATGGAACATATTGAGAATATGGATGAAATATTAAAAGGTGGTGATGTTGTACGGTTATTTCATGCTGAACAAGAAAAATTCTTAACTATGGACGAATATAAAAAGAAGCAACATGTATTTTTAAGGACGACTGGTAGAACATCAGCTACTGCAGCCACTAGTAGTAAAGCATTGTGGGAAGTAGAGGTTTGTAAAATTTTATGGAAAATTTATTTGTTTATAATATATCACTTACTCTCAAAAATAAACCTGTAGGACAGTATTTCTTGAATTAAAAAGAATATTCATCAATAAAAGAGATAATTATAACTTTTTATTTTATTTTTTTCAATTTATTTCAAGAATTTCAAATGAATTTCAGAAAACATTATGCAAGCATAAAATAGTTAATTAACTGCTGTAAAAATCATCAGCAATAAATAAATAAATTACATGGTAAATCCTTCTAATAAGGAACATAATCATTACTAAACAATAAAAATTATTTTCATCCAGCATATCTAAAAATTAAAAAATATAATATGTCTCAAAACTTCTATGGTTAGGAGTTTTATTTAGACAAAAAGTTGTTTCTATGTACTCAGCCCAATAGTCCAAATCCAATGTTTAATCATGTAATTTCCTCATCTTTGGAAAACAGAGGGGAAATCAGAGGGGCAATTAAAGAGTCAAGATCCTTCTTTATATACCAGTGATAAAATTCATTCAATTTGTGAACTGGCCTTCAAGGACAAAAAAGGTCTCAGAACCCATTTAACTAAAAGCATTCTTAGAATGCTATAAACAACAATAAAGTAATTAATTAACCATTTGATGGGCTAATAAATTGAGACAGTAAATTTTCTGACCACCAGCATCCTGTCTTTAAATTTTACAAAACAAGACAAGATAATAATACTGAATAGAATAGTTTATTTTATTTTGTTGAAGGAAATTCCTGTACAAATAAATATAATGGTATTATTATAAACTAGTAGTAGCACTACTAGTAAACTAGTAGTGGCATTTGATAACATAGCACAGCATATGTTATCAAATGCCAAATTAATAAGAAAATAAAATAATGCAAGGTATCAAAAGATAAAGAAATCAAATGTTACTTTATCGATACATATAATCGACAAAGAAAACAAAAATTAATTTAAATCTTCATTTTTGTTTGGAACCAATATGTTCAAAAATTTCAGTAAGCTGTATCTTTGTTAAAAATAGTCCGATTTCGATGATTTTATTTTTTCCTTTTGTAGAAGATTTAGTAATCTTTTATATAATCATGGGCATAACCAAGGGAAAAGTGTCTAATTTTTTAGTTATTCGCAAATAAAGTTTGTTTTCTTTCATAACTTGTTTGCCTGAATTTTCGGGATGATTGGACTATTTTGTCCGCCTGAAGGAAAAGGAAACCTTCGAAATTGGTGGCTCAATCTTGAGATTTGGTGAAAAATTAATGATGATATGGCTTGCCGATCAAAAACACCATTGATAAATAATATAAACTCCTCCTCTCTCGATCATAGAGGGCTCAAGTCGACAAAATGAGACATTTATTCAACGGCAGTACCACAATTAATGTAAGGCTGTATGAATGCGAACCCTATGCCTTGCGTTATCTCGAAAACATTACGTTTTTGGGCTTAAAAACGCAGGATCCGATAGTTCCGGAGGAACTATCCGGGTCTTGCTGTACGCATCAAAATCTTCAAGATCCAATTTGTCCCATATCGATATACAGACCACCACCGTTCCAGTATTGAAGCCTAGCAAAGTGTTTGTATCGACTTTATTTATTTTAGAAAGAAAAACAAAAGTGGAGAATACGATTCGCTAAACCCCATCAGATCATCCAACCATCGGTGTCTGAGTCTACCTCTTTCTCTTTTCAGTATCTCCTCCACACTAACATCTTCCCTGGATTCAGTGATAAATGTCTTCAAGTACTTATTTCTTGGTTCATTAAATTTGATACATTGAATCAAAAAATGAGTCACCGGGTCAGTTACAAGGCAGTTGCATGCACCAAATACTTCATTAGCTTTAACTCATTTATTTCTGCTCATCTGTTGATACAGTCAGTA
Source organism: Nezara viridula (assembly GCA_928085145.1). NCBI lineage: Eukaryota > Metazoa > Arthropoda > Insecta > Hemiptera > Pentatomidae > Nezara > Nezara viridula. The sequence continues at coordinate 81,057,601 of OV725078.1, forward strand.
TGCTCTTATAGCTTTCAGGCATCTCAGAAGGTTGCAATGATTGTTAAATTTGGAAATCATCAGCATATTGGTGGTAACAGGAGTGTTGAATGACCTCAGGAAGGTCACTAATATAAATATAGAAAAGGGTCGGAGAGAGTGAGAAACCCTGAGGAATACCTTGTGTTAGTTGAAGGGGTGATGATGGAATTATAGCTGTCTGAGATCGATTGGATTAGAAGGAGAGGAACCATTTTAGTATGCTATTTGATATAGGCAGACTTTGGAGTTTGAAAAGAAGGATCTCATGATTGACGGAGTCAAACGCTTTGGATAAGTCAAAAACTATTAGGCTGGAGATTTTCTGTTTATCTATGGCGGGTTGGAAGTCTTCGGTAATCCTTAGCAAGGCCGACTGGATGGAATAATGGGAACAGAAACCAAATTGTAAAAGATTGAGGAGAAGGTTTTGCTCGAGAAAGCTGTTCAACTGAGAGTGGCTAACTTTCTAGAGACTTGGATAGATTGAATAAAATGGAGATGGGTCTGAAATCAGAAGCTGATGAAGGAGAAGGGAGTTTGTTCAATGGGCAGACTGTGGCTCTTTCCTAGAATGTGGGAAAAATGGAATTTTGAAGAGAGAAATTATATGTGTAGAAGTGCGGGAAGTAAGTCTGGAAGGCAGAGTTTCATAACTTTATCAGGTATTTGGTCAGGACCTTAATCGTTCATTTTGGATTTAAATGAAGTTCATTTGGGACTATAGGATTTTCAGCTAATTCACTGCTTCAGAACAAGATTTTAATGTCAACCTGCAACTCCCACTCATAATTTATTTATATGGTATTATTTAAAAACTTTAAATATTTTTCTCTTATTTTTATAGGTGTTTCAATTATTACATTTTAAAATAGTATGCGATCATATTGTCTATTTAATTAATAACTAATCTACTAATGAATATAGCACTCTAATTTAATTTTTAATATACATGAAATAGCTCAGAATAAATTTTAATTGAGTTTGTTTTCTAGGTTGTACAACATGACCCCTGTCGAGGAGGTGCAGGCCATTGGGATTCATTATTTCGGTTCAAACATCTTGCTACTGGTCACTATTTAGCAGCCGAAATAGATGAAGATACATCAGATGATTATATGAGGTCAAAACTAAGAGGAGGTATTGTCTGTTATTATTACCTGCATGATTTTTTTTCTTTTTCATAAAAATATTTATTTTTAAATACTTCTAGATCTCCATGGAAGCCCTGTTTATCATTTAGTATCTGTGCCACATACTAATGATATTTCATCATTATTTGAGTTGGACCCTACCACTCATACTAGAGGTGACTCCCTTGTGCCGCAAAGCTCTTATGTTCGATTGCACCATATTTGTACAACCACATGGGTCCATAGTACTTCAATACCAATTGATAAAGATGAAGAAAAACCAGTAATGTCTAAGGTATGGTTGATAGTTGGGTAGTGATTTGTATTTAATGATCTTTATTAAATATTTTGAAATTGTTCGTTTTCACAAATAATTATTTAAATCATTAAATGGCATATTTAAAAAGATAATTTATATGTCTTTTAGTAGGAAAGGAAACTCCTTTCTTCCTGGAGCACTTGACTCTCAAATCTCAAAATCAAAGGTTATAAAATATTAAAATGCAGTTCTGAACAACCTATCTTTTTTTTTCTATTATCCCCTACCTCACCATACAGGGGAGTTGTTCTAGAGGTGCAACCAAACCTATTCTTACTAGAGTGGGAAGATCAAGATTCATTTCCACCAAAAAATAAATTTCAGTCCACTCTGGCCGGATTTGAACAAGCATAGTTAGACTCAAGAATGTTAAAATTTAAGCTTTAAATTTAAACGCCATCATGACTTGTGAACAATTCATCTAAACACCACCAAAGTATTCTAGGATCCCAGGTTACAAAAAGGCTGACAAGTTAAGCAGGAAAGGTTTGGATAATACTTCTATATTCCTAAATCAATATGTGATATAAGTCTTAGTTATGTCAAATGGAGAATAGGGAAATTTATGATGCTAAATCCAATCAATATCACCCAAAAATGTTCTTGAAGAGCCCTTGTGCTAGGAGAAGCTATGACATTGTAACTTTTTAAAATTTATATGTGTGATTACTATAGTCTGAAAATTAATTTATAACTCTCTCTTGATAGTATTTGTTTAAATGTTTAAAGTATATGTTTAATTTTTTTTTCTTCTTACCTAAGTCAATGAAAACTACTGTCTTCAGATTGGGCCCTCCAACAAACTTCTTCCCTAATGAAATTGGTATGATGATTTACAGGAATATCGAAGCCATAACACAATCATAATAAGCCAATACATTCATGCTTAAACTGGACAAAATATCCCTTAGTAGAATCACAGTGATCTAAATGGACTATTGTGAACTAAATTGTCATATGTTAGAATCTCTTAGAGAATCTGTCGTTCAATCAAGACCTCAAGCGTGCGTTTCTGTCTCTCTATATATTTATCTAATAGTTATACATAGACATTCCGGTTAAAAATCTCCGCATTTATTTAATATAGCATCCAGAAAATTCCATAGAGTTAACAGTAGTGTTTTATCTTCGTTAATATTAATAAAAATAGTAATAAAGTGCCCATTATAAAAGCAGCTGAGTGAGAGTAGTGGGGCAGCTTATCAAGCTTCACCTTAATCCTGGCAGCCGCCACCCAAACAAACAGGTGTGTTGTTGTTTTTGTTGCTCATTGTTTTCATTTAGCTCTCCTTATTTAAATAGCGCTATTTTAAAGAAATAAAAATCTCAATAAAATGGTTAATTGTAAAACATGCAATAAATCGGTGGCACGAGAGGAGAAGAACAAATTAGCCTGTACAGTATGTACAAATATATTTCATGCTAAATGTATCAAAATTGATAGTGACTCGGAAGGCCTAAAAGAAATTAACAAAAAATGGATATGCCCTGATTGCGCTTCTGAGCCTACAAATCTTTAAATCCCAACTGTTTAATCATTTCTTATCCATCCAGTCATCATAAAATTGTAAGTAGTTACTAATGTAAATATGTATATAAATTATTAGATCGTTCTTTATTTTTTTTACTTCATGTTTATTTTCAATTATTAACTGATGTAAATTAGAAAGTAACTTATAATTTCTCTTATTATTTTTTTTCATTTATCTATTTTTTTTTTTTTTTTACTATTTAATCAAACTATATTCTTCTTTATATATCTCTGAGGCTCCTTAGCCCACATTTTTGTCTCTATGTATTATTCTAAAGGGACTCGTCCCAGAATAAATAAAGCATTATTATTATTATTATTATGTTCAAACTCAGGCAGGCAGAGTCCCCTTTGTGAATTTTCTCTCATAATGGGAATGAAACAATTTATCATATAAACTGTTGAATACTTGATGGTTGACTGTTGTATATTATTGAGGATGGAAATGGTCCGGGGTCATAAAAAGACTAAAATAGTAATAAAACTGCGACGTTCTTTAATTTAGAAAAAATGTTACTGCAACAAACTTGCCAGACGCTCAGTGGAGATGGTAAGGTTTGCAAAAATAAAAAAAAATAATGAGGTTAATTAAATAACTAAATATTACAAATTATCTAACAGGCGCCACGCTATTTAATTTGTAGATTTTGGAAATATGTACATTTTTTTTTATATCTATTTTTTTTTTCAAATATTTGTAATAAGTGTATTGTATAGTTGTAGGTTAATGTTTAGTTCTATAATCTTTTCTTTGATAATTAAAATTTATTGTATTTTTTTTTTGCTTTCTTATAAATCTAATTTCTTGTTCATAATCTTCATTTCTTTTAACTGTTATTTAAGTCAATAGAAATAAGTAAATTCATCATCAGTATTAATGATAGACAGTTTTATTTTCTTCTGTGTTTGTTTTCAGGTTTTATGAATATATTATATTGCTTTTTTAAAGGCTTAATAAGGAATCGTAAAACCCTATTCGAGGGATTAGGGAAAATCAATATTAACCAAGTAAGAAGCTTCGATAAGTTATAAGATTAATTTACTGGTTTTAAACCCATTGGTTCCAAGTTCGTGCTCACTCCGTGTCGAAATCTTTTTTTTTAATTAAATATATATATATTTTTTTTATGGTTTTCACTATTTTCCAAATTCAACAAATTAAATAGTGTGGTGCCTGTTAGATAAGTAGTAATATTTAATTGGCTTTATTAGTTTCCTTTTTTTTTTTTTTATGTGAACCCTACCATCTCCACCAGCAAGTTTGTTGCAGAAACAATTTTTCTAAATTAAAAAAAGACCGTAACAAAAAAAAAGACATTTAATTTCAACCCAACCTTTCAACCCAATTTTGCAGATCTTCTTCTGGACTAGAACAAACAAGATTCAAAATGATTATCATGTAACTTCCACATCTTTCTACCTTGTTCATTCTAACCCTGAAGAAGACCTGCAAAGTTGGGTCAAAACGTTAGCTTGAAATAAAATACTTTTTTTATTTTACTATTTTAATCTTTTTATAACCACCACCCCAGACCACTTTCTTCCTCACATAATCTATTGTTGTGACGGATTTCTTGACTTAGGTTCAAGTTTTTTGGAGAAGACTCGGGTGAATCATAAGGGCTGTCTGTGAGCTTGTCAATCCCTAAAGTCTTCTAAAATTAGCGGATGCAGTAGAAGTTATGTTTTAATTTAAAACAGCTTTAATTATGGCACAGAATAGCATGGAGAACGAAATTAAATAGGAAGTTAAGGCTAGGTTAAAGGCAGGAAATGTTAGCTATTTTTCCGTTCTGTAACTACTTACCTGTTGTCCTGAAACTTATAAATTAAAATTTACAAAACTATTGTTCTTCCTTGATGGATGCAAAATATATCCCTTTACATTATGGGATGAGTAACGTCTTAGGGTTTTTGAAAATAAAGTATATTCAGACTGAAGAAAATGAGTCAACTTTAGAATTTAGATGGTTACACAACACCTTAGCTGTACCTGGTTAATAATAAAAAAGTATGAGCCCATTGGTGGATATTATAATAGAAGTGGTAGTAACACTTTTCAAATTATACTTTATTCATTATTATTATATTTAAGTGACTGAATATATTGTTCAATATAGTCAGATAAATATCCATGTAGTCCTTTATAGCTATTGAGGAACGAAACGTCATAGAATAAAATATATTTCCACTTCATTTTATTTCTAAATTAATGACATTGGTTTTAGATATTTTGAATCAGTATATATAAATGATTGTCACATCATTTTATTATTAGATTAGTTAACATTATATGTTAAATATTTTTTTAAATTAACTTTCTTTAGGTTGGATGTGCTCCATTGAAAGAAGATAAAGAAGCTTTTGCTCTTATACCAGTTTCACCTACTGAGGTGAGAGATCTCGATTTTGCGAATGATGCATGTAAAGTTCTTGCATCAAGCTCAGCAAAATTAGAAAAAGGGACTATTTCACAAAATGATAGGAGGTATGGGAAGTTAAACTTCGTTTTTGGTTCAAATTTCCTGCTGAATTTATTTATATATACACAGAGAGTGAGTGAGTGTGTATGTGTCTAATTTTCTTATAACAACTACTTTTGAATTATTTATTTAAGAAAAGATTTTGTGAAATAAAAGATGATTTCTTTGCATGATAATTAGTAATGAAAAATATAAGTGTTCAGTACACTATATTTATTATCTGAGTGTTTTCTATGTTTTTTCATGAAATATATTAGAAGCATATATCCAATATATTTATTGCTAGTTGTAACGTTTTCTGTTGGCTTTACAGACCTTATAGATCTTTCACTGCCTTCTCCATCTCTGGTTATCTTGGACTATTGCTTTCTGGAAACTCCAAGCACAGTCATGATCTTCCTATAACAATTTCTGGATAGGCCCCTTTGAAATTGACAAATAAGGCTTACACATCCTGAGATACTTCTCATCCTTTTTTGAGCACCTGTTTTAGGATGAAGACCTGGGTTAGCGTGCTCTTTCATCATTTAAATCCAGCTTGGTGGTTGCCTATTATATTTTTGTAATTTAGATATATCCGGTTTAGCAGGATACTGGTCATTATCTGATAGGCAGCAGGAAGGAGTACTATGCCTCTGTAGTTACTATACTCATACATGGAACCCTTTTTTATAATAGAGCAGATTAGACCTGTGTTCCAAGCCTCTGGTATCTTTTCCTCCTCCCATATTTCTGGGATTAGTTGTCGTAGTTCCAATGTTAGGTTTTCCTCCCTATCTTTAAACCTCCCTAATGGTAGGCTGTCCATCTCTGTGTCTTTCTTATATCACAGGATGTGTCTTTCTTCTTTTAATCCTTTCAATCGATATGTCTACATCCTGTAAATCTGTTTTTTCAAACTCTTATGGGTCGAGATCCTCAGTGTAGTCCATTTATTTTTCAGTTATCAGTTCCAAACGTTCTTTCAAGATGCTTTCTATCTTTTCTTTTGATGCTGTCAGAATGCTATATTTTCCTCGCATTTGCTTATTTGTTGCTTAATATTCTACCCTTTTTTTCTAATTTCTACCAGTTGTCCTCATTGATTTACAATCTTTCTTTGAGGAATTCTCTTTTTGCCAATTTTATAATTTTGTTTGTCTTTTTCCTGGCGGCTGTATAATTGTCCAGAGTAGCTTTGGCTTGGCTGAGGACTTCCATTTTTCTCACCTTTGGGGCTTTCTTTTATCAAAATTAAGGTTTTTTAGTTATACATAATACCTTTCATAATATTATGATTAATTTAATAATTAATATGAAACATGATGTGTGATAGTAATGCATGATTGATATTAAACTTATTTACATTTTACATTATTAAACTTTTTTTTTATTTTTTTTTTATTTTGAATTCATCTTTGTAATTTAGATCACTCACCAGTTTGCTCCAAGATATAGTTTACTTCATAGCTGGTCTTGAAAATGAACAGAACAAAAGTGAAGCATTAGATCTGGTTGTTACCAACCCTAACAGGTACTTTATTTATTAAATTTGTATTACATTTTGAAATCTTTTCAGAATCTATGTATTTAATTTTTTTTTTAAATTAAGCTATTTTGTTACCATCATCAGAAATATTTTATAAAAAAAAAAAAATGAAGAAGGAAAAGTTTTTATACTTAATCTTTACTTGAACTATCTTTCTTTTACTTGAATTAAATTTAATTTATATATTAAAGATATTAATTGATGCAATTTATTTAAAATAAGGTTTTGGTGTTTGAATTAATTAATGTTATTTTTTCTTTTATTCTGAAGTTTACATTATAATAATAATAATAAAAGCCTTAGCAAACCCGAAGGTTCGATGCCGACACCACCAATCGCTTATTACACACCTCTTTAATGCAATCTTCCCACCTTCGCTTCAGTCTACCCCTCGGACGTTTCCCATTCGGTACAGCAAATATTAACCTTTTAGGAATTCTCTCGTTACCAAGCCCAACAATTTTACAAGCCCATTTGATTCGCTGCAATGAAATTATCTCAATTATATTACCCGGATACAGTTCACGCAATTCAGCGTTGTGTAACTGTCTGAACTCTCCGGTTAACTCATCCTTCTTCGGTCCAAATATTCTACGCAATACTTTATTTTCAAAAACCTTAAAATGCTGCTCATCCCTTAATGTAAGCGGCCAAGTTTCGCATCCATAAAGAACTGTAGGTAAGATAATGGTTTTATAGATTCTAATTTTTAAGTTTCGGGACAGGAGGCGTGAGCTAAGTAGTTTTATCACAGAAAAATAACAAGCATTTCCAACCTTCAGTCTAACCTTAATCTCTTCTTCAATTTTGTTTTTTCTAGTTATTGTAGAACCTAGATACCTAAATTTCTCTACCTGTTCAAACATATTACCATCTATATCGATATCGCCATTTTTACAGCTAACCATATATTTTGTTTTGTCCGCATTTATTTCGAGCCCTAGTTCTTTACCGGCTTTCATTAACGTTGTCGTATTTAGTTTTATAGTTTCACGTCTTTGCTTAAGAATACCAGATCATCAGCATAGCCCAGCACGGATGTTGTCCCACCAAGATCCAACCCTTTTTCGGTACGCTTTACCTCCCTAATGGCATGTTCTAATGCCGAATTGAACAGGACAGGCGAAAGGGAATCCCCATGTTTTAAACTCGAACGAACCTCAAATTTTTCGGACAGATTATTATCGATTCTAACTTTATTGTGTGTTTCCGTCAAGCACATCCTGACTAGGTTTAATAGTAATAGTTTTTTTGGAATCCCCTGCTCGATTAGTATATTATACAGTTTCTGGCGATCAATAGAATCGTAAGCCTTTTTGAAATCGATATACAGCTGGTGAACAATACCCTTGTACTCTAATTTTTTCTCTAATATTTGCCGTAAAGAAAATATTTGATCAATAGTCGAACAATTCCTTCTAAATCCGCATTGGTAGTCTCCCATAATTTCCTCGGCGTATTCCATGATTCGACTGGTGAAGATTAAAGTGAATATTTTATAACATACCGGAAGGAATGAAATTCGTCGATAGTTATTACAATCCGTCCTCGGGCTCTTTTTGTGAATTGGAATAAGAATAGATTCTTTCCATTCTTCAGGTAATTTCTCATTATCCCAGATCTTTTTAACCAACGAATGTATTTTAGAAACTCCAGCTTCCCTGCATGCCTTAATAAGTTCAGTAGGAATATTATTGGTTCCCGCTGCTTTATAATAAGATTGTAGTTAGCTGAAGTTAGCTACTTCAACTTCCTCTTTATTTGGTCCTTCTATTAACGGTTCAGCACTCTGGTACTCAGAAGGAGGACACAGATCATAATTTCCAGTATATAGAATATTGCCAAAGTGATTCTTAAACTTATTTAATATGTCAACCAGATCGGTCAGAATATTGTTATTTTCATCCCTAATTCCAGATGTGACGGACCCTAACCATTTATGTGATCTATTTATACCTTTGTACATGTCTCGTACATTATTTTCGATTCTATTAGTTTCTATTTAAATTATTTTATTTTTTAGATACTCCCTTTTTTTATTTTTAAGCAATTTTGTTGTTTCGTTCTTTGAGGTTCAGAAGTATTCCAGATTGTCTTCGCTAGGATTATCTAGAGCTTTTAATTTAGCGGCTTTTCTTTTTTCGCACATGTTTAAGCAATCTTCATCAAACCATGGTTTGTTATTCTTATTATCCTTTTTTTCCTAGACACTAGTTCCAGACCGCTTTAATATTATCCCTGATTTCTACCCATAACTTGTCAATATCCTCGTGGTCCTCGTCAGAAAGCTCTAAAGCTTCAAACCTATTCTTAACACCTAGCTCGAATTGAGTTCTAATTGATGGATTTTTTAGTTTTTCCAAATTAAAATTCTCAAAATTCGAAAAAATTTTCTTTTCTCTTTATTATAAGTTTTTGTCGAAGTTTCCCGATTACTAATTCATAATCTGACCCACATTCTGCTCCACGATAAGACCGTACATTAATTATACTGCTTTGCCAGCTATGTTGTATCAAGACATGATCAATTTGATTTCGTGTTTGCGAATCCGGTGATGTCCAGGTACATTTATGAATATCCTTATGTTTAAACATAGTACTTTTAATTATCAGGTTTTTCGAGATGGCAAAGTTTATCAGACGGATCCCATTATCATTATTATATTCGTGCAAACTTTCTTTACCAATCGTTGGAGCATAAACTTCTTCCCTTCCCACCTTTGCGTTCGAGTCACCTACAATTATTTTCATGGAGTTTCGCGGTAGTTTATCATAGACCGATTCGAATTTATCGTAAAATTCACATTTGACTTCATCGTCACTGTCTTCGGTCGGACAATGTATGTTTATTAATGCGATTTTAAACCAATGTCCCTGAAATATAGATACCGAAATTCTATCACTAAAGAATTGTACGTCCCTCAGAGCGGATAGCAATCTATTCCTAATTAGAAACCCGGTACCTAAACAATGATTCCCGCTTCCTCCGTACCAAATAGTGTACTTTCCTTCCCTCATCGAGCCCTCTCCTGGCCAGCGAACCTCTTGCAGAGCCACAACATCCAAATTGTACCCATTAACTTCATTCGCTACCGAGTTTAATCCCCTTGCTGTGTTTTAACTCCTTACATTCCAAGTACCAATATTTAAATCCTTATTTTTCAACTTGCGCCATGAATCCCCTAAAGCAGTCCCCACCCGGAGACCCGAACGGGGAACTAGTTTACCTTCAGATAATGACCGTTTTACCTTAGGGAGATCCATGACTATTTGTGGTGTATGATGAACTTAAGATATGTGAGTAGGGCGTTCAATCCTACGTTACACCCTCCAGCAAGTCTGGAGAGCCCCTGCCTCCAGCAATTCTGGAGGTCCCCTCCCTCCAGCAAGTCTGGAGGGTACCTCTCATTGTTGGTCAGCGAGTCCATCGGACTTAGCCGGGAGGAACTTCCAAGGAATTTCCACCGACCATACTCACATCCGCCACCGGTGGGACGCTCCCCCCCCCATACGCCGTAATGAGCCCTCGCGAGGGAAGTTTACATTACAAAATTAAATTTAATAATTATTTCAACAGTACATTAATCCCCACCAGTTATATTCAATGAATTTATTTGAAATATGCATTATATTTATTGAACTGATTTGAAATATGCATTATATTTACTGTAATTCTGAAGTGTACATTATAAAATTAAATTTAATAATTATTTCAACAGTACATTAATCCCCACCAGTTATATTCAATGAATTTATTTGAAATATGCATTATATTTATTGAATTGATTTGAAATATGCATTGTATTTACTGTAATTCTGAAGTGTACATTATAAAGTTAAATTTAATAATTATTTCAACAGTACATTAATCCCCACTAGTTATATTCAATGAATTTATTTGAAATATGCATTATATTTAGTGAATTGATTTGAAATATGCATTATATTTACTGTAATTCTGAAGTGTACATTATAAAATTAAATTTTATAATTAATTCGTAAATATATTAGTTCCCAAAATTTACATTCAATGAATTGATTTGAAAAGGCATTATATTTACAGTAATTTTTAATGTTACATTCTTGCAAAGTCTAATAGTGTTTGTGTAGTAAATTTAATTTCAACCTATCTTGTCCATGATCCATGATCTAACATGATAACATGATCTTCATGTTAGAATTTAACGAATGCATTTTTATTATCACCTGTTATTCTCTGTATTCACATCAATATACGATTTTTCCTCTTTCTTTCTATCCTTCGTTATTTTTTCATATTGTGATTATAACTTATAGTTATCACCACTTAATATTATTTTATATTTTACTACTTATTATTTTGACATATATAACGTAATATTTTATTACATTCTTGTGTTATCTTTACTTTGTAACTTATTATATTTTACATTACTTATATTTCATTAATTTTATTTTTATTTTTTTATTACTTACATATACTTATTTTATCATATTTTTTTATATATTGTCATATGGTCCATTATCTCTTTTTATATTAGGGTTTTTGTAGTTAACTATACTATTTTTTATCATCATATATATTCTAATTTATATTACTATTCTTGCATATTATAATTATTTATTCATATCTCATTATTTTATTTTATTTTCCATTATTTACAAATGCATACTTGGTTTATTATTACCATTTTCATATTATAAATTTTCTTACTGGTTTTATCATTTATTTTATTTTTTTTATTTTTTTGTGCTGTTTTTCTCAATCTTTCCATATTGGCTGTTATCTTGTTTTTACTTAACGTCAGTGAAAGCCTAAAACTTAAACCAAAATGTTAGCACAAAACAAAATAAAGTTCTCATTTGTATTATTTTATCAATGACCGCACTCTGCAACTAATTTCTCGTTTTAATTTGACATTTGATTTCATTCTACAGTCCACCATTGTGAAAATCATTACTCCTTACAGTATGTCTAGGTCTTTTGCAAAGAAGAACATTGATTCTGAAGATAAATTGTTCTTATTATATCATTAATATTTAATTACATGGCTCACTATTTACCTATTCGTATAAATATTTATTAGTGTTGAAGTTTTTTAATCATTTATCATAACTTAAATAATTTTAAATTTAAAGAAGATTAAATATATGTAATAAAAACATTTTATATTACAGAGACCGTCAGAAACTTTTAAGAGAACAATATATTTTGAAGCAGTTGTTCAAGATACTTCAAGCACCCTTCTTAGAATCTAATTCTGGTGAAGGACCATTTTTACGTATTGAAGAACTTAATGACCCCCGTCATGCTCCTTACAAGTACATGTTTCGTTTGTGTTATAGAATATTAAGATTAAGTCAGCAAGATTATAGAAAAAATCAGGTAATTATCAAAATGTACTTATCATGAGCTCGTGATTAAATTTTATTTTGAAAACATTAAAATTGTTTGTGTATTTTTAGGAATATATTGCAAAACATTTTGGTTTCATGCAAAAACAAATTGGCTATGACATTTTGGCAGAGGATACTATAACTGCACTTCTACATAACAATAGAAAACTTCTTGAAAAACACATAACCGCAGCTGAAATAGAAACATTTGTTGGCTTAGTTAGAAAAAATATGAGTAATTGGGAATCTCGTTTTCTAGACTATTTATCTGATCTCTGTATTTCGAATAAGAAGGCAATAGCTATTACTCAAGAACTAATTTGTAAAAGTGTTCTTAGTGCTAAAAATTCTGATATACTTATTGAGACAAGGTTAGTATCAAATTATTATTATTATTATTATTTTTAAACGCTATAATATTAAATCCTACCTGTTAAGGGATTAGAAATGATTATTTAGTTAGATGCTGCAGCTCTCATAAAACCATTCAAGTTTTTAATCATTAATGAGCTATTAATGTTTGTTAAAATTTTTCTTTTTAAATTAAACATTGTACTTACTAAGATCATCATAACTTTACTTAATTATTATCATATGATAATTCTCAGAAATGTCATTATTATGTGACTCTTCCTTATGTTACTTTGTTATTATTTTGTCACTTCTTAATATATTTATTTGCCTTGTCATATTATTAACCCTTAGTACATCCCAATAACTCCCAAAAGAGTTTTACTTAGACAAATCTTTTTATTCATAAATTTTGATGATCATAATACTTTCTCTTACTACATATTTCATGTATAGGTTAGTGAAAGTAAAAAATTAAATGGATTCATCAAAACAAGTTATTTAATTTGAAGGAACAAAATTTATTGATGTAATATTTTGTCATATTTATACACTTAAACATTTCTATCAAACAGAAAAGAAGGGAAAGTATTTGAAAACTGACAAGAAACAAGAACTTTTTTTTTCTATTTTAATGAAATTTACAACTGTATTACATGAAAAATAAAACAAGTAAATGTGACATTGGTAACATGACATGTATAACATGAAGAGAAACTAACCCATTTGTAGAACTCAAATTCAAGTTCTGTATTAGAAGGTACCGAGACCATCTTCTTTTCAGACGCCTCGGAGGGTTATCAGGAATAGAAGATGAAGCAAGATTGGAAACAAGGGAGTTCAGATGGTTCAGAAGTTTATTATGGAAGGATAGGTATCTGGATTGGGCTAAATCGGAAACATATGGTACGTTAAGGTCGTTATGGATGATTTTATTCATGACTAAGTAACGTGCATTGAGGATTTTACGAAGGATTTCGGATTGTATACAAGAGAAATTCGATGGTTTAGTAGAGCCCCAAAGCTTGATTCTGTAAATCCAAATAGGCCTTATTTTATATATATGTATATATATATATATATATATATATATATATATATATATTTATGAAGTTCCATTCATTTGTCAGGGTCTAATCTCAGCTGGCTTTCGATCTGTCCATTTATATATTCTTCACTCACCCTGTGATGCAGCTACTTCTCCTCTGTACTGGTTGGTGCATTCAACTTCTACAACCTTTTACTGTTGATACTCACTACTTGTCCTAACATTTTCTTCTCATGTATCCTCTTTCCTAGTCGGCTGGCTATCTTCTGCCCTCACATCTGGGACTTGCTTCTCCCACCACCTGTCATTCCTGTCAGTAGTTCGTGACGTCACCACCTTCTCGGCCAATATTCAAAAACACTATGTAATATTAACATTACAATATATGTATATATATATATATATAAAGCCTTTTGTAAGTAATTGGGGAGTTTAGAACGTTTTTCCATTAAGTGCTGGAGTAGTCGAAAATGTTGAGCGGTTTCTTGTCATTTCAATCTGGTATGAGGATTTCAAGTGAGTCGTTTGTCCAGATGGAGTCCTAGGTATCAGATCTGTTCAACAGGGATAAGTGGGGTATTGTTAAAGGATACAGTAGGGCAGAAAGTCATAGGTTTGCGATGAAGGATAAAAGTAATTGGATGAGATTTATTGGAGTTTATTTTAATCCCCCTGTTTTGACACCATTCTTCAAGACTTGTGATGTGTGATTGGAGAGTTTGGGCTGCAATTGATGGATTGTTGTTAACTGATAGGATACACGTGTCATCGGCATAGGTGGTGACGACAGTGTTGGGATGGGTTGGAATGCCAGCCATATAAACTGTGTAAAGGAAGGATAGGACCTAGGATACTACCTTCAGGAACACTAGCAAACTAAGAAAAAAGAGATGAATAGGCATTCTTGTGATTTACTTAAGTAAATTTTGAATTTTTGATTTTCTAATTTCACCTTTTAGTTGGTTAAATAACTTGTTGTAATATGACTTATCTGATGGGTATCGAGTCCTATGCCACTTCGATCTTGCTCTGCATTTTTCCCTTAATAAGATATGAATGTGCTATTGCAAGTTAGTCTGTTGGTAGTTGTTATTTTTATTGGTTGATGTGTTATCATTAATTTTGTCACTTATAGATGTAGTAAGTACTTCTATGGCTGAGTCATTGTCATGTTTCTTCTTTAGTGGAATATTTAGGTCCAATTTATTTTCCAAGTCTTTACAAAATTTGTCCCAGTTTACTCGTCCTGTAATCATTGTAGGAAAAGAGGAGGACTAAGGGACGAAGGTTGAGTGTAATGAAAGCAGAACTGGAGTATGGTCTGAGGAGAGGTCATTCAGGGATTTGATAGTGACATAGGAAGAGGAAATCTGAGACGTGACAGACATGTCCAGGATATCAGGTCGTTTTTTGAGGGAGGTTGGCCAATAGGTAGGATTCATAGGAGAGATGATGGAGTAACTATTAGAAGTTGAGACAGAAGATAGTATGTTACCACGGGAATTGGATGCTCTTTAACCCCATTGTTGGTGTTTATAGTCACCTCCAGCAATGAAGCGTGATCCGAAGGATTTGAATAAGGATTCAGATTGTAGATAAGAGAATGATTGTAGGAGAACAGTATACAGCTGTTAAATGGAAATGACGAGTTGAAATTATTACTGAGGTTGCTTGAATAGCCTCAGTTAGAGTTGAAGGAATGAGGGAATGGAATAAGGATGCAAGAACCGGCATGGGAAGTGTTGTCGGGGTAGTCTGATCTATAAGTGATGTAGTCACGTATGCAGAAATATGAACGTTCAGTGAAGTGAGTTTCTGTCAGTAGAGCAATATCTTCTGGGCGGGGTGGCCGAATGGGCTAACGCGTGTGCACAGCACCGCCGTTGCATAAAATGATATAAAAATAGTTACGACTTCGTGTCCCGGTACCAAGGGAGTCTTATAAATCTCCCCACACACTCCCTGGCCCGGGAAAACCCCATATAGCCTTAACGGTGAGGAAGGGAAGGACCCCAAAAAAAAAAGAAAAAAAAGTAGAGCAATATCAATGTGGTTGTCATGAAGAAAAATATCAAGTTCGTCTCGTTGGTTTTGTAGTCCGTTAGCATTCCATAAAAGGCAGCTAGGGGCTTTGTGCTTATCATGGGAGATTAAAGGGAATTTCGGTAAGGATTTTTGTAAGGAGGGTGATTAGTGGCTTGATGGTATCTTGGAGATCTTTCAGGAAGGAGGCAAGGGTGGAGTGGATTAAGTTGATCGGGTTTTGTTGGTCAGGTGGAATTTGTGAGATATAGCTCTTATGATAAGGAGTGTATGATGGATGATGTACCTGTCGTGATGTACGAGAGGCTGAATCATAATTAGATGGAATTTGGGAAGGAAAATTAATGTGAGGAGTAGGATGGGAATGAACTGGAGTTGGACCTTCAGACAGTAGTTTGACATGTAGAGGTAACTGATAAGGAGAGATTGGCTGACGTGGTGATTTTGAGTGCATGTGAAAGGTCTGAGTCTTGGATTGGGAGGTCTGGGACTTAGGTTTGGAAGCCTAAGTCTTAGGTTTGGAAGACTGAGGCGTCTGATGTTGCGGCTGCTGATTCTTCACTGAGGTGTCACAATATATTTGCCTGGCATCCTGATGAGAATGATTTGTTGATGTAGAAGACTGTTGCACGACTATTGGTTTCTGCTTTGGTTCTTCAAATTTTACTGTAGAATAAAGTAGTCTTTTAACTTCAAAGATTTCAGAATTATTCCGGGCTGGTTCTAAATCGATAAAAAATAATGGAAGTGGGTATTTGTCAATTGGATGTAAAACAGAAGATATATATCTTACATTGTTGCCGATATCTTGTAGATCTTTTTTTATAGCGGTAGTGGGAGTGGTTGAGTGAAGACCTCTCAAAACGACCCTATATGTTTTTTCTTATTTTCATTGATAGCAATGGAAGTCATAATTGTGTGATGTCAAGTGATTTATAGGATTTTTATATCCATCTTTGGTGTTAATATTAATTTTTATGTCGTTGATGCAATAAAAACACTGGAAATTGGTCTGTTCGCTTAGATTAGCTATTTCTTGACCGAACTGCATGAAGTTGTCAATTTTGCTTACACATATCAGTGGTGGCTCTGGTTCAGTGAAAGTCTAAGTTTCATTAATCTCGTTATTTTAATTATGGACGACAACAGAATTGTTGCTGGATGTGCTAGTAGGTGGTTTAGTTTCAGCTTACATAGCTGAATTATTTTTAGAGCTTGTTTTAGATTGTTTATTTTGGTCTGCTTTAAGTGACTGTTTTGACTTAGCAGATTTATTTTTTTTTTTATTTGGGGAGTTGCCCGCCGACCCAGGAGCAGAGTTTCAGTTGCGCTTTTGTAGAGTTCGCCTGGTTAAATATTGAGAATCGGTCTCTCTGATTTCAGAGAAGGGAATCTATTCATCTGATTCGTCACAAGAAATGCTTCTACCTCTAAATAATATAAATAAAAACAAAAAAAAAAAAAAAAAAAAAAAAAAAAAAAAGTATCACTAATAAGAAAATATACAAAATAAATACTTAATAACTGATCTATTTACAAAACTATATACAAATATTAAATTAAACATTTTCTGTAAATAAATAAAATAAAAGTCTTAGTAAAAAAAAAAAAAAAATGAACAAGTAAATAAAAGAGAGAGAGAAAAAAATTTTATACACTGTCTTAGTTACGAACTCACGATTGCCTAACGTAAAACCAAGTGCCGTGACCGTGAACTTGAAAGATAAGACCAGCTGAGGGGAATTATCTGCTATGTAAACTGTCTCTACCAGACGAGTATCAATTTAATGTTACTAATTGTTATTAAAAAGTCACTCACCTCACTAATTATAACATAACAATGTTTAACTGTTTATAAACACACTGTTTACAAAGTCTCAAAATAGGATTTAAGATAATAACCAGATGACAATGTAGCAAAGACAGAACGAAGTGAATATTGAACTGCAGTTGCGTCCATGACACTTAATACTTATGAAACAAGAACAAAATATTAACACTTCAAGGAAAATTACATAATCCTGTTCATATCTAATTTTTCTCTTCAGAATAAATTTGTTATTATTGTGTAGAATACATAATATATATAGAATATAGAAGTTAGTAAAAAATAATACTTTCATTGATTTTTACATATGTATATCAAAAGACGGAAACATTTAATATAGTTTTCAACATTTTGCAATTGTGTGTTATGAGGGATAAATTTATCTCTCGGTGATGAAAATTTGGCTATCCTCATCCGTTAGGAAGATTTTCATTCTGAAGGTATCTAAATTACTATACTTCCAGAGTGGAACATTTAAAAAATGCCAATTAGAAGGTATCTCCAGCAAGAAATGTTTCACTGCACTAGAAGTTTAAGTTTATTTATTTAAATTTAGCCAACTTATCTGTTTTGTTAGTTTTATCAAATAAAACATAAATAAAATAAACTTAAATGTACACAATTTTAAAAATTAATTATTTAGAGTGCTACCAGTGGGTAGTTTCTCAACAAGCGTGTTTCATGTAATAATATTTCTCTGTACAAATTTACTTGATGTATTCATACTAATACAGTTGTAAATATCATAATAAAAGTTAAAAAAAAAAATTAATTATACATAATCAATACTTCTTTAGGGAACTGTTATTAAATTAACTTTATAATTAATTTTCATGCAATTGCCAAAATATGTTCAAAACTAATTTTGTTTTCTTAATTTCATTTTGTTTTAACTGTTAATTAAGTTTTTACAACATATTTTTGTTTACAGGATGGTATCTGATTGCTCTGAAGAAGATCCATCAACTTATAGTAATCCTGTTGCTAGTGAGGGAACTGTTGTACTATTTTGGGATGACAGACAGGTTGTTATCAAAGATAGTTCTAATTTTTCCCCTATAAATTGATACGTATAATATATTACTTCAAAAGTGAATGTTGGATCTAACCTATCATGTACCAATTTGACGGTACTACACTTAAGGATTGACTGGTACCGACATTAATATCGGCCTATTGGTCTATTGGATTATTGGTATCGGCCAATATCAAATGCTGATATGTTTATATATCAGCCTTTATTTTTTCTCCTCCCCTTGCCTGAATTTGTGCACATACTGATATTCTAAAGACGGATATATCACCCTTACGACCTTATTTTATCGATATTCATAGAGTTTCACTTGGAATATTATTTTTATTTCTAATAAATGTGTCAATCAGTCGTCAAGGGATTGACATAAACATAAATTTAAGCAAAAACTGGTATATTGCATATATTACCTTATTGTATTGAGATCAGTTGAGTTTCAACACTTTTTTCTTTTATTTATTTTTGGTCCTCTCCTCTCCGGAATTTGAGTAGATACCGATATTCTATAGACTGATATAAAATCGGCCTTATAACCTTAGTTTATCGAAATTGGTTGACATTTGTTTTTTATTAATTTTTTTTTTGCTCCTCTTCCCCTCATTAGAGCATATAGCGATATTCCAAAGACTGATATATATCGGCCTCAAGACCTTATTTTATTGAGATTCATAGTTGGAATATTATTTTTATTGCTAATAAATGTGTTAATCAATCGTGAAGGATCGACATAAATATAAATTTGAGCAATAACCAATGAGCAATATATCAGCCTTAAGACCTTATTTTATAAAGATTGGTAGAGTTTAACCAACGATGTGTAGGTGGTCTATTTATTCTTTTATTTTGCAATAAGTAGAATATTCCATGTGAAACTGTAGAAACCTTGACGGAAATGGGAAGAATGCCAATATGGCCGATATATCAGGCATTTCGGCTTTAAATAATACAAGAATAGATTGGCTGTTTTTATATTCTAAAGTAACAGTGATAGGTACATAATAAGATAAAAAAATTTAAATACATAAGAATATCATTTTATATCTTGCAGTGACTCAAAAATTAACTGTGTGTTTCTCACCAAAATCATAAGGCCTGTCTTTTTGGGTTACACATGTTGAGCACTTTATCTTTAAATCTTTTTTTTCACTATAAAAACAAGATGCTTTGATAAGCTTACAAGGGGATTCATGCATTAAAAGTGCCTTTCAATAGTTCTAGATCAGAGGTCTCCAAACTAGACCACAGGCCACATTGAGACCTCAACTAAGATGTGTGGGCCGAGGACGGGTTAGCCAAGCACGTTGGGGGGTGGGTCCCAGAGTGCCCAGTTCTGACCATTGTGGGTTTGATTCCCACCTGTGTCGGTTACCTTTAATTTCTCGGCAGCCCTGGGAAATGGATCTTGACATTCCTACTCTGGTAAGTATGCAACATCAGGGTAGCCGCCAGGGGTTGCCATTAAGGACCATGATAGGCCCACTTTGCCGGACTAGTTCCCTCCATCAGTACCAGTGCTAGTAAGTTCCATGGGCCGCATTGAGACCTCCACCCAAGTCCCGCAGGCCATGGCTTGTAATAAAAAAAAAAAATCTTGTTCTATAAATGACACTCTGAAATTAGCTTTCTAAAAGAAAAAAACATGCAATAAATATCGTAGTAACCTCATGTGTGAGTAGTTTTGCCAAATTTCAAATTTTTAAATTGGTTTTAAAATTTTACCTTGTAATCAAAGGAACTTTCGCTGGCCGGATTGAAGGTGCTTGTGGGCCAGCGGAAGTTTCTTAGGGCTGGATCTGTTCCGCGGGCCGTAGTTTGGAGACCCCTGTTCTAGATCATTCTGAAAGCTTAATATTATTAGATAATCGCTAATGGGTGCCTATTAATGGGTATTTTACCCTGTTGCCATATCTTTTCAACTAATTTTTTAACTTGAAAAACATATTATATTTTAGCTACTTATTATTTTATTTAAAAATTTCTATATTCCAGAAAAGCCAGTCATTAGTTTCATTATCACAGAGTGGAAAACTAAGTAGTAGAACTAGTATTGCTTTGCTGGATTATTATCGTCATCAGCTCAATCTATTCTCTAATATGTGCCTTAACCGTCAATATTTGGCACTTAACAATCTCTCTCCACATTTGGATATAGATTTAATTTTGAAGTAAGTATTAGTGTTTCATTATTGAGTTTTTAACTTGGTATGTATTATTTATTATTACTTTGTTTTATAGGTGTATGTCTGACGAAAGTGTATCGTATGATTTGCGTGCATCATTTTGTCGTTTAATGTTACACCTGCATGTTGATAGAGATCCTCAAGAACCCGTGACACCAGTAAAATATGCTCGCCTTTGGTCAGAAATACCTTCTAAAATATCTATTAATGAGTAAGTAGTTCTTTGAATTGCTTTTACATGTTATTATATTTCTTATTTAATTTTTTATTTAAGATATGTTATAATTGTTATGTAAGATATTTTTTTTTAAGTATTTCATTCTTCAATTACTTATTTAATTAATTACATGCTTAGCTTCTTATCAATTACATGTTTTACTTATGTGTGTGTGTGTCTTTCATAAATTTTTTCCTGATGTATCTTAAAATAAGGAGTGGGGTAGCTCAGTGGTAGGGTACTGAGCTTCCAATGCTAATAAAGGTCCCAGGTTCGAACCCTGGCTCATGGCAGAAAATTTATTTATCCGTTTCATTGGCCGTGGGGGGACCCTGGGTCGGGAGACCCTCCTGGGGCACACCCAGCCTCTATTAAGTGGGTAACCTTAATTAAATTATAATTAAGGGGGGAAACCTGGCGCTTGAGCGTGATCTCGGTCGAATCACCTCCTTGCACATCATTGACCTAGAAACAGTGCTTTCCCTAAATAGTACTGAACCCAAGACCCTTCATGAGTTGTAGTGGTACAGGTTTTTTTTTTTTTTTTTTTGTATCTTAAAATACTCATATAAGCCTTTTCCTCCTTTCGTTATTCTGTCAATATTAATATTATATTTCATCCAGATATTGTTAGAACAGGCATCACTATTACATCGAAATTACTGTGAGAGAGGCCCAGCAAATTTATCTTATTTAGCTCTTCTTTTGGTCAGGAAAATTACTGCACCCTTGTAAATCTATGATTTTGGTATATGTCAACCACCAACGCTGATTCGTTATCGAATTTCAGTTATAGATATCAGATTTTTATAATTTTTTTTTAATTTAAATTTTTTCATTAATTTAATTTACACACTCTCTTAGATTCAGTATTTTTAAAATGCAAGAGGAAAAAATGATAAGGTGCAATTTTTGGTATTTGCTGAATTACACACATGAAAAATGAAATGCCAAAACCCAGAAATATGATATATTTTTTTCATGAAATCGCCCTTTTTGATGTTCTGCTGACTTGATTATGTATCAAAAAAATCTGGTGCGCGCAACACACAACTTTCACTTAACGCTCTACTTTGAATAGAAATTATTTTCTGGCAATGCTGGGCTATTATAAAATTTTAAGTGCATTTTAAACGGAGCTAAAGCTTAAAGCTTACAGATAACAAGTCATTAAGACCATTATAATTACAAAATGTCTATTTAATATATCGACGGTAGGCAATAAAAGAAACAGTTTATTGTACCATTTCATTGTTTTTTTAACAGATTCTATAGAGCTCAATATCATGTCTACTTTATCTATTGCTCCCATATTTTTGTTGTAATCAATAACTCACTTCGGTTTTTTTATCAATTCACCGGTTTCATAATCTGTTTTACCGGTTGAAGTGATATCCGCATTGTGTATCTAAACTTCCCGTCGGTCTGACCACTTCAAAGCTAGAAATGCATCCGTGGACCTAAATTCAATTTTTCCCTTTTTTAAATTTTCTTCCATTTTCGGCAAATCTTTACTGTTTCTCCTCACTGTTCCACAAGCATTGGTTGCCATATTGTGAAGCCAAAAAACAGTGCTGGGCTGGTATACCAGTTGTCCAAATATATAGTATGGCCACTTTTCAAATATGGCTCCGAAAGTCAAAACAATGTCGCCCGACTTGCTGATATTTTCAATACTATGTTCTATTATGTCCGACTTCGCTCCCATGTAAATGATGAAGTCTATTACATACCCTGTTTCACAGTCACATAGAACATAGGTTTTTATTCCAAATCTAGCACTTTTAGATGGAATAAATTGTTTGAAAAATAAATTTTCCTTGAACAATAATAGACTTTCGTCGATGCAGACATTTTTAAATGGTAAAAATGATGAATAGCCTTATTTTGAATAACCTATCTCCTTCCTTGGCCTCAGGGTTATTGTTGTCGGAAAAATAGAGTATTCGCAATAACATTAGATATCTATCTCTTGACATTATATGATCGAAAATTGGTGATCGTAACAATGGATCCTAGGACCAATAGTTGCCATATGATTTTTTCAGGTTGTGTGGCATCAATAGAGTGACAGCCAAAACAACCATCAGCTCACTAACATCTACATTTTTCCATTTCTGTAATCGCGAATGTGTTGTAAACTCTTCTTTCGATTTTATAAATCTAAAAAAATTATTTGTTTCTTCGATAATATAATTTATATTAAATTATTTATAAAATTAAATAATTACTGTATTTTAATTTAGTATTTATTTGACCGCACCCCCCGATTAACTCCTTCTCATAATATAATTTATAATCCTTCTCATAATATAATTTATAATGTCCAAAGAAAAAAATATTTCAAAGAAATCTAAAATTGAAGCACTGCGATTGATATCAGTTTGGCAACCGGCTTTGTCCTGGGCCATAAATGGATGAATTTTAGGATCTAAGTTCTTCTTCTTCCAATCAAACTTATTTTCTTTCTTTTGAGGTGGTTCTTCTTCATCTTCAGGGGAACATTCTTCTGGTGGTATTTGAAATATACTTGGTGATTGCACTGTTGTACGTTTCTTGCTGTTGAAATATAAGGAAATGATGATGTTGAAGGAATCGAAATGTCTTTCTCTGTTCTTTCACTGTCACTCCCTTCAGAATCTGACAGCAAGAATTTATCACCACTTTCGGCAGTAGTAATAAATTCAGTAGCTTCCGCAGCAATAAACCACTTTATCTCCATTTTCAAAAAAAATAGGAAACAAAAATATTACTAACTTTGTACTAAAAAATAACTAAAATAATTAATCTATACTGCCACGTAACTAACTAAACTAATCCTATTTGATATAATTACTAACTAAAATTACTAAACTAAACTGAACTAAATGAAATTTATAAAAAAAACTGAGAGCAGTTGAACACAAGGTTATTTCACTTAGAACACAAAACAAAGAATGAAAATGGTTGAGTCTGACAGAGAAAGGCCGTAGCAGGTAGTAATCCATAAGAGTTCATGAATTCGACAAGAAAAGCTCCAAAATAAATTCCCACGCCATCTGTGGGCTCTAGTTGAAAGCTTTACTTCAATAGAAAACCAGTAGAACGTAGCAAGGTCGACACGACTATACATGCCGACATTAGCAAATAGAAAGAAAACCAGCAGTGCGACTATAGCCGAAATTAGCACTGAGGGTAGGAGTGGAGCACTCCGACTATATTAACCGTTACTAACAACAGTGGCACGTTCAGTTGGTGCGACTATAGCCATCATTAGCAGTTAAGAGTTAATGTTACCAGAGTGGTAATGGAAAAGTTCCGTGATAGAATTATTGAGCTCAAAATATAAATAAAATAAAATAACCAGGCCTCGATTTGGAGATGGTGGAGCTTTCTATGCAGCTGGCAGCCGATGATGGTAAAGATCGACGGTATCGAGATGGGCTTGATGGTGAGAAGACAGAGGGTAGTCGATCTCTCATTAACTTTTGGTTGCTCCTCCTTCTTTATCTTCGATAGGTTGACTAGATAAAGGGCATAGTGGGGACACTAACTACTAGCTCTTAATCCATTAAAATATAAACATTGGGTGTATAGCTAAAATAAATCGTCTCTCTCTTTCAATTCATTTTTAAATTTAATGATATTAATATAAACAAAATAAATATTTTTCCATGGCAATAACTATTTTGAATTTATAAAAAAAAAGTTAATGTAACGGCCTTAACACTTTATTTTTCATTATAAAAAAGTTACATCCAATATTGTCTAGCCACTAGTTCAATTAATACAATGGAACAATGGTGTGACTTCTTATAATAAATGAAAAATCTTAATGTGTCTACTATTGATTTTATGCATGCTTTCTCTTAGTCTGTTTATAAATATATACATATAATTTTTTTTTTTGTTTCTAGTTAATATTATTTTAATTTCAGTTATGATAGTAATCGAACTCCTGATCCAAATAAAGAAGTTGTGAGGGCCAAATTTAGTTCTACTATTATGTTTGTTGAAGATTATCTTTGTAATGTAGTTATTAAAATGTGGAATTTTTCTGATCAACATCAAAACAAGCTCACTTTTGAAGTAAGTATATTAAAAAGTTTTAGCAGTATCTTCATCTTATGTTTTCACTAAATATATTTTATTTTGTCAAAATTATTTTGCTACTTTTTGCTTTAGTTTTTTTCCTAAATTTTTACCACATGATATCTTATGTTTATACATAACTTTCTTAGCCCTTGGAATAATTGTTTCATATAGAGTGAAAAAATCTTTTTTTTTTTTCTAGAGAATTATTTTACAATTTTCTTGAAGGGCATGAAAGTGAGAATGTATTACATAATTGAATAAATACATTTTAAAAAGGAACTTTTATTGCAATGTACTTTTCTGCGGTTGTCTTGGAAAAGCATGACAGTAGGGGTAAGTTCTCACCACTCGCACTTGTCCCCCAACAGATTTGTGCACTTACCCATACTATCATATTTTACCAAAGCAACTGTTTAAACACTAGGAAACTGTTAAGGAGAAGTGTAAATCAATAAACATATTGAAGAACAACTATTAAAAGTTCCTCTTAACACACATATTAAAAAAAAAAAGGTTTATTAGAGAATAAACATGGGTGGAGCTGTACAACAGAAATGGAAAGATCCAACTTAATCAGGAGATTGGATCTGATTTATTTATAACTTGATACATTTAACCTTTAGGGGACTCTTGCTGCTGATTTGTGAAGCATATTTTACAAGATTCTTGCTACATAAAGGGCATTTCATACCAGTTCGGGATTTGGATTCATTGAGACGATTACACAGTTCCCCAAAAATTCACTTACTCTACATTATTCTATATCATAGGTAGGAAACCTTTTTGTCATTAGAGACCACATCTAAATTAGAAAGTGATGGAAGGGCTGTATTTAGGTTAGGCCGTGGTAATAAATTTATTTATATTTCACTGTGGATGTTTTTTTTATTTGTTTAACCCTTTGACTGCGGGAGCTCATTTGCGTGTTTCTATCAGATGATGTATCCTGAATGAAATCCAAAAAGGAGTCTAGAAAAACGGATATATTTTTATTTTTTTGCATAAATTTGTTTAAAATGCTATTTTGAGTCACTCTGCAAGATCTTAGTTTTCAAAAATGCATTTTAAAATTTTTATTCAACATTTTTAATTAATGGGACATATATCTTCCCAGCTGCACAAAGCAATGCAAAATTAGAGCAGCAATCCCACAACACTTCACTTTCTTGCGTATTTGCTCATTTCTTCTTCTTCTCTCACTATCTCCTGTGTGCTGCTAAGCGTGGAGTAGCTGCCTCTGACCATCTTGTCCAACGGTTCCTGTCCTGTGCAAGTCTTCTCATCTCCGGCATGGTCCTTCCTCTCACTGTGCCAATTCTCTCAATCAAGTCTTGTAGTAGACTTCCCTATATTTACTCCTTTATGTGACATTGTGTGAGGGAATAAGAAGGAATATTTAGGAATGTGGGGTTGCACTGTGAATTGTACTCAATTGTGCAGTGGACAAATTATTCATTGAAAAGTCTCATATCGATAAACAATCGACGAAGAAGGAATAAGGTTGGAAGTACTGAAAGGACGGAGCAGGTAGCAACATCTGGAGTAGGACGCTGGAGAGAAGAGAAGGCTCTTGAGGCTGGGACATTAAGGGGAAACGACGTTATCTGATAAGAGAAGCCTACTACATTGAAGACTAAGAATATCAAGCCTACAGTTATAAGACTTTAATAGATTCATTTATTACAGTTGTCAAAATAAATTGTTTTGTTATACAGGAATGAAAAGTCATTTATTTATTTAGTTGTCCTATATGCCTCAAAATTGAAGAATAACAAACCAGATGAGTCAATTCATTTAAACTGTATTTACTCAGTCCCACATTTCATATACATATTCTAATTTTTTCTTCTCACTCAGTGTCACAAAAGGTATTTGATTCCCGAATTCCCAACGACAGTTAAACATCCTCAAAAAGTCTATATCCAGTGCCAGGGTTTTGTTATAATATTCACGAGTGTAAATAACCTAGTCCCCCAATAAAAACGGAAAGGCTATTCCCAATTGCCCGTTAAAAGGTCATTTACATTTAAACCTTAACAGGTTATTTACAATTAGTCGCCAAATGGGTCATTAACAATTAACTTTTAACTTGTTATTCACAGTCTGCATAGATAAGCCTTGGCCTGCCTTGAGGTCTCCTTCCTCCCAGTCTTGCTTCTAGGAGCCACCTGGCCTTACAGTCATCTCCCATTTTGTTAATATGCCCGTACCACTTCAACTGCCTTTCTTCAGTCGTCTCTAGGATGGATCTAACTCCTAGTTCATCTCGCACCCTTTCATTCCTTATTCGATCTTGCCTGGTTTTTCCTAATATTTCCTGTAGGAATCTCATTTCTGCAGATACAACCTTGCTGGCGTGGCGGTCCAAGAGTGTCCAGCTTTCCGATCCATATAGTAGCACTGGGAGAAAAACTGATTTGAATAGCAGTATCTTCGCTTTTCTGCTTAACTCCTGCTTTCCAATGAGTGTCATGGATATTTGGTAATATATTCCATTGGCCTTTTGGACTCTATTCATGACCTCATGGTCCATTCTTCCATTCTTGCCGATCATTGTTCCCAGGTAGCAGTAGGTTTCTGTTTGCTCAAAGGTCTCTCCATTGCAAGTGATTCTAAGATCCTCGTTCCTTCGTCCAACACACATAACCTTGTTTTTGGAGGGATTGATCTGCATGCTTCTGAGTTACAGTTCTTCTTGCCACCCATCCACAGTGACCTGGAGCGATTCAGCAGTATCCGCAACCAATACCACATCATCTGCGTACAACAATGCCTGTGTCAACACTGGGGTCATATTCCAGTATCCCACTATTGCTCTGGGTGTCCTTTTACAAAATTTCCAATTGGCATCCATGAAAATTATGAACATTAGGGGGCTCAGTCTATTGCCCTGTTTAACTCCTCCCCTAAATAAATGTAATGACTTGGACTCAGTGCTGGCTAGCCTTATTAATCCCTTTGGGTCTTGGTAAACGGACTTGATTGCACTAATAAGATTTTGTGGGATTCTCCTGTCTTCCAATGCATCCCATATTTCCTGTCTAGGAACATGATCGAAAGCCGTCTGTAAATCTAGAAAAGCTAATTATACTGTTTTACCTCTATCCCTTGCCTTCTCTACAATCATTCTCAGGGAGAAAATATGATCTTCTGTCTACCTACCGGGCCTAAAACCTGTTCCTCTTCCAGATCTTCTTCCACCAATTTCCTTAATCTTTGTTCCAGGATTCTAGTGTATACTTTGTATACCAACGATGACAGGTATATGAGGCGGTAATTATCGCAAACACTTTGACTTCTCTTCTTATGGATTGGGAATGATGTTGTTTTCCCATTCTATGGGTATCCTTTTGAGATCCCAAATCTTTTGAAATAGTGTTTGGAGACATTTGACTAGCTCATTTCCTCTATATTTTATAAATCCCATCTGGCCCAGCTGCTTTTCCCATCTTTACTTTAGCAATGGCTGCTTCGACCTCCTCATCTTTTATGGTGTCATCCATGTCGGGGACTTCTGGTTCAGTTCTTCTACATCTTCTATGGCAATCTCGAAAATTTTGCCTCCTTTTTTCCATTCTGAATTTTTCTTGAAAGTATTTCTTCCAAACCTCCAATATGTCCTTGTCTTCTGTCATCAGCATGTCATGCTCATCCTTTACACTTCTCACAGGCTTTGCATTTTTGTTCCTTAGTGCTCTTGTGATGTGCCGGAATTTCCTTATATTTTCTTTATAGTTTTTATCAAGTTCTAGCCCGAATTCCTCCCAAGATTTTCTCTTCTCTTCCTTAACTATTCTCCTAGACTGGTTCCTTTTTTTTATGTATAATGCCCAATCTCCTGGCAACTTGCTTCTATAGTACTGTTTCCAGGCCTCTTTCTTTGCAGATATGACCATTTCACGTCCTCGCTCCACCACCTAATTTTCTTAGTAGTAGATCTTATTTGTTGTAAACCACATACTTCCTCGGCTGCCTTGAGTATACTAAATTTGATTTGTACCCAAATAGTGTCAATATCTGCGTTCCCATTAACTTCTTGACGTTGGATTTGAAGGCGGCTTGTATAAGGCTGCTCTTTTTCCTCTCCTCTTAGCTTGTTGACAGCTATCCTATTATATAACTTGGCGATCTTTTTCTGCAGTTTTAGTATCTTGGAGTCAGCAACCAATAGCCTGTGATCCGTATTCAATTCTGCTCCTCGTATAACTTTAATGTCTGTGAAGTACTGTTTGAGTTCCCTATCGATGATAAAATAATCAATGGTGCTCTTTCAAATGTGATTTTATGAATCGTCTTATGGTTATACCACGAGTTTCCAATAAGCATATTATTTTCCATGCAGAACTCAATTAGATGATATGGGTTCCCAAGCTTCTACTCTATCAAATAATTTGTCCTTCAGGACAAAGTCGACATCTTCTCGGATTCTTTGTCCCATATTAACTCCTGAATATATCATGCTATTACTCCTCTGGGAGTTTTGCCAATCCATTCCCTTTCTTCTTCACTTCACTTAGCCCGATAATATCCACCTTACATCATTTTATTTTCTCCACCAGTTCTCTCTCCTTACATGTAAGTGATGTTATATTCCAATTAGCAAAATATAAATCCTTTTTTCTGTCGCGTCTATAACCATTTGACTGTTCGGATCCGTGGCTGTTTATATTTCTTTGAATCGATTTACTCTAGATGGGTGATTGGCCCAATGCTAGAGGCCCCATATCCTCAGGCCTCCTGAATATTTGTATCCCCTCAGGAGAAAGGGTAGCCGGGCTATACCCCTCAGCATTGGATACCTGTTGGTCCACGGGTCTTTATTCATTATATTCAGACCACTCTTCCTAGGAGGGATCACCCATCTGCCACCTGGAGGTCGCGCTTCCTAGCAGGCAGATTCTGCCTAGAGGCTCATAACTGAAAATTATCATAAAAATAACTGTAAGTGATCATAAAAAATAAATCATATTATTTCTAAAAAAAAAGGACACCAATGATGGGATTCAAATTATATATTATCTTTGTATTTACGAATTTTTTTCTTACCTAAAAAATTTCCATATTGGAAATAGCGCAGTTATAATTTCTATTATTGCACTTACATTTATTTCAAGTTTCAAACACTTTTATATTATATGAAATGTATATATTGCTTTTAGGTGGACGGAAAAATGATAAAACAACTAAAGTATCATTTTAATTTTGTATATTTTTACATTTATTAATTTTTACTATTACATTTTAATTTTTGTATGTTTTAATTTTAATTTTTTTCATTTTCATTGTTCAATATACGTTGTATATTCTTACATTATATATATAAAATGTAGGAAACTTACATTTATTTGTTTAGTAGACAGAGATTCATGTGTACCAAAATCAGCATTTAGACAAAACCAAAATTTAAAAAAAAAGGAAAAAAATATAAAATTAACTTATTAACATTTATTTAATGTATAAAACATTTAAATAGAATATAAATAAGATCATTGATATGATACGAATAACAGAGAAAGGATTTACCTTGGGTTCAGAATAAATCTGCAACTGATTGCTTCCAACAAAAAAACCGACCTCTGAGTATTATATTTTAACTTAATAATTTAAATTGGGAATGAGATCACTAAATTGAAATTTTTAAAGGATTGATAGCAGACCTCAAATTAACGTTTAAAAAAAAGGAACATGCTGATTGCTTCAATAATTTTCATTAAAATTTAAATATTAGGATTAGGAATACTTAGTGTGTCACTTATAAGTACCGATCAATTCCTGTAATATGGATCTGGGTGAAATGCAAAGTTTCATAACCACTTTACCTGAAACATATTTGAAAAGGATTATTTAAAAAAATAAAATAAAATTATAAATAAAAAGTATATTGATGCAATTATGTTTATTATATAATTATAATACATTTTATTATAATACATCCCAGATCATGAAAAAACAAGAACTAAAAGCTTTGCAACAATCAATTGTAGTCATTTTTGCTGAAAACATGGATACTTTTAAGTGACAGGATATAAAATCACATAATTTTTGTACACAACTTAAGGTGAATCTCAAGTTTTTGCCTAATAAACCTCAGATTAATTAATATGGACTTGAAGCTTGTTAAAAGAGGAAGTTTTTCTTTGTTTTTCGCAATAATAAGTTTTTCAAAAAGTGGGGTATCTGTAGTCTACTTAGGGGATGATTAAAAAAAAATTGCAAATAATTTATGATTTTTATAAAAACAGAATTTAGCTTAGTTTGGCTGCTCAAAAGTACTCTTTAAATGCTTTTATTACCAACAAAGGGATCCCCAGAAAACTTATCAGGCTTATCCGCATGACTCTAAAGAATACATTCTGTAAGGTCAATCGGATGGAAATACTTTAAAGATTTTAAGGTAGGCAAAGGATTACGTTGAGGTGATCCGCTGTCAGTTTTGCTCTTTAACCTTGTACTAGAGTCCGCAATTCGTAAAATAAAAACAAATCCAGGTGGTACAATTTTTAACCGCCTGACACAACATCTGGCTTTTGCAGATGATGTGGTAATATCAGCAGGGACACTTCAACCTTTATCAGGTGCACTAGAAGAATTCCTGGGAGCTGGAAAGGAACTTGGACTTGAGATTAATGTCCAGAAGACAATGTATATGCAGATGGCAAGACGGTATGGTGAAGAGTGGACAATTCAACTGGGTGAATACTAAATACAATGTTGTCCAGAATTCAGGTAACTCGGTAGCTTGATAACCACTGATAATTTGACAGAAGCTGACAAAAAAGCCAGAATCGCTGCTGGGAACCGCTGCCTATGGGGTTTGCAGAAGACCCTTAAGTTCAAGAACCTCTCAAGAAAGGCAAAGATCTTAATCTAAACGACAATAGTAAGGCCAACTGTCACCTATGGAAGCGAATCATGGACCTTAACAGCAGAAAATAAGAGAGTTCTGAAAGTCCGTGAAAGAAAAGTTCTTTGTCGAATATTCGGAGCAGTGAAAGCAGGGGATGGGATGGCTGGCAAATTAGAACAAATAAGGATCTACAGGAGTTGTTGGGAGAGGGAGACATTGTCTCTTTTATCCAGTTTGGCCGATTACAGTGGTTGAGACATATAGAGAGAATGGGCTCTGGTAGAATCCCTAAAAAAACTGCTCTACGGGAAGCCAGGTGGTGGACGAAAGCCTCAACTACGATGGTTGGATGATGTCGAGGCACACCTGAAGTCTTTGGGTGTACACCACTGGAGCAGATATGTTATGGACAGAGCCGAATGGAGCAAGCTGTTGATGGAGCCCAAGGTCCTATATGGACTGTAGTGCCAGTTTGTTAGTGTGAGTGAGTGAATAACGACAAACTGTATTACAATTTGAAGTAAATTTTGTCTAGTTTACAGTGAAATAATTTTTAATTATTTAAATAAAATATATTTTTTGTCGCATAGGAAGTGATAACTAAAAAACTATTTCATTTAAGTAGTTAAAAATGATTTCACTATAAACTAGAGCTAAGCTAAATTAACTTTTTAAAAACATAAATTATTCATGATTTTTTTTTATCATCCTATACCCCACTTTTAGAAAATCTTCTTTATTTAATGAGCTTTAAGACCATATTAATTAAGCTAAGTTTTATTAGGCAAATACCTGAGATTCACCTCAAGTTGTGTACAAAAATTGTGTGATTTTCTATCCTGTCAACTAAAAGTATCCGTGTTTTCAGCAAAAATGACTACAATTAACTGTTAAAAAACTATTATTTTTTGTTTTTATATGATCTGGGATGCCATATTTATATTGTATTGGTATAAATCGTATATTACAATAAACACAGTTGAATGAATACAATTTTTATTTATAAATAAAAAATGATGATTTTTTAAATATTTTCATTTAAAATGGTTATGAAACTGTTTTTCTCCCAGATTGATGTATTAGCATAAAAACTTCAGATTCACTTCAAGTTGTGTAAAAATATATGCTTTTTTATCATGTCAAGTATCCGGTTTTCAGCAAAAATGACTACAATTGATTGTTACAAAGCTTTTATTTCTTGTTTTTCTATGAACTGGAATGTATTATAATAAACATAATTGTCTAAATACACTTTTTATTTATAATTTTATTTTATTTTTTTTAATAATGCTTTTCAAATATTTTTCAGGTAAATTGGTTATGAACATGTGTTTTTCACAGATTTCCATATTATAGGAATTGATCGGTATTTATAAGTGATAAACTAAATGTTCCTGATCCTAATATTTACATTTTCATGAAAATAATTGAAGCAATCAGCAAGTTTCTTTATTTATTTATTGTTATGTAGATGTGGTGTTCTTTATTTTAAACATAAATTTCAGGTCTGCTATCACTCCTATAAACATTTCCCTCCACTTACGGGACACTCTGTATATATAAGCTTTCTATGCCTAAATCATGTTTCCAAATCATCATCACCTTACAATGCTGCTTTAATGCTAACTAGTCCCAAAACTAAATAGTCAAAGAAATAAAATTTTACTAAAGATTAAGTCATTTATTTAGAATTTTTGCAGGTTGTTAAACTTGCCAGAGAACTGATTTACTTCGGATTCTATAGCTTTAGTGACTTACTTCGTATTACAAAAACACTTTTAAGTATTCTGGATTGTGCTTCAGAAAATGATATTACTCAGAAAATACCAACTGGTGAAATTAACTGTGAGTTTCTAAAAATTTTTATGCTAGTCATTATTGTAATATAATAAATGCACTTTAATTTTTATTTCACTGGTGCTAACTGTTTGTTAATGTATACCTGTGCATTCACTCCTAAACATATTTCGTAAGTAACCCCAATGTTATTATTTAATTTTTATTATTCATCAATTTGTCAACTACTTAGTTTCTTTTTTATCTTAGAGGCTTTGCAATAATTTTTGTTCATTTCTTTTTCAATTATTTTTTTTTGTCTTTTTCTTTATAATAATTATTATTTTATTTCTTAATAATATTAATTAATAGTGAAATTAATCAATTTGAATTAATTAAACTATTAACTTGCATTTAATTTATAATATACAATTTAAAAAATGGTTCAAGTTGATCATATATTTTAAATGAAATTGAAAAGTTGACATGTTTAATTTATTTTCCATATTTTCAGGATAATTAAAAATACAGCATGTTTGTCTAGCTAGTCATGAGAAATGCTTTTAAATTTTGTAAAACGTTTTTCTTCATGTTTTTAGATTTTTATTTATGACCAAATAACATATTGTTAGTTCTAAATCATGGTTTAAATGTTCTCCTAGCTGAAGGTGGTGTTTTGAGATCCATTGGTGACATGGGTGCTGTGGTAACTGGTTTAACTTTGGCAACTGGCATCACTCGTACTCAACTTCTGGCCACAGTCCCTCATAAATCTACCTCTCATCAAAAAAAGGAATATCCGCTGGTTATGGATACAAAATTAAAAATTATAGAAATATTACAAGTAATTATTTATTCACTTATATTTTAAAATATTGTATTTTAATTAAGTCCTTAAAAATTATTATTTAATTAAGCTAATAATAAAACTGTTAAAATAATTGTTAATAGGAAAAGCACAATAAATTGTACTGCTTCTTAACTGTGTTAAATCACTCAGCATACTAATCAGTCAAAATCATTACGGGACCATCATCCAACGTGCCGAATATTATAATTCATTTATTCACTGCTACAACTTTTTTCTCATTTTCTTCTCTCTCACTTTTGTCCTCTGAGTCCACAACAAAGCACCCAGAATTAATACAGATAGTGGTGTAGGATTCCCAATGAGTCTATAATAATGGATTCTGCCATACTTTGCAGATGGTTCCTTTCAACAGCCAGTTCTTCCAAAAAATCAGCAGTTAAAGGTGGAATCGCTCCTCTACTCCCGAACCATCCTCCCCGAACCGAATATTCTCTCACCAAATTCTTCTCTATATTTTTCAAGCAGGTACAATATGCATTTTTTAGAGATTTCCTTTTGTTCTTTTTTTACTTTGAGATCCTGATCCTCATCGTTTGTTTCAAATCTAATAGTTGACTCCAAAAACTCCACGAAGAGGAGCATAGTAGATATTTAATTTCAAGGCATTTGTCCACTCCGAGCCCATTAGAATCTTACGATCATACATAAACTTGTTAGCCCATTGGTTTGTATAGAAAATATAGAACACCTATTCCTTGCCATTCGCATTTGCACCAATCCTCAAACGACTTTTCTCTCAGGGACTGCCTAACTTTCTTGACCGATTGTGACGCCTGTATAGTATTTGCTTCAAAGCCTAACAGATCTGCACTTCACTCCCAAAGTCGAAAATCGCCTGAAACAGGCCATCTAGTACATTGGCCAGTTTTTGTGAAATAGACCAGTGTTGAAGAGGAACCTCCCACTGACACCGCAAAAGACCCCTATAACGCCACGGCGCATTACATCATTGCCGAGCATGTGTCTGCCAGCAATCCGATCATCGTCTTTACGTTTCTTGTATTATTACGTCTACAGCTTCTAATAAAGATGGGGGCAATTTTGCCAGAGGCCCTGTCTGCAGTGGATATACCAACGAAGAAATCGCATATCTATTTAGTATGTTAAGTTTCTGATCCGGCTTATGGAGAATTGACTAGTTTTTCCATCTTTCGATTCATCCTACCCACAGATGTATCATCAAATTCTAGCTCACCACAGAAACGACATCCAAGGTATTTGACGGTGTCACCTTCCTCAATTGACCTTATTTACTCCCC
Organism: Nezara viridula; assembly: GCA_928085145.1. Lineage (NCBI taxonomy): Eukaryota > Metazoa > Arthropoda > Insecta > Hemiptera > Pentatomidae > Nezara > Nezara viridula. The sequence continues at coordinate 81,093,516 of OV725078.1, forward strand.
AGTATCCAAGTAGAACTTTGATCCTACCAATCTTCTCTTCTTCAATATAATGTCTGAACTTTAGTGATAAATGGAAAATCCCAACTCACAGAGCATTTTCTGAATGCGGTTAATTGTTATTTCTGCCTCTTCATCATTTTGAGCAGTCACTGCCTGGTCATGTGCAAAACCTGCAAGCAGAACAGGATTGTGGTCCAATTTATAATCGTACTCCATTGTAAATTTCAGATTGTAGAGCTCTGTATAAAGTGAGTCCATGACTTGTGGTACTCCTCTCAGAACATGAATTGTTCCGCTGTTATCAACCTCTGTATTGATTCTAATGATGTTTGTACACAACAAGCTTTCAATTGCCTTTCTTAGATCAGACGAAACACCTCTGGGTTCCAAGGACCTCAAGACATGACTATGGCCGATGTTTTCGAACGTTCCCATCACATCTAAGAATGTGACAGCTTCATCCTTCTTCTTGCTTTTGGCATCCTTGAGAATTGCTTCAATGATCCTTGTGTTAATATGGCTTCTGGATTGTCCAATCACAAAACCTCTCTGGGTGAAAAGAGATTTGCTTTCATAGTTCATGGTCAAAAATCTTCTCCATGATAGATTGTAATGGGTCTCCATGAAGAAATTTTGTCACTATCACCCTTTCCTTTATAAATTAGAACTGTGTGCCCACAGCAAAAGATCTCCGGAACAGAACCGAACCTCAGAACGATTATCCATTATCATTTTAATTATATGTGAAATGCCCAGCTTTTTTATTGTTCTTATAAGAACCCCATCTGGACCTGGTGAAGTGTCTAAGGATATAGTTTTTATTACTTTGTGCACAGCCTTCAAGTCTATTGTTCCTTAATTAGAAACATTGGAAGAGGGTAAACAGCTCTCCGTTACATTAACGTTTTTGTGTTCAAAAAGCAACTTAAAATGAGCCTCGATTCTCTCCATCTTGATAGGGCACTGTTTTGGGTTATCCTTGTTCATTATCCTCTGGATATCATTATCCTTTTCTACAATTGTAGTATTTGAACTGGGCCAGGTAGTACTGATCTCGCCTCCTCTCTCTGGCTGCCCTTGTTGGACTTCCGCCGATTGTTGACCTTTTGTATCCCCTTGCTTTTCCTTTCTATGTTTTTCTTCTTATGCAACTGATAGAAGCGTATAGTTGGGTTTTTCGGGCCTGGAAGTGCTCTGTTTGCCTCTCTTAGAAAAGTATGAAAATCACTCATGATTTTATCGAAATTATCCGAATCCAAAAGCATCCTTGGCATGTCTTGCTGTAATAGATTCGAATCTTCATTACTAGTTTGAGAAGAAGGCCTCAGGCTTTGAGAAACCTCAATCCCTCCCTCCGCTGCATGCTTCCTAACTTCTAATGGGTCTTCAAAAAAAACTTCATGCTCAGGGACAGCTTTTTCCCAAAACAATACCCGAATCCTCCTCGCATTTGACTGATACTACCTGAAGTTCTTCTTCAGAATCAGAATCAAAAACTTGTAGTCTCTCTTCTCTACAGAGATAATAACAGAATTCTGAAAAATGCCACCTTTTCTCTAATCTACACTCGATGCCCAGCCTTGAAACTTTTTCCTTGTCAGGACATATTTTATGTTTGGCTATTGCGGAACCTTAAAACGGACAAATGAGAACGACTGAAAAATCTACCTCGTTAGGTTTAACTTTCTTTAAAACTACCATGAGATTATCAACAAATAATTCATGTTTCAGTGTTTTTATAAGCGTTTATTTTGTAAAATAGCAATCACGACAATTTATCTATAACTCATTTAAAACACCTCTAGTCATTAAAAAAAAATCTAAAATTTATGTTAAATTATTACAAATCAAATAAATAAATAAAATCCGTTAGATTAAAATATATTCACTTTAATTAAAAACTAAATTTAGATTTAAAATATTCAGATAAAATAAAAAAATATTCAAATATATTAAAAATACTCCCTTCAATTAAAAATTAAATCTAAATTTAGATCATTCAGACAGATTAAAAATATTTAAATAGATTAAAAGATACTAGATAAGATAAGATTAAATGCATAAATAATTTAAAACATGTATAAGATGTACAGGTTAAAATATAAATAATAGTGTGCTCATATATATGTGTGTGTGTGTGTATATATATATATATATATATATATATATATATATATATATATATATATATATATATATATATATATATATCAATAATGTCAATATATATATATATATATCTAATATTAATATTCAATATAATATATATATATATATCAATAATGTCAATTATATAATCAACTAGGTGAAGTATATACATAAGTAAGATTATAAATAGTTATCCAGATTAATTATATATGTACACATGGAAACTAAATTAAAAAAACAAAAACAATATAAAACAAATAAACCCATCTTATCCATCAGTTTACAAAGAAAAAGAAAAAAATTATAATTGTGGGTTGATGGTTGACTGTTGTGAATAATGAAGAGAAAGATGGTTGGGGTGATCACTCAGAAATAAAAAGGCAATAATAAGGCAAGCAAAAAAGGCAGAAAAAAATAATAATATTTATTTTAACACTTGCCACAAAAAAAAATTATGTTATAGTTTAATAAAAAATATTGCATGTTTATAATTATGGATGCTAAATGTATGGAAAGAGGAGAATAATAAAATCCACACATACACACCTACATGCACTCAAATATAAATATAAACACAATTTTATACTGGCAATTATTAATACCATCTACTTCCTACCAAAGATTTAAAAAATAAATGAATTGATAATTTCCTTTTTAATAAGCATGCAGTAAAAGTGACAACAAAAGCTTAGCTGAGTTCTTCTACTGTTGGTTGGTAGTGTAGGGTGGGGGGAAGCCTGTCTCAACCTCCTCTTGATAACTAATAAATTCCTCGGAAATGAGGTCCAACTTGCCACTGTCCTTACGGCATTATTCGCGGTTGGATCTGGTTTAAATTTTTTTCCCGAACTCTAAATCATAATCTTAACACCTGTACTACTTTTCATAAATATCAGGAGTCTACGTGCAAAAGTATAAATAAGTGGCACATAGACAATCTTACTCGGCCAGTGGACTCAGCTAGACTCCCCTTTAATTTAATTTAATGATTATTATTTCATTTTTAATAATTGTTACAGATTTACATTTTTTTAAAAGCATTTGTTTTTGTTTAGTTTATTTTAGATGTTAGACTGGATTATCGCATTAGTTGCTTGTTGTCTATTTTCAAGAGGGAATTTGATGGTTCTGAAAGATCTTGTAGTGATGTTCCTATAGGTCAAAAACCAATTGATCTTGAATTGATTGGAACACAAGCAGAAGGTATTTTTGGAAATAGGTGAGTATATTTTTGTTGTTTTCTCATTACTTTTTGTTCTATGAATATTTAAACAAATATATGCCAACTGTCAAAAATAATGTTAGGTTTAATTTGAAATTTAAAATTTTACATTCTCAATACTCCTTACTTTGTCACTAACAAAATCATCCATAACGAAATTAATGTTCCTTATGTGGCCAATTTGGTCCAATCCCGGTACCTATCCTTCCTTATTAAACTTCTGAACTATCCGAACCCTCTTGTTTCTTACCTTGCTTCCTCTCCAATTCCTGAAAACATTCCAAGACAGCTGAGAAGAAGATGGCCTCGGGACCTTCTATTATAGAACTATAATTGAAGATCTACCAATGGGTAGTTTCTCTTCATTTTGTACATGTCATATTACGAATTCAAATTTGCTTGTATTTTTTTTAACTAATACAGTTGTAAATTTCAATAAATATAATAAGAAAAAAAATTTACATTGTTGAAACTGTTTTGGTATATATTATTATTGCTATATTCTGTCTTTACTAATTTATATATGAACTACTGTAATTCATTTTCTAATTTGAATTATCTACTATAAAAAATGTGTCTGATTTAGCTTATTTTTTTTATAGAAAACAAATTATGAAAAATAACTTCATGTTAAAATTTATTTATGTTATTTACCAACCAAGTTATGGTTATGATTGAACCTCCCACTTCTAAGAGTTTTTTTGATCAATTCTCATCACTACTTTAGTAGATGATGTTTTAAACTTGATTAGGTCTCTAGAGTTTTAGCCTCCTAACACATTAACTACAGAATAACAATTAAATAGCAATAGCTACTCACATAAACAATTGGGAATTGATGCTTAAGGAATTTTTTAAAAATTGGATATGATTATTATTTTTTTTTTTTCTAGTGAAGAGTGTGAAGTTCTCGACTTGGATGGGCATGGTGGGAAAACCTTTTTGAGAGTGCTTCTTCATCTTACTATGCATGATTACCCTCCTCTGGTTTCAGGAGCTCTTCACCTTCTTTTCAGGCATTTTAGCCAGAGGCAAGAAGTGTTACAGGCTTTTAAGCAGGTATCATTTTCACTTTATCATCAATAAAAATAACTTAATTAATTATTGTACCAGCAAACTGTCCTCAATTAAATTAAATGGAAGATAAATTTGTTTTCACTGAGACTTAACATCCCTTTGGAATTATGAACAAAATTTTCTGGCAGTAAAATACATGGAAGAATATTTTTTCCAAATGAAGAGTTGCATAAAATATTAAGCTACAGGAAAGTGAATCGATTCAAATGTTTTTTAGCTTCATAATGTGGCATCCTGTGATAATCATCTGGCAGATATAATCAAAATTTTAACATTATATTAAGGTATATAAAGTTGTTAATTGGTTGACTAAAATGTGGATTGTAGGATTGTCTTTTGTCTTATCTTTTCGGTTTGATTTTTCAGTATTCAGTGTAGCTTTTAATACCATTATTGGGTTTTTTTGTTCAGTCTACTTAAAAACTGATTCTCAAAATGTAATAAATTAAATCATTCAATTCTTGAACTTTTTATAATAAAAAAAAATACTGATTCTATGAGGTGAATGTCACCTGCTATACAATAGAGTTTGGTGCAAAATGATCTACCCCTTTATGGGTGAGGAATTTCCTTCTTTTCTTTGGTCAGAAATTTTCTTCTATATTGCCGAAAATTTCTCCATTCTTTCTTGCCTAAACTTACTGTCTCAGCCTGAGGGATGAGATTGACATGTATGTTACACCATCCATACTGAAGAAGTTAATATTATTACTCCTTATTGAGATATTCAAATTATCAAGATTTCCAATAACCAGGAATAAAAAAACGAAATGTTTCTAGGCCCATAAGAATTAATCTTGCCTCCTAGCCCATTTTTCCTCTCACAATTTTGTTTAGCACTTTGACTTTGATTAACAAATTTTAATTTCCTTTGTTTAACAGCTTGACTTTCCCTACTATACTTCTTATTTTATGTCTTGCCTTTTTTTGAAACGATGAAACCAACCATCATGGCTCGAAATTCTTTAATCTCCATTTTTTTCAAAGAGATGATTTTTTTTCTTGTGTAGCCATTTATATTGGTAAGTCCAGTAAGTAGGACCGACCAGTGGGTAGGTCCAGAGTCCTTATTTGATAGTCTTTATTTTTTGCTTCATTAGATACAAAAAAAGTTCATAAACCAATTAAAAGTAAATTAACACAATAGTTTATTTTTTTTTGCACTTACATTTATTTATCCGCACCTGTCAATTATTATTGACAATCAGCAGATGTGCAGGCTTAGTAATGAGAGAAAAATAAAATAAAATAAAAAATAAATAAAAAGGCTTGATAGGCATGAGGAATAGCAATACCCAGCGGTATCCCTTCCATGGCTTTTATTTACTAACATTATTTAAGCAGATCCCTCATCCAGACCCTTTTCAGTCGTCTTCTGGAGTTCTCGGGCATACTAGTTGTGGCCATTTCTTTTACCAGCTGGTTGGAGTGCCCGTTTAACATGTTATGAAATCGTTTGTAGTACGTTCGTATGTGTTCATTGACTGTCGGAACGTGTAGGTCGGTGTGTAAAGTGTGATTGTTTACGTACCATGGTGCTTGAGTGATTAGTCGTAGTATCTTAGACTGAAAAGTTTGAAGTTTATTTATGTGAGTTGGTTTTGCAATTCCGTATATTTGTAGTCCGTAAGTCCAAAGAGGTTTTAAAAGATACGTGTAAATACTTAGTTTCTGTCTTGCTTTTAATTTGGAAGGTCGTCTTAACAGTGTATGTAACAATTTTAGTCTTAGATTTAATGTGATTCGTTTTTTCTTCACATGTGGACCCCATGTCATTCTCCTATCGAACGTAAGGCCTAGGTATTGTACTCTGTCTGTTTGTGGAATCGGTATGTTGTCTAAGTATACAGGAGGGCATGTTTCTGGTCTTAGAGTAAATGTGATGTGCTGTGACTTTTGATAATTTATTTTAGTTTTCCAAAGTTTACACCAATCGAGTATAATTTGTAAGTGATGTTGTAAGTTAAGTGATGCCTCTGTAGGATTGTCGTGCCTGGTAATGATAGCAGTGTCGTCTGCGTAGGTTGCTGTAAGAGTGTGGATACTTTGAGGAATGTCGTGTGTGTATGTGATGTACAGTAGTGGGGCTAGGATTGATCCCTGAGGTACACCAGCTAAAACTGATCGAATTGAGGATAGACCTTGGCCATGTCGAACGGAGAAAAATCTATCTGAGAGAAAGGAATGGAGAATTAAGTAGTAAGTATGTGGAAGTATGGTCTTAAGCTTGAAGAGAAGCCCCTGATGCCATACTTTGTCGAACGCTTGGGCGACATCCAGAAATACTCCGGTTGCATATAATTTCCGCTCTAGTGCTGTAGAGATGTAGTCAGTCACCCTGTGCAATTGTTGTGTTGTTGAATGTAATTTTCGAAACCCGAATTGATGGTCAGGAATAATCTGTCTGTCTGTTAGTATATGTAATAGTCGTGGGTACAATAGTTTTTCGAATAACTTAGAACATACTGGAAGTAAACTAATCGGTCGATATGAAGAAGGGTTGTTAGTGTCTTTGTTTGGCTTTTTAATCATGGTTATGTGTGAGTATTTCCATTGTATAGGAAATTTGGTGGTCCTGAGAATGCAATTGAAGATTGTGGTAAGAAACACTAGAGCTTTCCTTGGCATTTGCTGGAGCGCCTCAGCAGTTATCAAGTCATGACCAGGGGTTTTTCTTTTGGGCAATTGTCTAATTTCTTGTGCAACTTGTGATGGTGTGAAAGGAGGTGGTGGTAGTGTGAGCTGTAGCGGTATGTCTAAGTTATTATGTACAAAAATATCGTGTTCTGTATTAATTAAGTCTGTATGTGGTTTAAAAACAGTGGAAAGATGGTTAGCAAAGAGTTCAGATCTTTCCTCGTCCGAAACAGCCCAAGAGCCATCCTCTCTTCGTAGGGGTGCTGACACCTCACGATGCTTTAAAAGATTCCTTGTATGTCTCCATAAACTTCCATCGTCCGTCGAAAGGTTGTTAATAAAATTGTCGTAGTTTGTGCTTTTGAATTTTTGAATATGTCTTTTAAGTTCGTTGTTCAATCTGTTAAAAGTTTGTCGGTCTGAAGGAAGTCTGTTAGTCTGCCATACTTTACGTGCTCTTCTCTTTGCTCTAATCAAGTCCCTTATGTACATTGGATAATGGGGCAAGTTCGCTGCTTTTTGTGGCCTGGATGTTGATGAGGCCCATGCTGCATCTTGTATGCTTTTTGTGAATTTTTCAACAGCTTCTTCTAATTCCTCATGATTTTTAATTGAACCTGGAACGGAAAGATTGGTGTTCAAATAGTCTCTATATGCGTCCCAGTCCATGCAGCCTTTTATGAGCCTAGGTCTTTTTTGTGTTTCGGAAGGCTCATCGAAGAGAACCATGTGCACTGAGGAGTGATCAGAACAAAGATCGGAGGTTGCATTGACGGCAAATGGTACGGTTCTTAGTCCTTTTGTAATAAAGAAATCAAGTAAGTCGGGAGTTTTGCGTCTGGAGGTGGGCCAATAAGTTGGTGAATTTGGTGTTACAGTGTCTAATGAAAGTTCATGGAGGACAGACCAGAGATTTCTGCCTCTTGGAGTACACAACCTTGAGCCCCAGCCTTGATGCTTAGCATTATAGTCTCCACCTGCGATGAAGCATCTTCCGAGGCGTTTGAAGAACTCAGAAAACATCGTGGGTGTAAGCTTGTACCTAGGGGGACAGTAAACTGAGGCAAATGTTATAGTGTAGTGTTTAGTGTATAGTGTTATTCCTGTCGATTGTATGTCGGGTGTAATGGGTAAGTCTACGGGATTGTGTTTCAGTGAATTTTTGACGAGTATAGCTGTTCCTCCATGTGCAGTTTTATCTGGGTGATCAGTTCTGTAAATTGTGTAATCCTGGATGTAAATTTTTGATCGGGATGTCAGGTGTGTTTCTGTGATGAGTGCTACGTCGATTCGTTTTTCGTGCAAGTATAAGTCGAGTTCAGTACTGTGCTGTTTCAGTCCGTTGGCATTCCATAGAAGAACTGACAAGGAGCCTACAGTTAAATTATTGTGGGCCATAATTTGGGCACCAGACCTGTGTAACCTGTGACAGTTGTTGAAGAAGAATGAAAAGGGGCTGGATTAGGTTATTTAATCCATTAATTATATTAAATAATTGAGAAGAGCCATTATCTACCGGAGGTATCGGTTGGGTAATGCCTCTCCTCGTACCTGTACATGTTTTCTGGTTCGGGGGTGCTGAACTAGATGATGTTTGGTTTTGTTGTTGCGGAGGTCCTGCGATGATCTGTGGTTCCCCTTGGTTGTGACGTTGCCGTATTGGAGGGAATTCATGCATGCCTGGAGGTCCCTGCGCTGGCTCTGCTACTGTGGAACGCTGAAGACGATTTCTTGCATTGCGCTGAAACCTGAGATCTTTCAGCGTCTGGCAGCCTCTGTAATTAGCGGGGTGCTGACCGGCACAGTTGGCGCATTTCGCGGGGGTGTCTCTCGTTTTCAAACATGAGCTGGTTTCATGATATTCACCGCACTTTACGCATCGTGGTCGATGGTTGCAATAAGTTTTAGTGTGCCCATATTGCTGGCACCGAACACACTGAGGAATATTTCTCTTTTGACGCGGTTCCTCAATTTTAATATGTGAATAATAAAGAAATTCAATACTAAAAATTTCTTCTCTAAATGTCTCTTTTGTAATGTCCACAAAGAACATAGGAAGGGGTTTTTTGAATCTAGATATGACGTTAACTACATTGGTGGCTTCGTAACCCAATTTTTTAAATTCCTCTTTAATGATATCGATTGGTGTTCCATGGTGAAGATGTTTAACAACAATCCTTGGGCATTTGTCCTGTGGAAGTTGGTAAGTATGGAAGTCGGCGCCTTTATTTCGCAGGCTAGAATTTAATTTTCGATAAACGTCAGGATTTTCTGGGTACACAGTGACACCTTTCAATGTAGACTTAGTTTTAAACATATTAGGACCCGTTTCGTTTTCTAGAAATGAGATTAATGCATGGTAATTTTCAACACCGTTTATAAAAATTGGTGGAGTTTTATTGTTTTGAGGCGCTCTTCTAACTTCTTCTGTTTGTAAATTAGTAATGTTGGTTAGAACCTGAAAACTGTTCGAGGTTGGGATAGATTCTGTCGGTCTTTTTTGAGCTCTTGGCTCGCTCGAATCTATCATAGGTCTTTTACGACCAATAACCAGTTCCCAGGAGCCGTCTTCATTGTTTATATCACTGTTTTTAAAGTTCATGTTACTTACCTCAGTTTAAGATGATTCCACCATTGTTGGCGGTGAAATCCGCTCAATCTTTGTTTGGTGTTTTGTCCTTAGCAATCTTGTCTTGATAAAACACTTTTGTTACACAAAAATTAGGTATTTACACTTAATTAACACTTTTTTGGAAGACAATACTAAATTAACCTTTCACCTTATTTAACATCCAACACAATAGTTAATTTGTGTTTGGCTCCTGACTATTTTGAAGAAAAAAAAACATAAAGCAAAAAAAAAAATAAAATAAAATAAACTTGAAGCAAGACATCATGGAGTTTCCTGGATACTTATGACACCTTGGCGTTATAGGACGAGAGTGGTTACTTTTCCCTTTGTCCACTGCTAGTGTTTATTGTTTAATTTCTTCAATTATTAAAATGGCTTTATTTACATAATCAACTGATGAAACAAGCCCATTATTACACTTGTTTTTCAAAATGTCTGTAATTATTGATGGAGGAATATTATATTATTAAATAAGTTTAATAAATATTAATGCTTTATTTAAAGTAAGTGGTACAAACATGTCGCTCAAAGTATTACCATTCTTAGCCAATACTTTCTCCCATCTTCCTAGCAGCATATGAATTCCACTTTGAAAAAATCTATCTAAGAATCTAACTATTCTTTTGTATTTTCATAAGAATGGAAGTGCTGCTCAGCCAGGCCACGTGCCATCAAATGAAATATGTGATAATTGGAAGGAATTATATCCGTTGATAACCGGTTTTGCTACATTTGGCTGAGCATTGTCATGTAATAAAATCTTCTTGTTTTCATAATAATTTATACCATGCTGGTTCCTCCTAATGTAAAGAAGCTTTGAACCATGCATATTTGGCTTGGAGAATGTTTTGACACATGGCTAGGCTTACATTTTATTTTTTAAACTGAGGATTATCATACTGTATTAAGAGACGATGCAAAAAACTTCAACTCATAGAGCACTCTATGTCCTTGCTTTTGGATCATTCCTAATACTTTTAATCATTTCGAAACTGAGTCATCTACTAGTAATGATTTCCCAAGTTGAGCTAATGTCTGACATAGATCTTCGTTAAATAATTTCTTCAATTCTTCATATTCAAACTTTTTTAGTGTGTTAGAGCACACCTCTTTTTGTTTCTAAGATAAAAATCATTATTTTTTAAGCACCGAAACCAGTCTCTACATGTTAATTCCAACAGAGCTTGCTCACTGTAAGTCTCAAGGATTTTTTGTGCTTCAGCAGCAGAGTTTTTACTTTCACTTACCTGTATATGTAATGTATAGTAAGGGTAAGTATTGCGATTGTGAACATTTTTTAATCTGAGTTTTAATCAGTGTATTATTAAGCAGTTTTTAATATAATGTAGGTTTCATTCTCATTGATATTCACTAACAGAGCTAAATGGCTAGTTTAAAAATTAGAACCTAAACCTAAAAAAATAAATAAAAACCTTTAATTTTTTTAAAAAAATAATTAATCATTTCATATTAATTTTTGTATAAAAACTAGTTAAATATAAAATATGAAAGAATTTGATAATTAACTAAAAGAGAAATAAGAGATCATAACGGATAATAGTTGTAATGGAAGAACCAAAGGAAGCTCGCCCGAAAGATTAGAACAGGCTTCCTACATAGCATGAGCTTAATACAATACAGACTCTGACAATATTATGTACATATACATATGCAGTTTTCATAAATGCTATCGTTGGTATTATTTAATATTGAATTGTATAGATTACAGCTATACAAAGATTAAAATTTGTATATGTAAGGTTAATTATTCAAATAAAAATACCCACAATGAAATTTAAATAAATGTAGCATCTATAATTTTTACTTTCACTTCCCTTTTATTTATTTTTTTAAAGCTCCAACATAAGGGTGTACCATGGCCTTAAAAAGACCTATTGTGTGTCGTCCTAGACTCAATTAAAACAGGCCGGATGCCTTTGCGAACCTATTGATACCAATACGATCAATCAGTTCGCAATGCTTAGGGTCAGTTATATGATCACGTTCAAAATGAAAGAATCGCAGTCTAGTACAAATAATGTGATAGGCCGTTTCATCCTCCAGGCCACATAGCCTGCAGGTCTCACGTACACCCAAATTGTAAAAGTGCTTATTTAATTGACAGCGACCGGTATACAGTCCTGTCACCCACTTAATGGTATTCCTGTCCTTATGGCAGGTCCCTACTAGGAATAACTTGGAATGAGTTTGTTTCCTATTCTATACCCAGTGTAGCATAAATTCCTTTTGGCAAAGCTAAGGCTTATCCCACAAATAGGCTCTGCTGCAACCAGCACTTGTGCAGAGCCTTTCCTAGCAAGATAATCGTCTTTCTCATTCCCTGGAATGCCTGAGTGCCCAGGTACCCATTCTATTCTTACCTTTTTAGTACTATAAAGAAGGTTAAGATTGCCTTTACATTCATCCACCAACTTTGAGCGACTTGCATAACTATTCAGGGCCCCAATTGCCGCTTGACTATCCGTATATATTGTTATCAATCTATTCACAATGCCCTCCTTAATAAGTGATTGGGCACAGAAATTGATGGCTAAAATCTCGGCTTGAAAGACGGACATATATCTACCTAGAGATATGAATATTCCCTCATTAGGTTTATCCTTTCTCCAGATGCTAGCCCCTGATCCCTGCTCCATTGACTAGCCGTCAGTATAACAGTTAACTCCATTACATGGTTTATGCGAGTTACTCCTGCTTATGTTCAAATTATATAGTATATCTTTATAATTATCAACTTTAAGGTCAGAGTTCATCGCAAGTACCTCATTGCTATCAATCCTATCAAAGACGGTCCCATGGCCCTGAAACGTCAGGAATTTCGATCTCGTGCCCTGTTTATCTAATCTATAGGCAGTTCTGAGAGCATGTGCTTCCACATCTAAATGCAATGGTGTCAGATTCAAAAGAACCTCCATTGCAGTAGTGGGAGTAGTGCTCATAGCTCCTGTCGTCATAAGGCATGCAAGCCTTTGAAGCTTGCCAAGCAGTATTCTAGGCCTGCTTGCAGCTGCCCTATGCCACCACACTACATTTTTATAGAGGATTAAGGGTCTAATTGCAGTTCTATATAACCATAAGGCCATGCTGGGTTTCAGCTTCCCACGATTTGTCAACAACTCTTCTGTACGCCCATAAACAGCTTATAGCCTTACCACTAATCTTTTCAATATGATTTAGCCAATTTAACTTACTATCTAAAGTAATCCTACGATGTTTTACTTCCCTACAAATATTTAATGTTGACCCATTTAATGATGGTGGCCCAATGTTCATATTTCTTATGTTAGTGAAGATACAGAGCTTTATCTTCTGTGGGTTTATACCAAGGCCATTTTCCTTGCACCATTCTTTCAGAAGTCTCATAGTATTTTCAAGCAGTTTAGAGATAGTATCTGGAAACTTGCTCCTTATCAATACCCCAATATCGTCAGCGTATCCCTGAGAATAAAACCCCGCCACATTCAATTTAACTATCAGGGAGTCGACGACCAAACACCACAAAAGTGGATACAGCACACCCCCCTGTGAACACCCTCTAACAGGTTTAAACCACAGTACAGATAGTCTCAACTCAGATTTAAGGACTCTTTCTCTCAGAACCGAATTAACCCATTCCACAGCCAAGAGTCTGACCCCTCTACTTTCTTACGCTTACTTCTGATATCATGCAAAACGTTTTTTAAAAAGAATATGCTTTTTTTTAATTTAATGGTGTCATTGCCTTCACATTAATGTATTTCTAGAGTTAAAATAATATGATTGTTTGTTATTTATTATAATTAAATTTAGAACTGTAGTTGATTTTATGTTAATTGATCGAGTATAATTTTATGATTACCTTCATTGGATGAACAGTGTAATAATTAACTATTTTATAATTTACAATTGTGTTCTATCATGTTTATTGAGATATAATAATTACCTTTCTATTAGATGGGTAACTGATCAATAAAATATCTATACCATAAAGGTCTAATAGACTCTCTTAATTTTGCCTATTAGTTTATTTTTTATAATTGTTTGTATGGAAAGACTTTTTTAATAAATTCAAATATTTAGTGATTATTTTTTAATTTATTACAGGTTCAACTTTTAGTATCTGATAGTGATGTTGAATCATACAAACAAATTAAATCAGACTTGGATGTTTTAAGACAATCTGTTGAAAAATCAGAATTATGGGTTTATAAATGCCGTTCAGAAGATGGAAGTGGAACAAAATTAAAAGAAAAAGATGATGAGGATGATGGAGGAAGTATTGAGGTTATTGGGAAAGGAAAAGCTATGCTGAGTGATACTGGAAAACAGCTATCAGCAACTGATCTTGATCCTCTATATTCAGATCAAGCTAATGAATATAAAAAGATCCAACAGGTACTATATAGTTTTTAAGTTAAGTCAATGTATTTTAATCAGTATCAATTCAATCTACAAATAAGTCTATGGATTAGTGAGCAAACATTGCAATATAAATACAATGCAATCTCAGTAATCCACACTTCAGTAGTTCGAACACACCAGTAATCCAAACTCGGCTAAAAAGAAGTGAAGAGAAGGGAAGGGGGTGGAAAGTTTTATTCAGGAAGGTAAAAATGGGACATAAAATATCCATTTGTCTAGTTGAATTTTAGAATTATTTTTAACTCATGCTTAGAGGCACAATCACCCTTCCCTGGTTATTCCATAAAAAATGAATGACTGTAAAGTATGAAGATTAAGTGCCTTATTTCGTTCACTATATTGGATGGGCAACAGCGAACAATATACTGTAGCCGCCGATCTTTCTAATGATGTGTCTAAATGAATAAGCAGAGAGGGATAACCTCCAATAGCCAATACAAACAAAAATAACTGAGTTATTAAAAAAAACAACAAAAAAACGTCTGCCAAGTAAAGCCAGTATAGCTTCCTCACCGTTTTCATTAGCTAAAAATATCTCTATTAGAAGATCTATATTTTTTGTGTTTGAGAATATAATCTTTGAGAGTAGCTGTTTTCAGAAATTCAGTAATGCCTCAACATATAAGTGTTTGATATCAATGAATTTTGTTCATCAGCTAATACTAAAATGCAAAAGAGTTCCACATTTACAGATAGCATATTTGATAACTTGTAATTATAATAATAATAATAAGGCTTAGCGAACCCGAAGGTTCGATGCCGACACCACCAATCGCTTGTTACACACCTCCCTCCACCGTTCGCCGTCCAAACCCAGTCCCTTCAGATCGGCTTTAATGCAATCTTCCCACCTTCGCTTCGGTCTACCCCTCGGACGCTTACCATTCGGCACAGCAAATATTAACCTTTTAGGAATTCTCTCGTTACTAAGCCCAACAACTTTACAAGCCCATTTGATTCGCCGTGATGAAATTACCTCAATTATATTACCCGGATACAGCTCACGCAATTCGGCGTTGTGTAACCGTCTGAACTCTCCGGTTAACTCATCCTTCTTCGGTCCGAATATTCTACGCAATACTTTATTTTCAAAAACCTTAAGACGCTGCTCATCCCTTAATGTAAGCGGCCAAGTTTCGCATCCATAAAGAACTGTAGGCAAGATAATTGTTTTATAGATTCTAATTTTTAAGTTACGGGACAAGAGGCGCGAACTAAGTAGTTTTGTCACAGAAAAATAACAAGCATTCCCCGCCTTCAGTCTAACCTTAATCTCTTCTTCAATTTCGTTTTTTCTAGTTATCGTAGAACCTAGATACCTAAATTTATCTACCTGTTCAAACATATTACCATCTATATCGACATCACCAGTAGTATCGCCATTTTTGCAGCTAACCATATATTTTGTTTTATCCACGTTTATTTCGAGTCCTAGTTCTTTACCGGCTTTCATTAACGTTGTCGTATTTAGTTTTATAGTTTCAACGTCTTCGCTTAACAGTACCAGATCATCAGCATAGCCCAGCACGGATGTTGTCCCGCCCAGATCCAACCCTTTCTCGGTTCGCATTACCTCCCTAATGGCATGTTCTAATGCCAAATTGAACAGGACAGGCGAAAGAGAATCCCCCTGTTTTAAGCCCGAACGAACCTCAAATTTTTCGGACAAATTATTACCGATTCTAACTTTATTGAGTGTCTCCGTCAAGCACATCCTGACTAGATTTACTAGTTTTTTTGGAATCCCCTGCTCGATTAGAATATTATACAGTTTCTGGCGGTCAATAGAATCGTAAGCCTTTTTAAAATCTATATACAGCTGGTGAACAATACCGTTATACTCCAATTTTTTCTCTAATATTTGCCGTAAAGAAAATATTTGATCAATTGTCGAACGATTCCGTCTAAATCCGCATTGGTAGTCTCCGATAATTTCCTCGGCGTATTCCGTGATTCGACTGGTTAAGATTGAAGTTAATATTTTATAACATACCGGAAGGAGTGAAATTCCTCGATAGTTATTACAATCCGTCCTCGGACCCTTTTTGTGAATCGGAATAAGAATAGATTCTTTCCATTCTTCAGGTAATTTCTCGTTCACCCAGATCTTTTTAACCAACCGATGTATTTTAGAAACTCCAGCTTCCCCGCATGCCTTAATTAGTTCAGTAGGAATATTATCGATTCCCGCTGCTTTATATGATTTTAATTTTCCGATAGCTACTTCAACTTCCTCTTTACTTGGTCCTTCTATTAACGGTTCAGCACTCTGGTACTCAGAAGGAGGACACAGATCATAATTTCCCGTATTTAAAATATTGTCAAAGTGGTCCTTAAACTTATTCAATATGTCAACCGGATCGGTCAGAATATTGTTATTATCATCCCTAATTCCAGACGTTACGGGCCCTACATATTTACGTGATCTGTTTATACCTTTGTACATGTCTCTTACGTTATTTTCGATTCTATTAGTTTCTATTTCAATTATTTTATTTTTAAGATACTCCCTTTTTTTATTTTTGAGCAATTTTGTCGTTTCGTTCTTTGAGATTCGGAAGTATTCCAGATTGTCTTCGCTAGGATTATTTAGAGCTTTTAATTTAGCGGTTTTTCTTTTTTCGCACATGTTTAAGCAATCTTCATCAAACCACGGTTTGTTATTCTTATTTTCCTTTTTTCCTAGACACGAGTTACCGACCGCTTTAATATTATCCCTGATCTCTATCCATAACTTGTCAATATCCTCGTGGTCCTCGTCAGGAAGCTCTAAAGCTTCAAACCTATTCTTAACATCTAGCTCGAATTGGTTTCTAATTGATGGGTTTTTTAATTTTTCCAAATTATAATTCTCAAAATCGAAACGGTTTTCTTTTCTCTTTTTTATATTAAGTTTTTGTCGAAGTTTCGCGATTACTAATTCATGATCCGACCCACATTCTGCTCCGCGATAAGACCGCACATTAATTATACTGCTTTGCCAGCTATGTTGTATCAAGACATGATCGATTTGATTTCGTGTTTGCGAATCCGGTGATGTCCAAGTATATTTATGAATATCCTTGTGTTTAAACGTCGTACTTTTAATTATCAGGTTTTTCGAGATGGCAAAGTTTATTAGACGGATCCCATTATCATTACTATATTCGTGCAAACTTTCTTTACCAATCGTCGGAATATAAACTTCTTCCCTTCCTACCTTTGCGTTCGCGTCACCTACAATTATTTTCATGTAGTTTCGTGGTAGTTTATCATAAACCCATTCGAGTTTATCGTAAAATTCACTTTTGACTTCATCGTCACTGTCTTCGGTCGGACAATGTATGTTTATTAATGCGATTTTAGACCAACGTCCCTGAAATGTAGCTACCGAAATTCTATCACTAAAGAATTGTACGTCCCTCAAAGCGGATAGTAATCTACGCCTAATTAGAAACCCGGTACCTAAACAATGATTCCCGCTTCCTCCGTACCAAATAGTGTACTTCCCTTCCCTCATCGAGCCCTCCCCTGGCCAGCGAACCTCTTGCAGAGCCACGACATCCAAATTGTACCCATTTACCTCATTCCCGACCGATTTTAGCCCCCCTGCTGTGTTTAAACTCCTTACGTTCCACGTACCAATATTTAAATCCCTATAATTCAACTTGCGCCATGAATCCCCTAAAGCAGTCCCCACCCGGAGACCCGAACGGGGGACTAGTTTACTTCCGGATAATGAGCGTTTTACCTTAGGGAGATCCATGACTTTTTGTGGTGTTTGGTGAACTAAAGATATGTGAGTAGGGCGTTCAATCCTACGTCACACCCTCCAGCAAGTCTGGTGGGCCCCTACCTCCAGCAAGTCTGGAGGTCCCCTCCCTCCAGCAAGTCTGGAGGGCCCCTCTCATTGTTGGTCAGCGAGTCCATCGGACTTAGCCGGGAGGAACTTCCAAGGAATTTCCACCGACCATCCCCACATCCGCCACCCGTGGGACGCTCCCCATACGCGGTAATGAGCCCGTGCGAGGATAACTTGTAATTTAAAAAAAAAAAAAAAAAAAATTATTCCTACTGTTAGTGCAAAAGGTCGTAATATGTAAAAATTGAGTGTTTTACAAGAGAGCATAAAAACTAATAAATTCTTCATGATTTATTAGTATAATATTTTCCATACTAGCAAACTATCTATATCAGTTACAGACTACAAAATGTCAAATATAAAATAAAATTGTAAATGTTTACATACCACCTTTTGCACTAACAGTAGTGATATATACTTAAAAGGTATGTTTTCATTCGTAAAATGGATGGACAAAAAATCCATACGAAAAATTCAAAACTAATTAAGCTGGAATATAAAAATATGTGTGATGATCACATAACTTTGATATTTAAGGAGGAAATCTAATCCACGACGAGCTGGTTGATCTTCAATAGAAATAAACATAATCACAAATAAGACTTTTTTTTACGAACTCAGGGGAAAAATTAATTTAAATTTACTGAAAATTACACAAAATCTATGTAGTGGCAGTAATTGTCATGCCAGTAATGTTTGGAATCAACTTATAAATTGACTTTTTGAATAAAACCTAAAATTTTATAACCCCATAAAAATATTGTATTAACCTAACTCCGACTCCACATGATCAATGCCTTCCATATTTCACAGCCATCATATTGTTAACAGTTATTTATATTAATTTTAATTATTGAATGGAATTAAATGAAATTGATACTTGACAATTTCTGAACTATTCTCCTCATTTCCTCCAAGTTTGGGTCAAATTGAACAAGCCATATTCAAACTATAGGCTTGTCAAATAATACATTTCCTGATCTGAAGCGGAAGTATGTTTTTTTGGAGTAGTGGCTAGAATTCGATAAAGTTCATACATATTTGATTATCTGTTTACCAATCCCTAACTTAATATACACATATAGAATCCAGTTAGTAAAGTTGTATGAATTTATTGAGTAGTAATCTTCTATTTTTCATGTTTTTTTTCTTGAACTCCCTCTATAATCTGAACAACAACTAATTAGTTCAGTTTACAGAGATCACACGGATGTAATTGGTAATTAAGTATGCTTGGGTATTATGTTTTTAGTTACATTGTTGATCAGTTAATTCTGATAGGATATTATCTTATGTTTTAGATTTTGTATTGTCTATTTATATGCTTGTTCAATTCTTTTATGGCCTTAAAATAATTGTAATATGTTTTTTATCTAATCAAATAATTATTATTTTCTTTTATTTTTAGATTTTAATGAGAATGAATGCCTTGTGTGTGACAAATAATAAAAAACCTAGAAAGCATGATCAGCGTCTTCTCAGAAATGTTGGTGTCCATACAGTTGTTTTAGATCTTTTACAAGTACCTTATGATCAAAAAGAAGACAGCAAAATGAATAACCTTATGACTTTGGCCCATCAATTCTTACATAATTTTTGTCTTGGAAATCAGCAAAACCAAGCTCTATTACATAAATATTTAGATTTATTTCTTAACCCTGGTGTAAGTTAAATCAGCGTACACTTTATTCTTTATACTTTTAATACTGCCATTAGAAGCAAATTTTGAAGAAAATGATTGTTACTTGTGGGCTAATATCATAAATTGGAGGCTTTGCTACTGTTATTTTCAATAGTTATTTTACAATAAGTTCATGTTTCACTTTTAATTAAAAAAATTATAGAGGTCTTGTTGTTGTGAATAATGATAATATTTATTCTATCTTCTCAATTTATGAACTCCTTCAAACTAAAAAAATGGTTTAGAAGTATTATGGAATTGTACATACCATCATAGTTACAAGAAAAAATAAAATAAAAATTGACCCTGTCTCTCCCCCTAATTGTAAGATTACTTTTCATGTATTTTTTTTTAATACTCTATTTAGGTTTAATCCTAAACCTGATCTCAGAAATAAATAATTAAACATGGCTGATTTTATATAAAGGTGATGAATTGCAAAATTTTTGTGGCAAATGACAATTTCCTACAATCTTTTGCTCTTTAGCTTCCTAATAAAATAAAAGTTATGAAATTGCCCATTTATTTTAACTATATAAAATCAATACAAATTAAATATAGAAGTTATATTGCTTAAATATTAAACTGTTTAATCTAACCGTTTAAGCTTGCAAACAAGACATTAGTAACAGTTTTGTAAACTAAAAAACCATGGTACTTTCTCCTTACCTTTGCCCAAAAACTGTCTGTAAGTACCAAATAATTTAGGTTTAGAAACAATTATACATATTCAATAACTATCTCCATGATGCTAAGTAATCATTTTTCTAAACATTTATTCTGTGTTTGTAAACAATGCTCAGCAGTAGTTAAACTTTCAAGTATATCCAATTATTGATTAGATTTTTTTTTATGAGGATGATAAATAATCAGGATTGCAGTCTAAATTTGTTTTATTTGGCTTGTCGATGATTTTTCCCATGCATATAGATCATTATCAGGGCTAAAAATTAACAATTACTACATAAATATAAGATATAGGCAGAAGTACATTATGCTAAAATTTATTGACGATGTACTTTTGTCTATGTCTTATATTCCTGATTTAATTTTTAATTTTTAGACCTGATGATGACCCACATGCTTTGGTTGAAATGAAGGTAAGTAAAACAAATCTAGACTGCAAATCCTGATGATTTATCATTCTTGTAATTTTAAAAAACAGTCAACTTATATCGATCTCTAAATAATTATTTTTAAAATTCTTGATAGATATTGGAAGCTGAGACTGTTTGTAGCATATTTCGTGATAACTATACATTGTGTAATGAGGTTAATGAAAAGGTTATTCAGCATTTCATCCATTGTATTGAAACTCATGGTCGACATGTTCAGTATTTGAAATTTTTCCAAACCATTGTCAAAGCAGAAAATCAATTCATTAGGAAATGTCAAGATATGGTGATGCAAGAGGTAAATCATTATATAATTTTTTTTTTATATAATTAGTTTTTGAACACCTATTAATTTATTTATTTTTCAATTTTACTATTTATTTTTAAGTTGGTAAATGCTGGTGAAGATGTTCTTGTATTTTACAATGATAAAGCATCTTTCTCACAATTTGTTTCTATGATGTTATTAGATCGACATCGAATGGAAGAATCAAGCTCACTAAGGTCAGTTTTTATCTATAAAAATAATTTAATGATAAAGTTTTCAATTGGACTAGATATATACTATTTTATTAATAAGGAAAATGGTCGGGGAAGAAAAATAGTCAGGATATGCAGTCAATAATCATGTTTATTAAGTTTGGTGACATTTCGACCCAAGCATGTGTGTCACCATCTCAGCGATGGTTTGAAGGCCAAACCAGAACTGTTTCAGAACTCAGAAACCATTGCCCTGATGATGACCCACATACTTGGGTAGAACCATCTCTAAACGTAATAAATATGATTATTGACTCCATATCCTATTTTTTATCCTTACAATTTCAACTGTGAACTATATATCCATCTCTAAATTATTTTATTAATAATTGGTTTCTACTAACCCCATGATATTACTGACTTAGTTTGGAATTTCTTCTTTAAAATATTGAAATCTAACTTAGTCAGCAATGGGTTTCAGTAATGGGCCTATTTGAACTCCTCATTACTTAAGGACCCCATTTTATATTATGTTCGACAACAGGAGACCTAGGACTGAGCAAATGTGGAACACCACAGTACATATTAATTACAGGATGATTAGATCATGATTAGAAAGGTGAGCAACCTTTAAAAGTGGGCGTGAAACTTATAAATCACTGATGATGATAATAATAATAATGTTGGAATCCCCAATGATAATAATATAAGCTCCATTGTTGGAGAAAATATCAGGAACACTCAATAGAATTGAAGGAATTATATCATTTGGGGAGCGTCATCACCACTCCAATTATAATATCCTCCAATGGGCTGATACCAAAGTCTACCTCTTGATGTGCTGAAAGAGGTGTTCAACACTCAGTTCTCTTAGACACAGCATGTATTATCAGAAAATTTTTAAACATCTAAAAAAATAATATAAAGGTGACTTCTGGTCTCCCACCTCGGAAACTCACCCCGCAAAGCGAGAATAAAAATAGAAATAATAGTAATAATAATAGAAGACTTAGCGAACCCGAAGGTTCGATGCCGACACCATCAATTGTTTATTACATTACATACCTCCCTCCACCGTTCACCGTCCTAACACAGTCCCTTCAGATCGGCTTTAACACAATCTTCCCACCTTCGCTTGGGTCTACCACTCATACGTTTACGTTTCGGTACAGCAAATATTAAGCTTTTAAGAATTCTTTCGTTACTAAGCCCAACAATTTTACAAGCCCATTTGATACACTTTTTCAATGATTCAACCTTAATCTCCTCTTCAATTTTGTTTTTTCTAGTTACCCTAGACCCTAGATACCTACGTGTTCAAACATATTACCTTCTATATTGATATAACCGGAAATAATGCCATTTTTGCAGCTAACCATATTTGATCGATAATTGAACAGTTCTATCTAAATCCGCATTGGTATTCTCTGATAATCTCCTCGGTGTATTCCATGATTCGACTAGTTAAGATTAAAGTGAATATTTTATAATTTCGGTGAAGGGAAGTGTGTAATGAGCAATTGGTGGTGTCGGCATCGAACATTCAGGTTCGCTAAGGCTTTTATTATTATTTTATATAATATACAGGAAGGAGTGAAATTCCTCGATAGTTATTATAATCCGTCCTGGGACCCTTTTTGTGAATCGGAATAAGAATATATTCTTTCCATTC
This sequence comes from Nezara viridula, assembly GCA_928085145.1. NCBI lineage: Eukaryota > Metazoa > Arthropoda > Insecta > Hemiptera > Pentatomidae > Nezara > Nezara viridula. The sequence goes on from OV725078.1 coordinate 81,116,443, forward strand.
TTCAGGTAATTTCTCGTTCTTTCAGATCTTTTTAACTAACAAATGTATTTTAAAAACTCCAGTTCCCTGCATGCCTTAATTAGTTCACTAGGAATATTATCGGTTCCCACTGCTTTATAAGATTTTAATTTTCCGATAGCTACTTCAACTTACTCTTTACTCGGTTCTTCTATTAAGGTTCTTAAACTTATTTAATATGTCTACCGGATCGATGAGAATATTGTCATTTTCAACCCTAATTCCAGACGTGACGGACTCTAAACATTTACGTGATCTGTTTTTAGCTTTGTACATGTTTATACCTTTGTACATGTATAAATCACTGATAAGGGATAAAATTTTGGGTTTGATAAAGTTTAGTGTATCAAGTATGAATCTCATATCTAGTAATTCACATGTATTTTAGTGATAGTATTATATAAATGTATTTTGAACATTGTAATTTGGGTTTTGGCATATTTGCTCTGATAAAATATATTTGGATTGTAGTATCAGTTTACTATCGTATTTGAAGATTTGTCCTGAAAGTTTGTATAAATGATTACTAGAAACCTCTTGAGGGTAATGGAAAGGGCTTCCTAATCGATATTTTCACTAAATGTCATTCCCACCACACTTAGTCTGAGTCTAAACTCAGACTAACTGTGGTAGAAAGCTTTTGAATGATTCTAAAATTATTCAGAAGCTTTTGTGTCCTGAACACTAAGACAAAGCCTGGAGCTTGTACGGTAGCTTGCTGTGAGCACTTGTTAGAGGCTGAAAAGGGTGGGGACTCTCTCGATTGGTTCATTGTAGGAGATGAGTTTTGGATTAAGAATTTGATGTGAAACTCAAATACCAAAATGAGGTATAGAAACAAGCTGAGGATTCAGATCAATAAAGATCAAGGAAATAAATATTGACTGTCAATTTTTTTTTTTTTTTTTTTTTTTCAATTTGTGTAGAATCAAGAATTCAACCCTCCAGTCCAGATTTTTAATGAGACTGAAGCACCTCAAAACAAATTATTTCCAAAGAGCCTTCCAGTAATGGAAACTGGCACAATCATATTTTGAGGGGGGTAATATTGAATTCTCTTATTTAATGTGAATTTTTGGACAAACTATAAAAATTTATAATTGATTCTCTCTGCATACAGAAGAAAAAGTATTCATAATCAGTTATAGTTGGTTAAAATATTTGCATAATACTTTCTTTTGAATCATAGTTGTCTGAAAACTAAGAGACCATAATCACCCATAGCTTTTTTTTTTAAAACTTGACAACACCTTTTCGAAATTCAATATTTGTTGTTATTTGAATATTTTTATCTGTTAGCTTGATTACCCAACTTCTGGCTTATATTAAAGTTCTATAAACAAGATAAGTGTAATTCACTTTTATGTAAACTTTGTGGATAAATCTTGTATTATCGATTCTCTCTACTTATAGAAGAAACAGTAGTCATAGTCAGTTGTAGTTAGATAGTTGATTAAAGATATGGATGAGCTTATCTCCTGTTGTACATTTGCCTTATTTGTGTGTATAATAGATGTCTTTTTTGAATGCATTTAATGGACTAGTCACAGTAAAAGCTATTATTGAATGCATGACATTATGAGACCCACATTTCTGCTTGATAATAGTATTGGAAATGTGACCTATTAAATAATAAACAGATTAAAATTAGGTACAATGTGAATTAAAAGGATCTTCCTTTATCAACTTTTTTATTCTTGTTTACCTTTCGGAATGATTTTAAAATATGTTATTAAATTATTTCTTGCTTGTGATACATTTAGATTTTTCTACCAAATTTTCCTTTTAAATGAGTTGAACTCTTGCCATATCATCATCCATTCTGGGACTGTAATGCTTCTATATTTTAAGCATGTATGATTAGCATTTTCCTACCCACAAGTGGGAAGGCATCTGTTCTTAAAGTTCTTTATTTCCATTTCTCATTGAAGATGTTTCGTTGTCCCGATTTTTGGGTTATAAATTATTCATCATATAAAAACTTAAATGTATTTCATTAGCATATTTATTTTTTAGTCATAATTTTTAAACAATCATATTTATGTTTTTAAATTTATATACCCTATATATTGTCATATTTTCCTCCAAAATAATAAAATTTAACTGTGTATTAAAGGTCATCAGAAGAGGTGGAGATGCATTTTAAATATGATTTATAACTCCTAGAAAACAGTTTTACGGGTTTTGGAGATGTATAATATATATTTTTGAACCCATGCTACATTTGAGTATCTCCAAGACTCTCTTGTATCAAATGAGCTGAAATTCACTATGTATGGTTGGCAGAAAAAATCCATAAAATTGCAGAAAAATTTCAGAATGTCCAAGTTTTTTTTTTTTTTTTTTTCATTTTTCTCAGTTTTAAGCTTTTACAACACTCCTCTAAAGTTCATCCAGATTGAGATAGAATGTTCAAAATTTGCTATGTGAACTGAGTGTAAGTGCCTTTTGGGAGAGAGGGGGAGGTGAGGTGTCTTACCTTTTTTTCTTATAAAATGTTTTAAACAAACCATGAGATAGAAATTAAGCTGTTAAATTTATTTTTAAATTCTGTTCAATCCCATCAGTTAAGCATTTATAAAAAATAAATCACTTATCATCTGTTTATCAAACAAAAATGTGGAGAAAATATGACCTTAGTGACAGAACTCTGCTTCTCACAGTTTTCTCATCTCATTGCAATATTTTTCTGATTACTAAGAATGTTTTGTTTTTTCTTTAGATACCACATTGAATTAGTTAAACTTTTAGCTTGTTGTACTATGGGAAAAAATGTATATACTGAAATAAAATGCCATTCTCTTCTACCACTGGATGATATTGTAGCTATGGTTTCACACCCAGATTGTATTCCTGAGGTAAGAATATTGTTTTTAAATACTATTTCACTCCATTTGAATAGCATTTATAATTTTAATTATAGAATAGAAAATTGAACTTTATTCTGGGACTAGTCCCCTTAGAATAACAATGATGAATTAATAAAAAAGAAAATACAAATCTGACCAAAAGCTAACTTATAAAAATTCTAACATTATATAAATTAATTTAAAAAATAGTATGTAACCACTAAAAATGAGGTAAACAAAAAAGTAAATGAACATAAAATCTTCTCAAAATTACTTACTATTGTGATGGAAGAAAAAAAAAATTACATATTTATCTGTACATAACTAAACAATTTATAAATAATAGGCTAACTAATAAAAATTAACTTAATAGAAAATTTATTAATATCTACAGTGACTTACATAATAATATGCAAACACTAAAAGAAATAAAAATAAAATCTTCTCAGGAATACTTGTAGTGTAATGGTGAAAAAAGAAATATATATTCATAGATACACATATTGGTACATAGAGAGACAAAAAGTATAACCTGGATAAATAAGAAAATAAATAAAACAATAATTTAATAACAGAAAGGCATTGATTTAGGTGTTAAAATATAAAAAGTAGACTAAATTAATAAACTAACACTATAAAATAATATGTTAACAGTTAAACAAAAAATCTTAGGTACCGAAGACGAATCTTAAAAAACAGTTCATGATTCTCTTCAGTCTGTCCTCAAGCACCAACGAGGGGCTTCCGTATACCACACAGCCATAGTCAAAGTGGGGAAAAATCAATGAGGAAACGAGGAGCTTGCGAATAGGTTGTGGGAAATGCTGACAAGAACGATGGAACAGTTTAAGTGTACCAATTGACCTTCTGGAGATATGAGCAATATGGGGTTTCCAGGATAGGTTTTGATCAATGGTAATTCCTAAGTTTTTTACAGAGGAGATGAAGGAGATTGGTTATTTATTAATAATCAAGGAAGGAAGGGTGGAAATGGATCTAAGGAGGGAGTTGGAACCTATAAGAATGGCCTGAGATTTTGTTGCGTTTATTAACTTTAATTTATTCAAGCTTGCCCAGGCACTGATCCTATCTAGGTCTTTCTGAATATTCCTAAACGCTTCTAATAACTCAGTGGGCAGAAAAGAAGGATAAATTCTGGAGTCATCAGCATATAGATGGTATGAACAATGGTGGATTGAACTAGGAAGGTCATTGATGTAAGAATTAAAAAGGATAGGAGAAATGCTTGAACCCTGGGCTACTCCATGAGACAAAGTGAGGAATACTAACCACTTGAGTCCTGTCAGAAAGGAAGGATTGGAACCATAGGATGGAACTATTGGAGAAGGATGGAAATTTTAATTTAGCGAAGAGGATAGAATGGTCTAAGGAATCGAATGCTTTGGAGAAGTCCAGGAGTATTAATACAGTCAGTTTTCTTTCATCAATTTCCATATGTATGTCATTTTTTATTTTAACTAAAGCGGATTGAGTGGAGAAATCCGGGCGAAAAGCCAGATTGGAGAGAATCTAGAAGTTTGAACCCTTCGTGGAAATTGGAAATTTGGGATTGGACTATTCTTTCGAGGGGTTTTGACAGGTTAGAGAGGATGGAAATTGGACGATAGTCTTCAGGAGAGGTAGGGTTAGGGATTTTGTTAATAGGACGGTCTAAGGCTTTTTTCCAAGAGGTAGGAAAAACAGAATTTTGAAGGGAAAAGTTATAAATGAATAGAAGAACTGGAAGGATTTCAGGAAGGCATAATTTTAACAGTTTGGCGGGTATTCCGTCAATTCCTATAGAGTCAGATTGGGATTTCATTATGGAGGAAAAAAGGTCCGTAGAAGTGATGTAGGAAAAATAAAATTTGTCACTATTAAATGCAGATGATACAGGAATATGGGAAGAGGTGGGAGAAATATGTATTTTTATGTATTAGGTTAGAAATAGAGAGGAGAGAATGTGAGGAGTGGGAACATGTATAGGGGGAGAGAAGGAAGAGAAAGGGTACAGAATGATAATAAATCAATGAAAGAAATAGTAAAAATTATAAAATAAAAAAAAAAGGAGAAAAAAAAATGAAAAAAAAAAATAATAATATATATATATATATACGTATAAAATATTGTATACTATGCTCATACATATTGTTGTTCCTGTATAATTGTATAATAATTTTAAATAATGTCTGTAGTGATTAATAAGTATGCTGTGTTGTTAGCAACCCAATATAATTGGGCAGCACCATTTTATTCTATTTTATGATAATAAAGTGATTCTCTCTCCTAGAGGAGGAGGATAAAAAGTAGGAATTTAAAACATCAGGAGATATTGATTAATTATACATTTTTTCTGTAATTTTTATAATTATTCTTAATGAACCTTGTTTATTACCGTGTTATGTGAAAATTAGTTATGTACGACTATTTCATTACTTTGAATCTACTACACTTTCCATTTTTTCTAGCCAAATGCTTTGGTGATTAAGAAATGTACTCTAGCTTGTATTTTAATAGCTGATAGGTAAAGTATTTTTTCAGTTACGACTGTTCATTAACTCTCTCTCTCTCTCTCTCTCTATATATATATATATATATATATATATATATATATATATATATAGAGAGAGAGAGAGAGAGAGAGAGAGAGTTTAGCTATTTCAAATTTATAGTTTTTAAACATTTAATTAAATAAAAAGACAATACAAGCAGAGTTAATGAACAGTCGTAACTGAAAAAAATACTTTCCTTATCAGTTAGTAACACAGCCGCTATGTATATATATATATATATATATATATATATATATATATATATATATATATATATATATATAATTTTACATATAATTTTTTATTTAATGTTTAACTTTTAGGTGAAAGAAGCATATACAAACTTTCTAAACCACTGCTATATTGATACGGAAGTTGAAATGAAAGAAATTTATGCCTCTAATCACATGTGGAGTCTATTTGAGAAAAGTTTTATAGTAGATATGGGCATAGTTGCTAACATGACACATGATAGGAAACATGCTGATACAGCAATGGAAAATTATGTCACTAACACTGTTATGGCCATTATTACTACTTTCTTTTCTAGTCCTTTTTCTGACCAATCTACAACTGTGCAGGTAGCTTCATTACTTTAAATATTCATATATTTTTTTTTATTGATATTCATTTAGATTTAGGATATCATCTCATCCAAAATATCTATTTTAGCTTTTAGATAGTTTTTAAATTATTTTTAGATAAGTAAATAATGGAATAGAATAGAAAAAACTTTTTTGTGGAAACATTTTGCAATAAATAACATTATTGTATCGAAAAAAAGTTAGTATCGGGTCACACACAAAGTTTATAGTATGTTAACAAATAAAATAAAATATATATTTTTTTTTTAAAGGTACAGTTAATCAATAAAAACCTATTCATTCATAACTGCAGCAATTTTCAGTATTATATTAAATAATTATACTTAAACTTAATCCTTTCCTTTAAAGATGCATCCAGATATGTAATATTGTAATGGGGCATGATCAGAACTAATAAATTTTACAAGAGATAGTCCCATTACAGTCTTTCAATCTATCAATTCTTCAAGGAAGCATGTCAAGATTAAATTGTTTCATTGTTTATTCTTTATAAGTTTTGATATGTTTCACGTATCTTGGGGCTCAAGTCAATAGCGAAAACTTGATTAGCCTGAAAATAAGAGGAAAAATCATGGCAGGCAATAGAGCGTACTTTGGTATGCTAAATCTTTTTAAATCGACACTCCTGTACAGAATCACAAAACTCAAAGTGTACAAATCCTTCGTCAGACCAGTTGTGTGCTATGGAGCCGAAGCCTGGATGCTGAAAGTAGCTGATCAGAAGGCACTAAGGATTTTCAAAAGAAAAATTATGAGACAAATTTTTGGTCCCTTATGCATACAAGGAGAATGGAGGATAAGGACAAATCAGGAGCTGGATGAACTGTTGAAGCACCAGGATATTGTATGCTTTATTAAGGCTAGAAGAATTAGCTGGCTAGGACACCTGGAAAGACTGCCTAATGACAGCAATGAAAAAGATACTTAGAGAGGAATTTCCCGGAAAAAGGAAAAGATGATGACCAAGGAAATGTTCCAAAGTGACGTGGAAAAGGATTTAAAGAGGATGGGAGTAGTGAATTGGAGGGAGAGAATGAGGGATAGAGAGGAATTGGAAAAAGATCGTGAAGGAGGTCAAGGCCCACCTCAGACTGTAGAGCCCGTCAGTAAGTAGTGAGTAAGTTTTGATATTCTTTATAATGTATTGAGGTCCTTGTATTTTTATTACGTTTTATTATTTATTGTTATTATTTTAATAACTTCAGAAACATAACAATGTATAAACATTTTCCATCTACTTATTACCACAAGGTTTAATCTACTGGAAGGAAGTTCTCAGTATAATCTATATGGATTGCTTCAAAAAGGTCCCTAGAAGCTTTATTTGGATGAATATATTTTTATTGACCACTCTGTTTGTCAGGACAGATCTTAAAACATTCTCATAAACTTGAGAGAGAAGGCTGGGTGATGAACTCTAAAAATATTTGTGAACTGGCGTTAAAACCAAAGCAACTCTACAACTTAAAAAATGTAGTGATAATCATCTCTTAGTGTTGCTCAAAAATTAACAGTAGCTCAAGAAATGGTTGTTTTAGATACAACAATAAAAAATTTGAAAAAATTTAAATATTTGAAAAATGATTACCTAAAGATGGTTTGATTTGCCTTTTGACCTTGAAAAGCCACAAAATTGATACTTTACCGCAAGGATATTTTCAGTCATGTCGGAAAGATAATTTTGAATTCATATCTATACTGGTATTCTAGCTTTTATGAACAGCACATTACTCTTAGAAAACATAGGAACTGAGCTATAATCTTTAATAATTACATAATTTTATTGTATCCTAAATTATAAAGATTTTTATAATATACTTCTATTCCAAGATTCTTGATTTTACTTAAAACTTAAGCTACAATGCAATACAAACTTTAGTTGTTTGTTTTAGATTTATTGTTTAGATTAAGGAATTCGCTATCATTAGTCCTCATTAGTCATCATTGGTTATCATTAGTCCTCATTAGTCATCATTGGTTATCATTAGTCATTTTCAGATTTTTAAAATTAAATTAAATCTAAATCTAACAAAAATCTATTGGAAGACAGACTTTTCAGTATGATCATGTTTGAAGCTAAATCAATATTTAGATTTGAGTATCTTAGTTGTTTAATTATTTCTTGAATGGTTATTGTTGTATTAGAATATATATCAGCTTTTTTTTTTATGATATACTGTCAGAATCGATTATCATTTGGAAGTTATTTTGCTTCTTTAATGTGTTTTTAAAATTCATTTAGCTATGTATGTATACTTTATACATTTTATTAGATTGCTCATTATAATTGTAATATTAAAATTGTTTTTGATAATTAATTAATCATAAATCATTAATGAACAACTTATTAACCCCAAGAAAACTAATAAACCAATAAAATCCTTAACAAACGCAGATTATAAACCATAGTGATAATGGAATCCTCAGTAAATTTTTATACTTTATTGTTGCTTTTTTTATTTATAGGTAAATATTAATACGCTTATTAATATACATGTATTCAACTTATTACTATTAATTTTCACAAACTAAATAATTAAATTTAATAAATTCTAGCACTAGATTAATGAATATCTCACAAAAACTGAAAACTGTGTTTAAAGAGAAATATTCATCATTATGCATCTAGAAAGAAAAATGTTAAACTGCATCATTGTTCATTCAGAAATTTCGTTTTGTAAAATAATCTTAGAAATTATAGCAAAGTAGCAGCGAGAACATTTGTTAACTTCAGGAGAGATTTACAATTCATGCTTCGGTTTTGGGGAATGACAATGATGGAAGACATGTGAAATTCTTGACACTTCACTTATTAAAAGTTTATATGAAATTAGATTTGTCAGAAATTACTTTTGAAATGAAATTACTTTTGATCATCCTTTAGTGTCAAAATTTTAAAGTTTGCCCCTGGACTTTTGGTTCTGAGTCTTTAAATCTGAATTAGGAAAAACCACACTGTGGGTTAAACCTGTTGCAGGTTGTCCACAGTACGGGTGTACTGTCTCCACTTTTGTGTTGCTTGGTCGTCGGCTCTCTGATTGCTAAACTGAAGGAGATTGGATCTTATTATCAGGGTTACGCTTACAGTATTTCTGTCTTAATAGGGGGGGGGAATTTCCGGATACAATCTCTGGATTGCTTGTAAATAGGATGAATATTCTGAAAGAATGGTGCCAGTACAATGGGCTTGGCATAAATCCACAGAAGATAAATCTTTGTATTTTCACTAACAGAAGGAATGTCAATATTAGACCACCGCATTTGATTGGGTCACCATTAAATATCTGTAGTGAAGTTAAACATCTTGGGATTACTCTGGATTGTAAGTTGAAATTATTAAGTCATATTGTAAGGATCTACAATAGTAAGCCTCTACACTGTTTATTGGCATGTAAAAGAGTTGTTGGCAAATAGTGGAGGTTAAAACCCCATATGGCCCTATGGCTGTATCGGACTGCGATTAGACACTTAATCCTCTATGGGACTGTGGTGTGGTAGCATAGAGCTGCAGCAAGCAAGCCTAGAGCTCTGCTTGGAAAACTTAAAAGGCTTGCCTTATGACTACTGGAGCTATGAGCACTACTTCTACTGCTGCAATGGAAGTTCATTTGAACTTTATACCATTGCACCTAGAGATAGAAGTACATGCTCTTAGAACTGCCTATAGAATGGATAAATTAGGAACTAGATCGAAATTCCTGACATATTAGGGATGCCGAATCGTGTTTGATAGGATTGATAGCAATGAGGTGTTCATGATGAACTCAGACCTTCAAGTTGATAAATATAGAGACATACTCTATTGTTGGATGATAGGGATAGGATAGCAGGGTATTATAAACAGATTGATTTCAATGTTTATGAAGATAGTCAAGCAGCAATTGGTGCCCTGAATAGTTATGCAAAGTTGGTAGAAGAGGGTAAAGATAATCTGAACGTTCTCTGTAATAACAACAAGGAGAGGGCTGATAGAGTGCCTGGGCACTCAGGTATTCCAGGCAATGAGAAAGCTGACTACCTTGCTAGGAAGGGTTCTGCATAACTGCCGGTAGCACCAGAGTCGCTCGTCTGTGGGATTAGCCTCAGATGTACCAAAAGGCATATTAAGGCAGTTGCTGGCAATATAACTAAGCTCAATTGGGAACAAACTAGGAAACAAACTCACTCTAAGTTATTCCTAGAAGGACCTTGCCACAAGAGAAGCATACTTCTTCTACTGGACATTAGCACCATTAGGTGTGTGACAGGACTGTTTACTGGTCACTGTCGACTCAATAAGCACCTCATTAACTTTGGTTTACGAACGAATCCCACATGCAGGATGTGTGGCTTGGAAGATGATACCACCTACCACATTATACGCAGATGTAATAACTTAGCCTGACTGCGATACTTTCCCTTTAGATGTGATTGTATCACTGACCCCAAGTGCTGCAAATTGATAGATCCCATTAGTCTTAACAATTTCGCAAAGGCATCTAGCCTGTTTTAACAGAGTTTTAGGACGACATACAATAGGCCTCAATGCATCCTTTTGTCGGGTTGGAAGAAACAATAAAATACGCATACTAATATACATGTATTCAACTTATTATTATTAGGAGGACCAGGAAGTAAAGTCGTTTTTGAGCATGTCACTATTTGATTGTCATTTGGCAGCTCATTGTGTACATTTAAGTCGTGGCAAAGACATTCTAAGTTAACAGTGACTTGTTTAGTTGCAAATAATAAAATAAATTTTTTTTTTTGCAAATTTTGGTGGAATGGCAGGCATCACATGCTTTTTGAGTTTTGCATGGATAGTAACCTAACAGTTCCTAACAAACACCTTTGCGATGTTTATCCAAATGCCTTAGACGTTCATAGATACCAAAGATGGTTTTCCAAGTTCAAATCCAGTAATCTTTCCAACTCGTATCGATCAGGAAGACCAACAACGTTAGAAAATAACATGTTACGGGCGGAAGTGGAAGCAAATCCATGCCAGACAATCGAGGAATTGTCAAACAGTCTTAACGAACCTTGGTCAATCGTCTAGAACATTTGCAGCAGATTTCAAACTGTCATATACTTATTGCTTAATTAATATATGCAACTTATTGCTTCAATGGCACAATACAGAAGCGTTTTTTGAACGCTTGATCTCCTAAGATGAAAAATGGATCCTGTATGGTAATCCAAAATGCAAAAGGCAGTAGCTCTCTCCATATCACCACGAAATACTGCTAAGCCCGGTTTACACCCCTAAAAGGTCCTTTTGTGTGTTAGGTAGAGTATTCTCAGAGTTGTTCATTTTGAAGTACTGAAACCTGAACAAATAGTTCTGGAGCCCGTGGCAAAAAAGGTGTCATATTTCATACTAAGCTTTGTCCTTATAAATTGATCATACAGGCCTGATGAAAAAAATGCAGGTCTGCCAGCATATAGCTGCTGGAACACAAAATGGCAGCCATTTGAAGATTGATAGAGACACTACATAGGTTGTAAGCTTATTTATAGAGAGAGCTTATAGATATATAAAGCCAGCAATCCTTTCAATTTATACTATTATAGTCTTAAGGCTGTCTCTACGAGATCTGCGTTCCTGTAGAGTTGTCGCAACTCCCGATTGTATTGGGACCTTCAAACGCCTTCTTCGCATACAGTCCCCTAAATCCTCCTAAGAATCTTACGCTCACACACTCCAAGAGCCCTCTCATGTTTTGCTGAGATAACCCAAATCCTCACTTCAGTATGTGACTATCGGACGAATCATCGTTTTATAGAATGTCAAACTGGCATACCTTGATAGTCCTCGAAACCTAAACTTATTAGTTTATATATTAACTTATTAAAAATAAGTTTTTTACCCGTTGATAATGATATAGGTGAAGTCCGTCTGCAGTGAGAGTTCTCCATACAATAGTTGGCATAATATTTAATTCTGCTCTAGCTCTATGTATTATCATCAAAATATTGTAATATGTTTGCACTCCTTTCTTCATTTCGGAAAGGGGCAAAAATACCATCAGTATTATAGCAAATGTACCAGTTTCTCTAAGACATTGAAACGTGGAATTAAAGATAGACATTTTTGGTAATCTTCTATTCGGAAATCGGCATATTCACAATGAGCAACATTAGCATTACCATTGCAAAAACCATATACAAACACCAATATTGCACCATCGGATTTCCATTTGCTTTGATGGTTTCAACATCTTCTAAGTGGCAAAAGATTTGCAAATTTAGATGTGAAAAATGACATCTCAATATATTTTGCTCAAAAATCAATTTATTTTTATCAATCCTGAATTGCAAATTTGCCCGCTAAATGGCAAAAGGTTGTTAATAATGAAGGTGATAACATCATTGATTAAAAATAAAAAGTTGTGTGAAATTTATGTGTTTGAATTTTATATAAGAAAACGACATTACTTTCCAGCCTCCCTAATATTAATTTTCACAAACTAAATAATTAAATTTAATCATTATTATTTAAATAGTTAAATATTAATTAATTCTAGCACTAGATTAATGAAGATCTCGCAAAAACTAAAAACTGTATTTGAAGAGAAATATTCATCATTAAACTACATCATTGTTCGTTCAGAAATTTCATTTTGTAAAATAATTTTATTAATTTTAGAAATTATAGCAAGGTAGCAGCGAGAATATTTGTTAACTTCAGGAGAGGTTTACGATTAATACTTGGGTTTTGGTCAATGGCAATCATGGAAGATTTGTGAAATTCTTGACACTTCACTTGGTAAAGGCTTATATGAAATTAGATTTGTCAGAACTACTTTTGATCATCCTTTAATGTCAAAAATTTAAAGTTTGCTCCTGGACTTGTTTTGGTTTGTTTATTATTAAGATTTGAGCTATAATTAACAACTTTATGGATTTTCATCGTTATGAGAGCATGAATATAATATTAAACAATGATCAGTTTTATTAACACCAGTTTGATAATATTGTATTGTCATTTTTCATTAATCAAAGTGTTGTGTGTATGGCTTTATCCAATATGTTAAACTAATTTTGTGTTATTTTAATTTTTTTTTAAATTACTTCTTGGTTTCTACAATATTGCTGATTGACAAATATCTGGCTTATAAATTATGGGTTGTCATAATTTTATTACTAATATCGTTAAAATAAATTGTTGATTTTGTCTTTCCTTTAGTCATGAAGTTACTTAGTTTAATAGTGAATTGAATTAAAATAAAATGCTGATCACTATTATGTGTTTTATAGTTTTCTAAGATTAACAAAAAAATTTACAATTCAAGCGACTTAAATTATTTTATTAATTTATGCCACCTTTTATTATTTTATTTTTTTATTTTTTAGACTAGACAACCAATATTTGTACAACTATTACATGCTGCATTTAGAGTATCTCAATGTTCCTGGCTCAATACCTCACAACATTATAATGTTGAAAACTGTATTCGAACTTTGGTGGAAGTTGGTATGTTTTAAATTTATGATACACTCTATATATACATATTTTCTACTTGGTTTACATAGTGGATCTTTCTAGAAACTTTAACTGGGAAATGATCATTAGGGTGGTCTGATTATGTGATCATATTATTTCTGATCACACATCCCTAATTTTTTTTTTCTTTTGATGCAAAAAATAAATAGAAATCTCTTTGATTCAAATCGATTATGAGAAATCTGTGCTGCATTTTTCAGAGGCAATGGCACATCCATGCTTTCCAGTTTAATGTTCACTTCATCCCATGACATCCTGCGTAAAGGTTAGTCAGCCCTCCTTTTTTCTCTAATCACTATACGGATGCAATAAATAAAAACTATAGTGGACTCAAAAATGTCCTGTGATTTGGAAGTAATGATCTGAGTATTTATAATTAGGTTGATTACGTCCCAAAACCACAGGAAGCAATTTATTTTTATTGAATTAGTATTATTGATACTATTTTACAATTTAATAGAGGTTAGAAATTGCAAATTTGGTAGTCCATGAATGATTTTTTTTTTCTACAATTGGACTTGAAAGTGCCAAAGTAAACAGTCTAAAGATAAAATTAATGCAAGACTTGAATGGCTTATTGACTGTGAATCTTGATGAAGAGCAAAACCAGTTTCTCCTCCAATTTGTAGAAAACCATAGAAGATTATACTCTGATAGTAAAAAGGAAACCAAAAAGCAAACATATGTATAAATAAGTTTGGTAAAAAAGTAAAAATACTTATATACTTATGCTGGAATATTATTTTAACATTTTACAATTGAAAAAAATGATAATTGTGATTCTTATCAGAGATTTGAAATGGTCAAATGGTTAAATTTCTTTTGATTGCTTATTTCAAACTCAATGAAATTTACACTATATCAAAAGGAAAAAATATGAGGGGTATGCATTTAAAAACAATTAGTTTTATTATTCATCCCTATAATTTATATTGTCACCCTAATGCTCATATTATTTTTATTTATAATCCCCACTTTCATGGCTATTTAACTGTGATCTCTCTCACATGCTAACTATTTTTTATTCTTTCAGTACACTCATATGATTTAACTAAATCCATAATAAATATGCATTTACTGAATCAGTATCACATATTTAATCCTTCCTCATAATTAAAGATTTTGTATAACCATTATTTTTTTTATTTAATTATTTTGGACTTTGTTTCCAAACTTTAATTGGGATTACTGGTAGATAGTCTTAAATAGCCTAAAATCTGTAATAAAAGAAAAATATAGTGTGGTGAAGTAAACATATCATTATAAAGTTTAATTAATAAGTCTTTCTTCACCTAAAAATCCTAAATTAGAATAGATGGGATTAATTAGGAGAGAATAGTCGGCGATATTGTTTTATTCAAATTATCTATTAATGCTTAGTGATTTACTGAAATTTGTCTTATTATTAACTTCTCAGTTTTATTAATTATTATGCAATGGTTCTAATATAACCCGAAAAATTATTTTCAGCAAAAAATAGATCTATAGCCATTCCATCTGATTTAGAAAACCAGGTTGCATCAATGTTTACAAAAAGTAGTTTGCTATCAAGACAAACAAGTAAATGGCTCCAAGCATCTAAAACACCTAAAATTGAACGTTCACAATCACAGGTAGGCATATCATTTGAACTTTAGTATATTGCATGTATTATCTTCAGTTTATTCTATGTACTGAAAAATTTATTGGTTATTTTGTTGTAACTTACAACTTCTTTAAACGTTCCTTTCTTATCGATAATTAAAGATACTGGCATTAATTCTCCATACTTATATTTATTTCAATTACCAACACAAACATTTTTATGATTCATATTTAATTTGTTTGTGGTATAAATCTTGTTGTGTTCTAACAGCTAATTTGCTGTAGTCATTAAAATTTATCTTTTGGAAAATTATTTCAATGACTAACAATCCATGACATAGGAGTTGGAGTCCCTCTTCCTTCTTGCTGTATGAATAAATATTTTGACAACTCTATAAACTCAAATTTTATAATTCAATATTATATAAATATTTTGTTGATATTAATTTTTATCCAGAATTAATATTAATTTTGTTGATGCTTTAAATTTTTTTTTCTATTGTCTTAGTTGATGCGTTTAGACAGAAGTATTATTGAAGGATTACAGGATATTGTACTCTTACTAGAAGATCAGTTAAAGCCACTGGTTCAAGCTGAACTTTCATTACTCGTAGATATTCTTTATAGTCCAGAATTGCTTTTTCTTGAGGGTACTGAAGCCAGGAAGAGATGTGAAAGTGGTGGATTTATTCGCAGGTTTAAAATTATCCACATATTATTTTATCTACATTATTAGTGTTCATTAAGACATTGTATAATTTAAGTTTTAACCATTACATTATTATTACTTTCAGACTTATTAAACATTGTGAAAAGCTTTTGGAAGAAAAAGAGGAAAAATTGTGTGTGAAAGTACTGAAAACTTTACGTGAAATGATGGCAATTGATTTAGAATATGGAGAAAAGGTAAAAAATATTAATAAAAAAATCAAAGTTTAGATTGATAAACTGTTTTCCTTTCTCATTAATGATTATCATTTTTGTTATTAATCTGATTTTAATTTACTTTCTTTCACTTACCAATACATGAAATATATAGTAAAGGAAAGTTTTGTCACAATGAAAATTTTTCAATCCAAGTCTTCTGATTTTTTTGGTTGGGTACATTTTTTTTCATTTGACAAAGGGTACTAAGGTGAGATTCCTACTCACTAAAAAATCATCTTCCTTTTGTTTGCTAACACCCTGCGGAATTCCTGTCAGGTATTACTTCATGGGGGAACAGAATAACTATATATCTATTTTTTAAGATTTCTGATTAAGCCTCTATTTTTATGTCTGGCTTCCCCTGCCTACTTTGCTCTTAGTTTTCTTCCTATTAGTGCTGCATAGTCTACTCCAGCTCTCTTGCTTTCTTCATCATTAGAGCGACGCTAACCATCGCAACATATACAACTGTGGGACTACTATCACTACTTTCACAGCAGGCTAGGGCAGTCCTGGGGCATTAAAAAATTGACATATCAAAGTGTCATAACTGGAAATTAGGCATTGATGACACAATTGTTGATGATAATATAATATATTTCATCATAATTTAATTCCCCTCAGAAAGTAAAAATTTTGGGCCTGAAAAATGAATTATGCTTTTTTTTGGATTGCAATATTTATTAAAGAGATAATTTTATTTTCCTAAGAGTTATTAGTAAACTATCCTAGTGACTTGAGCTTCCTATACTGAACCAATCGGGTTAAAATCCTGGTAGAAAATTGGTGTTTTTATGGTTTCATACTTCTGGTCTTAAAAGAAAAATTATACCTGATTTTAATTGGAGTATGGAACAGGTTGTTGGAGTACTGACCCATAATATCCCATGTATACTAGTAATTCAAGAATCAAGCATCTCTCCTGCCCCCCTAAATCATTTTTGGGGATACTTATGGGACTAATTAATTATGCATAAGGGCTAATAAAATAAATTTTTTTTTTAAATTCTAGGGTGATATGTTAAGAGGTAGTCTCTTGACCCGGTATTTCGGCAAACTGACTCCTATAAGAAGAGAAACAGTCATTATGGACCTAAGGATTCCTATTCAGCCATCAGCTTTGATGCATGGTCCAGGAGGTAATTTTTTATTACTCTATTTTTGGTGTATTTTTATGTTTAACTATGATAATAAACTTGTTAAATATAATTATTTTTCATCAACATTAATAAAACAAAATCTATTTTACATATATATAATAAAGTTAAAATACAATTGTTACCTTACTTTATTGATGAAGAGAAGTAAGAGCATACAGAAAATATGCTGTGTGCTTCATTTAGAATTTCATATAGATTATAATTTTTCTATTTTTTATTTTTATTCTTAATCATTTAGTGATTTTTGGTTTTAAAAAATGTTTTATTTCATATATTTATATGTAGATGTAATTTAAATTTTATTCTTGATTGTTTTAACTGTTGGTTCTGTGCAATTCTTAAACATTTTGTATATAAAATTTGGTTAATTTCTTTACTTGGTTAAAATTCATGAATCAAATTTTGTTTCTTATTTATCAAAATTTTGTAGGAAAACTTTTAAGCCGTGCTGGTAGAACTTTACATGAAGTACAGTGTCATCTTGATCGTGAAGGAGCATCAGATTTAGTCGTTGAATTAGTAATTAAATCAGTCCATTCTCCTTCTATATTTGTGGAAGCTGTGGAATTGGGAATAGCCTTGCTAGAGGGCGGAAATCCTATAATTCAGAAAAGTATGTACAGTAAGCTGTTGGGAGGAGATTTAAGTCAAGCATTTTTCAAAGTAAGTGAAAGGGTCTGGCATTAATATTTTATAATTTGAATGAAAGTTCTAACTTAATGAGTTACAAAACATCTTAGTTATAAATTATTTTTCAAAAATTAAGTAATCTAATATTTTACTTTCATGATTTCAGTTCCTAATAGTTTAGACACTAACACAATAATTTAAAACATACTTCCGAAGGGAGATGAAAGAGAATCTGAGTAATAGTGATCTGAAATTATTTGTATGCTAATGTCTTTATTATGCTGTAGCAGTTTAACATGTTTGTTGTGTAATGTTTGTTAAAAACTTTCCCCAAAGCTTTTTATTTAAATTTTTTGGTTATATATATACACTGACAGGCAAAAAATTCCACCCACTTGATTTTTTCATGTTTTCATCTAAAAATATTTCTGTTTTGGATTGGTCTATTGTTTTTAATGAATAAATAGGTAATCTTTTTGTTTGTTTTCAATTAGGAATGTTAATATAGAGGACAATAACCCTTAATCCTTAATTCAATGAAATGATTCTAGATTAAGATGTTTACTTTCTATGGAATCAAAATGTTTATTCAGTATCATTAGTTTAGTGCCGTTTCTTGCAGCACATTTCTTAGTCTCTGGCTTTTAATTTTTTCAATATCAAGTTTAAAAATGCCTCTTAGTGCTGAGGATGTTGCGCGTGGTATGTCACTTATTGATGATGGACGTTCCATTAGATATGCAGCTAATGCAATCGGAGTTCCATATGAAACTTTACAAGACGCCGTCAGGTGTTATCGGGAAACTGGTTATTACAATAGAAGGCCCTGAACAGAAACTGGTTCTGGACGGCCTAGGGTAACAGAACGATGGGATGACCGGTTTTTGACTTTGAGAATTTTACGAAACCGGCACCTTACCGTTGTTCAAGCGATTCATCAGCTCGAAGAAGTTCGAGGTGTGCAAATTTCTAAACGTGCCGCTTGGAGAAGATTAAATGAGTATGGATTAATGGCTTTTCGTCCAGTAAGAGGACCAGAGTTGACTAGAACTCACAGAGTAACATGGCTAACTTTTGATCGAGAGCACAGCTATTGGACTATGGACAAATGGAGTGCTGTACTTTTTACAGATGAGTCAAGATTCTCTCTTCGATCTCTAGACGGGTGTGAAAGGGTGTGGAGAAGAAGAAACGAAAGGTATGCAGCCTGTAATTTTTCCCAGAGCCAACCTTTCCAACATGGTTCCTTAATGGTGTGGGCTGGGATTCCAATGGAACGCCGCACAGAATTGGTTGTTGTTCGTGGAGGGTCTTTGATGGCCATTCGCTATGTAGATGAGATTTTGGAACCTCATGTGTTGCCTATCATCGGCGATCGTTCTATTCTAATGCACGATAATACACGTCCACATGTCGCTCGCATAGTGCAGATGTTCCTTCAACAGAACAATATTGAGGTTTTAGTCTGGCCACCACGTTCTCCAGATTTGAACCCCATTGAGCATTTACGGGATAACCTCGGAAGACGAATAAGAGCGCGTGCAACACTTCCTGATACACTGGTGGACCTTGAAAGGGCTCTTCGGGAGGAATGGGCTATCCTCCAGCAAAGGGACATTTTCCGACTGGTGTAAAGTATGCCAAGGCGTCTTCAAGAAGTAGTGAAGGCAAGAGGAGGAAACACGCACTACTAAACGATGATATAATTAATTTTTTTTTCTCTAATCTTTCTTACCCAATCACATTTTGATTATTAAAGGTAAAAAAGATTATAAAATTCCATAAATACTAAGTGTTATCTACAAATACCATGTATTATATACAAATACATCTTTTTTTACAAGTGGGTGAAATATTTTTAGATGAAAACATGAAAAAAATCAAGTGGGTGGAATTTTTCGCCTGTCAGTGTATATACGTAAATACTTTATATCAATGCTTAATCAGAAATAATATTATTAACTCTAAAATTCAAGGTATAGTTGAACAATTCTGCTTGTTGGGCTGTCTGTATAATTCATGCCCTCTATTACTTTTATTATGTTATAATTTAGCCAATAATGGTTTCCTAATAAATAAATAAAATTTGTTTTATAATTTTGTGGATATTAAGCATGGAAATAAAGGAAAAACATTATTTTGAAAAATATAAAAAATTATTCAACTTTTGAAAAAATAATTATAATATATATTTTTTATGAAATATAAATATGTATAGGTTTTATTTATTCATACAATGTTTTTATATAGATATATAATTAAAATTTACAGCACAAAAAACTTCGTAGATATATACCAGATTTGTAAATTTGAAACTGAAAATTTTGTATTTTTTTAACCCATGGAATAAAATATACGTTTATTCCATAAAAATATTTTATTCGAAATACTGTCCATTGCTAACTATACATTTTTCCCATCTCCCAGGCAATTTATGAATACCATGCCAGAAATACTGTTGCTCTGTTGTGACAAACCAGTCATTAAGGCATTTTTTCATGATTTCATTAGAATTGAAACACTGCCGAATAACTATCTTTCCCATTGAAGCTAATAAATTGTAGTTGGGTAGGGTTGAGTTTGGTAAGCCGCATGTGCTAATATTTCTCAACTGAACGCCTCAATTGTTTCCTTCTCTGGGTTTTCTTTGTGTAATGGTGCTTTTTCATGAAGCAAAATTACTTTTTGTTGTCTTTTTTTATATTTTGGTCGTTTGTCACACTATATTCAACTCAAATCGATCATTTGTTGTTGCTAGTGTTCATTATCAATTGTTTCGCCTGGTTTAAGCAGTTAATAATAGATCACATCCACATTCCATGTTCTTTATTTCTCATATCAAAATCGTCACTTTTGATTTTTTAAACCACTCAAAGTACTTATATTTACCATGAGCATGGTTATCATAAGCTTGGACAAGCATTCAATGCAATTTTGCATAAAGGTTTTTTTAATGATCACAGAAAATTAATGTTGTTCACAAATCGTAATTTGTTGGCAGAAAAATTGACATATTCAAATCTATTAAAATGATGCTGGTATTTGAAGTTTGTATTGTTGTGAGTTGAAAATCTTTGCCAGCTGTTGAAGAGACAAACTGGTGTCTGTTTAACGGTAACTATATCAACAACTAGAGCCATCTTTAGATGAATTCCGGTTTCACATTTACAAGCCTGGTATATATTTTTTTTTATCTGATTTTTTTCTTCTTATACAATAAAATATGAACTACTTAAAATTTAAACTAGGAACTGAACTATCAGTATTATTATTAACATAGCTAATGGGTTATGTGTCTTACCCATCTTGGATTTCAGAATAATTTTCACAATAAATATTTTAATTTCTTGGCATTGGTCTATAATGTACTGAACTCAGGATCTTAGTTTGTTTCTTGTTATTCTCATTTAAAGTTTTTTTTAACTAAAACAGTTTCATGTATGATTCCTTTCTAAGTGTTATACTTAACATTTACTGTCGATAAAAACTAACAATATATTCAAAATTGACTTTTATAGAAATATAATTTTTTTTCATCATCATCATAATCACCCCCCCCCCCTTCTACCGCGGTTTGGTGTGAGGGTCCTGCTTATAGAGTCTGGCCCAGCTGTCTCTCTCCTGCACCAACTCCTATTCTCCTATTCCAATCTGTTCATCGCTTCATGTATGCCTCCTTTACACTGTCCTCCCAGGAGATGCGAGGCCTTCCTCTGGGTCGTTTTCCTTCAGTGCGGGTCTCGAAAATTTTCCTGGCGCTTCTGTCTGGATCCATCCTAAGAAGATGTCCAAACCACCTTAGTTTGTGCTCCTCCAGAATGGTCTCCACCGGTTTGATGTTGAGATTATCCCGTATTGTGGTGTTCTGTATCCTATCTCTGTGTGTCTTTCTTTCTATTTTATGCATAAAGAGCCTCATTTCCATGGCTTGTATCTGACTTCTGTGTTTTGTGGTGAGGGCCCATGATTCTGAAGAGGACGATTCTGAATAGGGATCAATGTCGATTTATAGACGGCTAGTTTGGTCCACTTTGACACCTCTCTTCTTCCCAGGAAACCCTGTCTGACCATACTGAACATCCTCTCTGTCACTGCCACTCTTTGGGCCACTTGTTCCTCTATGTAGCCACTCTCATTGAGATGAGCTCCTAGATATTTAATTTTTTTTCAATAAAATAAAATACCAATTCTTGAGATTTCATCTTAGATAGATCATGTTTACAATTCATTGATCCATAATTATTGAATTATGAATGAACAGTAGTGTACCTATGTGAAAATAAAATATATGGTGCTATTAATACTTGAATAATTAATTGGTATTCACTTACCATTTTTAGGTTTTTTATGATAAAATGAAAGATTCTCAGCAAGAAATAAAATCAACTGTTACTGTTAACACATCTGATTTAGCTACTAAAACACATGAAGATAAAGAACAAAGTAAAGAACTGGAAAAACTAAATAAAAAAAAAGGTAGGTTCCATAATTTATTGATGTTATTAATTTATCCAAGCATATACATTGTTCATCGTTTAAACAATTTATTGGTTAATTAGCATATTAAAGACTAATAAGTTTGTTTCGTTAAACCTCAATAGGATATTTTCTTCATTTTTAACTCATTACATCTTGTCTCTTTTCAACAGTGTAAAGTTTCAATGTTTTCTAATCCTTTTTTTTTTTTTTTTTTTTTTTTGGTTAGTGGGATATTTTATATTAGTATTGGTTGCATATCTTTGTTGGAGAAACCCAAAAATGCCAGTTAAAAATGTGATTTTCTTCTCTTGCAACTTTTTCATATTTAAGATCGCAGCTACGACCAGTGTACTGTCAACATGTTTGTGAAAAGAGTATAGTTCCTTATGACGAAACTGAAATTAATTAGTATAACACATTTAATCAATCCTTTAACATTGGTGAGCCACTGAAGCAGTTAGGAGGATAGTGAACCCCTACAACAGTGATCCATTCTCTGTAAGAGTCAGCAGGGAAGAGAAGCTTCTGGGATGTTGAATTTTCTGCCTTCTTTTACCCGTTAACGATGTCAGATTAGTTGAGAAAATGGTGGAGCTTCTTACAATGTGACAGTATTGTAAGGAAGTTGGATATAATAAAATTTCAGTTAATTCAAAGGAAATTGAGACACTTGGAACCCAATTCTTGACCTTCATTGATTGTCCTTTTTATTTATTTATTTATATTTTGTAGCTATTTGTTTATATTATACATCTATTATTTACCTGTGTATATATTTATATAAAAAAAAGTCCCTATTAACCATCATCTAATTTTTAATTTGTTGTAAATGACTTTAATGGAAATCTTGGGTCAACCAGAATAAATTATTAATGAAAACTGATTTCTCTTGTCTATTCTCCTGGTGAGCTTAGTCTTTGGGGGAAACTTATACAATTAATAAGCTTAAATTATTCTTTATTGTCTGATTTTAGAATTGGCTAGATATAAAAAAATTTAAACAAAAAATAAATAAATGAAGTGATTTATGATAAATATTTAATGTTTAATTCATATTTTATGCTAATTTTTATAACCATACAAATGAGTGTGTAAAATTGTTGGTTAAGTTTTGTGATCAAATATTTTATTCATATTGGCTGAAAGTATGTAATTGATTTAATTATCAACCATTAATTTGTATTCATTATTTGTCCTTAGGTAAAAGTAATGGTATGGTTATAACTGATGAATTGAGAGAAGAATTGAATCAAGCTGCAACAGTAACTGCCCAGGCATATGTTGGTGCTCGAACATTGTTGCCAGGTATAATTTAATACTGTTTATCTAGGAGAGAATCATAGCATCTTCTTTAAATCATTAGATTGAATAATGTTATAAGGTGCCCATCTCATAAGTAAAAAAATATAAAAATATTAAATAGGTTTAAAAGAAACGTATGTGTTAAAACAAAAATTTAAATGAATGTTTTTCATTTTTAGTATCCTGTTAATCTGATAACAGTTTCATTGAATTATGTGAAGTTCTGTGACTATGGCCTGTTTTAATGGTTGTGTATAGACAAAAAGAAAGGTTTAATAAGTTCCAAATAAACCAATCTATAGCATTTCCAAGTCAAATTCAACCTTTTCCAAGTCAAATTCAACCTTTTCCAAGTCAAATTCAACCTTTTCCAAATCAAATTAAACTTTTTCCAAATCAAATTCAACCTTTTCCATTTCAAATTCAACCTTTTTTTATTTATTTAATTATCTTTAATTTTTTATCTGTGGGTCTGTTATCGTATGAATAGTTTTTGAAAATAACCTCCATTTTAAGATTACGTGACTGCGTTTCGAATCATTTAAGTTTTTTTTATTTATTTGATATAAGGGTGTATTTTTATGTTTCCTGATTCGTAAATTTTGAAAATGACATCCATTTTATGTTTATGCCACTGTGTTTTGACTTATTTAAGTTTTTAGAATTCATCCAATACAAAGGTCTACTTTTATGTTTCCGGATCCGTAGGTTTTGAAAACGACCTCCATTTTAAGTTTAGGCCACCGCATCTCGATTAATTAGGCTTCATTTTGGATTTTTTTCAATACAAAGTTTCATCAATATGTTTTCGGGTATGAATAAATAAATAAATAAATATTATGAAGCTAAAGTTAAATTAACCACAGAATACAAACTAAAAAGCCGAAAAGCAACTGGTAATAAATTTAACCTACCGTATTTAGATTTTTCAGCTAATTGTTCGAAATCTTATAACATTGTTACAGGAGATCACAACATTATAAAAGTAAAAAAAACTAAAATTAAATTAAAAATGACACAATACATATTTTATTTATTTCGATTAGATATTTTTATTTATTTATTGAAAAATAAATTAATCCTTCGTATTTTGTTTTTATTCGAAGGCAAAATCAAAAACACTTAAAAAACCGAAACAGAGTGGCCTTATTTTAAAATGTAAGTCGTTTTAAAAACTAAGGCTCTGGGATCATAAAATTAGACCTTTAAATTAGATAAATTCGAAAAACTTGAATAAGTCGAAACGCAGTGGGGTAATCTTAAAATGGAGGTCATTTTGAAAATCTACGACTCCGGAAACATAAGAATACACTCTATTATAATAAAAATTCGAAACATTTAAAGAAATCCAAACGTGGTGGCCTAATCTTAACATGGAGGTCGTTTTCAAAATCTATGGCTTCGGAAACATAAGAATACACCCTCATATGAAAAAAATCCTAAAAACTCAAAGAAATCGGAACGCAGTGGCCTAATCTTAAAATGGAGGTCGTTTTCAAAATCTACGTCTCCGGAAACATAAGAATACACCCTTGTATCGAATAAATCAAAAAAACTTAAATAAGTCGAAATGCAGTGGCGTAATCTTAAAATGGAGGTTATTTTAAAAACTAGGTACAGGACAGCATAATACTAGTCCCTAATAAATCCGAATAGGTACAATAAATCGATATCAGTAAGTGAAAATTCTACTTAGGAGAGCATAATAATAGACTTTCATATTGGAGGGGGGGGGATGGCCATTATTTAAAAAAATATATAAATTTACAAAAAATTAAAACATTAATTTGAAATGAAAACGGTTGAATTTTGATTGGAAAAGGTTTAATTTGAAATGGAAATGGTTGAATTTGACTTGGAAAAAGTTTAATTTGATCTGGAAAAGGTTGAATTTGACTTGGAAAAGGTTGAATTTGACTTAGAAATAATTGAATATGACATAGATATATTACACTGAAAAAATCTAAAATGTTGAAATAAACGGATATGCAACCGCGTTATCAAATTTTTTTTTGTATTTTTCAAAAGCTATGTCTTCGATAATATAGTAAGTGGCCTTCATTTCGAAAAAAAATCGAAAATTGACAAACATTTGAAAGTTGAATTTGAAATGGAAAAGGTTGAATTTGACTTGGAAAAGGTTTAATTTGAAATGGAAAAGGTTTAATTTGACTTGGAAAAGGTTGAATTTGAAATGGAAAAGGTTTAATTTGACTTGGAAAAGGTTGAATTTGATTTGGAAAAGGTTGAAATTGACTTGGAAATGCTATATATATTTTCAACAATGTACAACATCACGTGTTTTTAAAATTAATTCTAACTACATCAATAATTCGATAATAATCCATATTACATTATTCCTCCCTTCTTTCTGATCGCTTCCTTAAGTGATCAGCATGGCATCGCATTAGGTTCCCACTCCTTTCTATGTCATAAGAGAAAAATTTCTAGCCAACAGAATAAGCATCGATTAGTATAAACCAGGATAATCCTTCAAATGGTCCTGTAAAATCTATATAAAGTCTTTCCCAAGGTCCTTCTGTAATGTTTCAAAGGTTCAAAAAGGTTTCTGTCTCACTTGGACAATTTTTCTGACAAACCTCACAATTTTTAATTAACTTTTCTATTTTGAAATTAATTTTAGGCCACCCAACAGTCATTTTTGCTAAAGAATTGGTAGCCTCTATGCCAGGGTGATCTTTATGAAGTTTTTTCAACTCTTCTTAAGGACTTTGGAATTACCAGTCTGTTCCTCCACATTAGTAAACCCTCTTCTATGCCCAATTCCACTTTGACCCTTTCTGTAATAATTTGTGCAGAGGAGCTCATCTCCCTTGCAAATCCGGAATAAATCTTAAATAGTAATTTAGGGAGCCTAATAGAGAACGCAGTTCTTTAACATTCTTTGGAGATGCTATTTCGTTTAGAGCCGCAACCCCTTCATGAGACGGTTGAATCCCGTTACTGTTGATGCTGTTGCCAAGGTATTTAATTTCTTTTTCGAAAAGCCTTAAGGTAATATTTCGCTGGTACTGCCCATGACAGTGACTGCTGGCGGTTGACCACTGCTTTAGTGGAACAGAAAGGAATCTATTTCGTTGGCGCTGCTCAGTAGTCTAGGTATGATGTCATATCTAGGCTGCTTATATCTGACCCCTCCTGAAGCAGTGAAGCTGTTGCCAGCGCAGAGGTTATAGATTATATTATCATATCAGATCATTGTTTTGATGATAACATTCACCTTGATACGTTTCATTTCCTTCATCAAGTCAGGCAAAATTAAATGAAATATTGTTTAAAATTTAAACAAAGCTATAATAAGTCATTTTTTGCAGGTTGAAGTAACAAGATTATTTATTTATTTATTCCACCAAAAGTATTTTACAGAGTCAAATATATCTAGATTCAAATGACATTGAATAGTAAAAAAAAATTTAACTTCAAGTAAATATTCAAATCCAGACATAGAAAAATCAATTTGTATTCTTTAATTAAAGTGCTGATTTACTGATTACCTATTGATGAAACGGTAAAATATTGCCTGCTGTGATTTCATTACAAATATATGATATTTATTACTAATCAATTATGTAATAATTACTGTTAATTATCAAACTAATAATTAGTAATAAATTTAAAATCGGAGATAAATCCTCAGTTCTTCCAATAATACTTTATCGTCTTATTAATACCATGAATACTTATATTTTATATTCGAAATATTACAATAAACAATCATTTTATAGAAGGTAGCAATTAATATGTGGATAATTGTTAACATTTCATAGTATAGAAATAACCTAAGCTTGTTAGTTAACTTTAACTGCTAGAAAAAATGGTGTGTATTAATTAAATAAGATCAAAATTCTGCCATCAAATCTATTGCTATCCTTCCAATACAAATAAAAACCATTAAATTTAAGGCTAACATTTTTATTTAAAATTATATCAAACTAGGACACTAAATTGATAAGATTTGGCCACAACAGTGAGCATGAATAGATGAGCATGAAACGGTTGGCAGCGTGAATTAGCGGTCGCTGTTGTGCGCAGTACCTGTACCAGCGAATACTACTTTTACTTTCTTTGGCTGAGTTTTCAACCCCACTGATTTCGAATTTTCTAAAACCAAATTAACGCGATGTAAATATTCTTCTCTAGATTTTCCTCCTGTGGCTATGTCGTCTAAAAACCATGCTACCCCTTCCATGCCTTGCAAAATTTTATCCATATATATCCTTGAAATATTGATGGGGCTGTACTTTACGGAACGGCATTCTTTTGTGCATAAAATATGTTGCAATCTGATATTTTTTTTACTCTTCGCTTATTTCCATCTGTAAATAAGCATCTTTGAGGTTCATAAGGAAAAACTCTTGGAATCCGATAAGTTTGTGAATTATTTCCTCAAATGTTGGAAAGGGGTGGGGTTTTACAATCATATGAGGATTAATAGTAACTCTAAAATCACTGCCCCATCTGCTTTTGGCACAAAAACTACTGGTGATGTCCATTATACCGTTGTCTTTAATGGATCCACTTTTTCTATTACTCCTTTGTGAATAAATCAGTCTATCGGCTGCTTTTTTTTAAGCAAACGGAACACTTTGAGCTTTAAAGAGTTTTGGTGTTACTCCTTCACCTAGCTGAATTTTGGCTTTAAATCCCTTCACTGTTCCAATGCCCCTCAGTTCAATTACAGTCAGATAGTTCAATTACATACAAAACCTTCTACAAAATGATTGCTTCTTGTAATATTACGAATATAAAATATAAGTATTCATGGTATTAATAAGACGACAAAGTATTATTTTTAGTCATGAGTTTTAGTATCATTGATGTAAATTTATTATTCGCTCTTTTTTTTTTTTTTTTTTATAAAGCTTTGGTTTTAATACAGCAAAAAATGGAAACACATAATAAAAATTGAGGGTTTTATTTATGTTAACTAATGATGGGCATCTTTTACTCAATTTTTATATTCTGTGGTTTTGTGTGGAAGACTTTAGAAAAAAATATAATATAATATATCATAAACGTTTACTGAAAGAAATTCGAGAAATGTTTTGAAAGTGTAGACAGAACAAATATTTAATAATCCATTTTATTTTAAACCATATTTGTTTCTATTTTATTTTTTGGCTTATTTCTGATCATTTTTATTGAATATTGTTGCATTGAAAATGTGGTCAGAATATAAAAAAGCTCATTTCAGTATCACAACCATTTCCTGTCTTCTTCTGTCTACATCATCTTATAAATATGTTAATTAAAATTCTGTTGTTTAAGTCTCAGCAATATTTTGTCTGTTCATTACATCTGCATAAACGGAATCACATTCTTCCTCCATGCGAAGAAAACTAATTAATGATCCAAAAATTATGCTTGTTACTGAATTCATGTGAAACATGTTGTGATTAAATTATTATTGTTAACTGCTGAAAGCTCGATCTTATTTTGTTTTTATTGACATAGCATTTTTAGTTTTCTTATTCCCTTCATAATTTTTTGAAGGAATTTTAATATAACATTATATTTTCATATGTTTCATTTTCCATTAAACAAGGTGAAGAAGGTTCTTCTATTATTATTGGAACTGGAAGTGCTCTTGAAGATATGCTTGCAGAGAAATTAGAACGTTCAAGAGATAGAGATGATCACCATCTATCAGAAAAAGTTTTGGTGATGCAGCCTATTCTTCGATTTCTTCAATTGCTTTGTGAAAATCATAACAGACATTTACAGGTAAGAATAAATTGTTTGTAGAATGTTTCTGGTATTTGTTTTATTTAATTATATTAAATTCTGGATTAATATTAATGGCATGTTAATTAATTGAAAAAGTTATGCATTTAATATATTTGTATGTTCCATGTTATCTTTTGACAATTTTTTTTTTATACCTTTTATGAATAGCTTTTACACATTTACTTGTGTTTTAGTTCTAGGAGCTGGGCTTTTAGGCTTTCTAGGCACAGTTATCCTAATATATTGCAGTTAATTCCATATTGGATTGAATACATTTCTTTGTCTTGTTATTATGACTAGTGTTTTATACAGATATCTGTGTCTTGGAGTAAGGAGTTAGGAGTATAGTATTAAATCTATGGAGTCAGCATTGTTAATAACCCCTCTCTCTTTCTCATTTTTCTTATTTGTGAGGCTAAATTTGCCAATGATTAGTTTGAAAATATTCTTCTTTCCATTTTTAGCGTTAAGATTCCTAAGCACTATTTTAATGCCACTTTTAGGAAACTTATATAATGCTTTTCCAAATACAATGCTCATCTTTAAGACTGATATTATGAGTATTGAACCTCTTGTACCGAAAAACTGTTGTGTTATAACTAGGGTCTTGATTTGAAAATCTTCATTTTCCAAAGAATATATTGTGAAAATCAGTTTTAGATCTAAAAAAGATCTTAAATTATTTATTAAAAATAGTGTATATTATACAATAGTATTTGAAGAGAATAAACATTGTTAAATATGAAAAACATAAATAAACATGATAAAACAGAGTAGGAACATTAAACCATAAAAATAAAAAATACAAAAATTGGAATTTTAAGAATTAATATTATTTGTTTAGGCAACTTTTCTAATTAAGGGAGGGAGAAACACTTTATTTTCATAAAATATAAAATATAAAGGATTGCTGCCCAATTACATTGGGTTGCTATACACACAGCATACTCTTCTATCCTTAAGACAATATATGAACTTATATATAAATATACAGAAGTATTAGTTAATATTAGTAAAACAGAAATATATATATATATACATTTTTATTATTTTATTTATCCTTATAATTTTTTTTTTTTTTTTCCTTTTTCCCTCTTCTCATTGTTCATGCTTTTTTTTTTTTTTTTTTTTTTTTTATTTAACATTAAGTTTCCCTTTCTCTCACTTCTCTCTCTTTATCGCTATTGTTTTCAATTATTCACTAAAAAAATAAATAAACAAATACATAAATTAAAACTCTCGGGCTAGCCATGCACGTGGTGGTGAATGATTCCCAGGGAGTCGAGGACTATATTTTCAGCCAACCTCGCTACGTCCTTAATGTCGACACCTAGTTCCTCGAGGAAGCTCCTTGTTCTTTTTGGGATAGTTCCGCGAGACCCAAACCAGAGGCCTCTCACGGTGAACTCTCTCTCTCCGAAGGTCTCACGGAATTTCTCTTTTAGGAAAGGGATACATTTATCGTACGTGTTCTTCTTTTCCCTTTCCACTTCACCCGCCTGATCGAGGTCATTGCTCTCAAAGCGGACAGTTGGATCCAAGATCAGCGCTGTCCTTCCTGTCTTGGGAAATGCGACGATATCAGCGTATCTCGTAGAGCCCTCACTATCGATGCAATATACCTCGTCAAAGCAGGTGAATTTTTTTTCCCTAAGGAGCCTCATCAATTCGAACTTGACCCGGTGGTGACGACGTGTTATGAGGAGGGAGTTGTTGGGGCATTTTCCCAGCACATGTGCTGGTGTTTCAGACTCTCTGCCGCATTTACGGCAGAGGGACCCAACTTCTCTGACCTGTCCGCTGACTCCTGGGACTCCACGCAGGGGTGCATAATTAATGTTTAGTTTTAGGGCATTCGACCATTCAGACCCAGAAAGTACTTGCTTTTCGTAGATGTATCTATTCGCTTTCGGGGTCTCTTTAAAATGGCGAACACCAATACCCTGCCACCTGCAGTTGGCCCATTCCTCAAATGCATTTTCTCGTAGCGACTGCCGTAGAGCTTTCACATTTCGATGACCCTGATCAACCCCCAATCTCTCGGCACATTCAGCAATTTCAGCCGAATAATCGAAGGTAGACTGAAAAAGGGCATCTGGTACATTGGACAGTCGCTGAGCAATGGACCAATGTTGAAGAGGAGCCTCCCATTGGCAGCGGATTAATCCCAATCCTCGGTATCTCCTGGGGGCATACAACATCGCTGTGGAAGTATTCGCAGGCAGTCCAATAATGGCCTTTACGCTCCTGCGAATCATAGTGTCGATGCCCTCCAGTATAGCAGGACGTAGCTTTGTTAGGGGCGCAGTTTGGAGAGGGTAAGTAAGACCCGGGAACAGATATTGATTGACAATGTTGAGTTTCTGCTCAGGTTTAAGTAAGCAAGAGGTTACCAGCTTGTTTAGATTATCATTCAATTTAGTCACCGAATCTTCGTTGAATTGCAGCTCTCCCGAGAATGTACATCCTAAATACTTAATCGTATCTCCATTCTTCAATGTTTGGATGTACTCACCATTCTCAAGGGAGAGCACCGTAGTTTCCAGCTCTCCTTTATTTATAACGATGCCCATACTTTTTAGAGGATTTATAGCCAGACCAATTTCTTTAAATGTTCTTTGTATGCTGTCAATCACTCTTTCTGCAGCCCCCTTGTCACGCGCCGACACTGCCTGGTCATCCGCGAAACCTGTGAGGACCACACAATCTTGCTCATTCCTTAATTTGTATCCAAATTTCTTGGAAAAGTCCTCGTCACACAGGTCGCGGTAGAGATGATCGATGGCCAGGTTGAAGAGTGAAGACGACAGGGGGCCACCTTGGGGTACACCGCGCAGCACTTTGATCTGGCTAGTTGCATGGACACCGTTGCCAATCTTTATGGTGTTCGTGCTAAGGAGAGCTGATATGACATTTGTAAGATTCGGTGACACACCTCTCGCTTCTAAGGAGCTTACGATGTGTTTGTGCCCAACATTGTCAAAAGCACCGACAACGTCGAGGAAAACTATCGCACAGTCATTTTTCATTTTTTGTGCATCTTTTAATACCGCGTCGATGATCCTCGCGTTGACGTGCGTTCCCGGGAGGCCTTTTATAAAGCCTCTCTGACTCTTGTGGAAGGTGACCTGCTTTCTTAACTCGTAGTCCAGAACCTTCTCTATGATTCGGCGCACAATCGAGTATATGGTGATCGGTCTCCAGGTAGAGATATTGTTTATATCACCTTTGCCCTTATATATCAATATTGTGCGCCCTTGTCGAAGTGGTTCCGGAACATAGGCCACCTTCAGCATTATCTCTGCAATCGTTTTAATAATGCTTGATACCTCAAAATATTTTATTGTGCGGATCAGAACTCCATCAGGCCCCGGCGATGTGTCCATTGATGTTGATTTAATGGCTTTCCTGATGGCTTCTATCTCAATGGACAGCAAATCCGGCATCGGGGTACACTGTTCGTAATCCGCACGCCCGCAGAGATTTTCGTTCTCAAAGAGGTCTTTATAATGCCTCTCGATATCGGCCATTTTTAGAGGACACCGTTTAGGAGCGTCGGCATTCATTACAGTTTGCACAACCTTTTTTCTTTTATTATAATAATTATATTGGGCAACCTCGTACTGATACTGCTCTTGCCGACGACTCCTGTCTACTTTGTTTGCCCTCTGCGGATTTGAGACTTGTCCAGCACCCTTGTCAGCCATTTTCATTTTATTTTTTTTCCTCATCCTATAAAATTTTACGGCTGGGTGCTGGGGACCTGGCAGTTCCGCATTAATGACTTTGAGGAACTTTAGGAACTTGCCTACGGCCTCATCAAAATCCGCAGTATTCACCATTTCTTGCTTTAAAAGGTTCTTGAACGTAGTAGACCATTCAACAATGTCCTCTTTTATTTTTGATGACTCACCCTCTCCATTTCTAGGACCTATCACGTTCTTTACTATGCCCCTCAATGTATTATTATTCGCCTCCCTGGGATGTTTTTTTGCAATGTGGGTTCCGAGACCTCGTTCGCCCTTAAAAGAAAGCCCGCATATCGGACAAACTTTATCATCAGGGCGTAGAGCTTCATTTTGCCGCTCACTAAGTACCTCTGCGACATTCAGCGGATCATTTGGCAATCTGGGAAAGACATCATCTATCGACACCGTCTTTCCCAATACCACACCTTCTGTGTCAGGCCATTCCACTTTAACAAATTTATTATCTCCGCCTCCTGCAGTAGCCACAGACATCACAGAGGCAACAACCGCCTCTTGAACAGGTCCTCCAGTTCTCAGAACCCATACCTTTTGTCCAACTTCGATCTTCTTCGTTGGTATTTTGTTCATTGCAATATTTTTTTTTTTCGTTCTAGACTATGCCCACCACGCGCATGATTGAAACAATCTGTGCATAATTAAATAAATAAATAAATACAAAGTTAAAAACTATAAAATTAAGTGTTAAATAGTGTTATAGTTAAAATATAAAATCGATAAAAGCTTAAAAAAAAAATATACATCTATCAAATAAATTGCTTATAAATAAGTTACAATATAAAATCAGTAAAAAGTTTAAAGTTAAAATTTAAGTACAAGTTAAAAATAAGTGAAAGTTAAAATCTAAAAAAGTTAAAAAGTCAAAGTCTAAAAATGTTAAAATCTAAAAAGGTTAAAATCTATAAAATAATTTCCTAAAATGAGTTAAAATGTAAAATCAATTAACTGTTAAAACGTTAGAATCTAAAAGAATAAATAAATAAAACAATAAAAATAGTAATTGCCTAAATCAGTTAAAAATCAAAAGATAAAAATTTAAGTAGTTATAATCTAAAAAAAAACAATATACAAACCTATCCACATCACATTATCAAACCTAATATATAAAATAAATTACAAAATATAGGATCATTAAATACTTTTAAAAAAAGAAAAAATTCAGTTCAGCAATAGTAAAAAAAAAAAAAAAAAAAAAAAAATGTCCACTTTAAAACGTTCTATTAATAATAAATTATGATAGTAAAAACTTATTTTTTTCTTTTTATATTTTTGAGAGAAAGGGAAATACAACAGTGTTTAATAGAATTCTATTTAATTTTACTATTGTATATTTAAATATTCTACCAAAGATATGATATATTAATAGTCCAACCGGTCCGGCCGTCACAACAAAGGATGAGACTATGTTTGCTTAATATACCAGAATGTAGACTGTTTACCAGGGGGTCGTCGTAATCCTGCAGCTTTGCAAACCAGCAGTTGGTATTAGCAATTGTTTACCATCAGAGTTCTTGTCAATGGGAATCCCCTCCACGGCATCAGCTCTGGTGGCTCCTCCAATGGCTGCCTTCTCGTCTAAGTTAAGATTTCAAATAACTTCGAAGTCAATCGTCCGAATTTGACGAAATTTTAGAAACTGATACTTCAATATACTAACTAGATATTTTAGTAATTTAAAACTCACTGAAACTTGGAAGTTAAGAATAAAACTAATTGAAGTACAGACACGATCTGTTCACTAAGACCGAACAGGCTAGACTCGAATAACTTTCATGATTTTCAATAAGGCAACATTCTAATTTTATGCAGTGGACTGTATCTTAGTGGCTTGGTAGGTTATGCTGATTGTGCAAAAAATAGCTTACCATCTTTATGCCAGTTTACATCTTTGGTTACCTGGCTCTCAGGTGCTGGTGCTGGTGCTGTCTCTGGTGGTGGTGCTGTCCCCGTGACTGCCAATAAAGAAGTGCCCCAAAAAACTAGCAACTCATGAGGCTTAAGTGTTATCTTTTAGATTCTCTAATCTGCCCCCACCACTCGCTGTAGCGCGGGAAATTCAAACCATTTTTTGCACAAACATTACTTAATAGCAAAAAAGGGAAGTTCCTAAACTGAGCACTAATTTTATTAATGGATTCCATCAATCGATTGATTTACAGCGATTCATGCTCAGTTCAGTCAATGACCTGATGGATTCCAGCAGAAGATTAACTCTTGTCTAAGGTTAATAAACACATCAAAAATACAAACAAATATAAGGAAATACCTACATACTGAATTGTTGAATTTCAAAACAGATATAAGTAGGGCAAGTTCCTAAACTCAGTGCTGATTTCATCAATGACATAATTTTACAGTTTATAGATAGATCCAATGCCATCAATGATCTCAGCACTGAGATTAGGAACTTATCCATGAAGTAAACTAAATATAAATATGTAAAATAAATTGAGAAATAACAACACTGAGGTTTCACCCAGCACATCAATTTCAACTGAGGTCAATAGAAATAAGAGGAGTCCCAGTGAGATCTGGAGAGACCCCGATGGGCCTGGTTATGAGCGTGGGGGCGGGCCTGGGCCTTAGTCTAAAGGTGGAGGACATTGACTATGCAGAACGGATAAGAACCAGGCAAGACGATACATCTGGGCCGCTTGTGGTAAGGTTCGTCCGGCAGTCGCTTAGGGATGAATTGATCCAGAGGCGAAAAGTCATTAGGGATTTTTCAACACGTCACCTCGGATGGCAAGAAAATGACGCCCACAAGATCTACCTGAGCGAAGCTATGTCCGTAACCAACAGACACCTGTACTGGCTGGCCCGGCAAAAGAGGTCTGCAGGAAAAATCAGGTACAGTTGGTTTAGCGCAGGCAAGGTGAAATGTCGACGAGACGATGGACAGCAGGTCGTCGTCATCAACTCACCATCAGATTTAGACACGTTTGCTTGACATGCATATACATGTTACATCACTTTGAACAATTTTGTTTTTACTTTTTTATATCCCCAGTTTTATGTTTTTGTTGCGTTTGTTTTAATAATAGACTATGATAATAATTTAATTTTTGTTTATGAGAATATTTTAGGTCTGATCTGTTCAGAAACTCTAATTTGTGTATTTTTTTTCTTTTGCACAATAGGAATATGCTTTTCGTTAACTAAATTTTATATTTTTTGTTTACCATCCTTATTAATATCTAGGAGATCTTGCACACAATTGGCTCTAGCTGCTGTAGAAATATTCCTATCCTTAACTCCTTCTGTCCGTTTACTAAGCCACCCCTCCTTCTTCCATGACTAATATCCTTCTAACCTGCCACGTCAACGCTCAGTCACTCTTAGCCCATTTTGATGAATTTTACGACTTTTTTCTCCATAACTTCTACCATTTAATTGCCGTATCCGAAACCTGGTTGAAACCCACAATCCCGTCCTCCCAGATCCTTCTACCTAACTATACTCTCCTTCGTCATGACAGAGTAGATCGCACGGGTGGTGGAGTAGGTCTCTTTGTCCATGACAGTCTCAAATCCAAAATCCTTCACTGCTCTTCCATAACCGATTCTCCGCACGTTGA
This sequence comes from Nezara viridula, assembly GCA_928085145.1. Taxonomy (NCBI): domain Eukaryota; kingdom Metazoa; phylum Arthropoda; class Insecta; order Hemiptera; family Pentatomidae; genus Nezara; species Nezara viridula. Next base: position 81,153,127 of record OV725078.1, read on the forward strand.
ATACCTTTTCGCCGAAATCCTCACCACCTCATCTGCCATTCTGTTTGCTGTCATATATCGCCCTCCTAGAATTCCTTTCGATGAATCACTTGAGACTTTATTGTACAACTTAATCCCTTCCTACTCAAACATCATCCTCTCCGGTGACTTTAACACCAATTTACTGGCACCATCCTCTGATTATTCCTACCTAACAAACCTCTTTAATTCTCTCAGCCTTTACATAGTACCCTACAATCCAACCCATCATACTCAGTATTCAGAGTCCTGGCTCGATCTAATTATCCTGGATTCCTCAGACAAACTCCTTGCCGCATCTCAGCACCCGGTTCCGTTTCTATCCTCCCACGATCTTGTCCAGATCTCTTACAATGTCCCTGTTCCATCCTTTTCTCCCCGAACAATATCCTTCCGAAACCTAGATTATCTCACTCACGAAACATTGTCAGAAGGTCTTGACGATATCCAGTGGGATCCCATCTACTCCTCAAAATCCATAGACACCATGGTAGAAATCCTTACCACTCAACTTCACTCTATCCTCGACCGACATGCTCCTCTTATCACAAAAACCATCCGATATCCTCCAGCTCCTTGGCTTACCCCTGCTTTGAGGGAGTGTATGAGAGAAAGAGATGCTGCAAGGCGACGGTTTAAACGAACTCGACTTCCTGATGATTTTCTCTCCTACAAACAGCTTCGAAATAGCACTCAATCAGCAGTACGCCGTGCTAAATCCCGTTACTACCATCATTCCCTATCCAACTCTCCCAATACCAAGGCTACGTGGGCTATTCTTAGAAAACTGACCATTGGTAATACACCCCAGTCTCAGTCCAATTCCGTTTCTGCTGATAACCTCAACGCTCACTTTGTCTCCTGTCCTCTTGCATCCACATCTCCCACGTCCAGTCTGGCTCCTATGTTCTCTTCCTTTAATCCTGATCACTTCTTTCTTTCCCATATTACACCAGATGAGCTCCTTAAATCCATTCAGAAGTCCCATACCAATGATTACGGTCCCGACAACATCCCAGTCAGACTGATTAAAGCCGCATTGCCATCCATTCTTCCGATCCTTTATCATATATACAATTATTCTCTTCAAAATGCTACCTTCCCTACATCCTGGAAAACCGCCCTAGTACGCCCATTGAAGAAGACTTCAAACCCATCAGTTCCTAATGATTTCCGACCGATTTCCCTCCTTTCAAACCTCTCAAAACCATTAGAGCGGTTAGTCCAATCCCAGCTATCCCATTTTTTAGAGGACAATAATCTCCTAAATCCCTACCAGTCTGGATTCAGGCCTGGTTATTCTACTCAGTCTGCCCTAATCAAAATTTCCCAAGACCTTCACACAGCCATAGATCAGCAGAAACTAACCATCCTTATTCTCCTAGACTTCTCCAAAGCTTTTGATTCAGTAGACCACAACATCCTCCTAACTAAACTTAAAAATATCTCTTTTTCTTCTAGTTCCCTTAATTGGTTCCAATCCTTCCTAACCGGTCGCTCCCAGTACGTTGTAATTCCTAATAACCCACCATCAGAATCTCTACCTCTGACCAGAGGCGTCCCACAAGGCTCTTCCTTATCCCCCACCCTTTTCTCCATCTATATAAATGACCTCCCATCCTCTATCCTGCACTGTCATTACCACCTGTATGCCGACGACATTCAAATTTACCTCTCCTTTAATCCGACAGATATCTCAGATGCCACTCAAAAACTTCAGGAAGATATTGACAGAATAAGTGCTTGGGCAAACCTCAATAGGCTCACTCTGAACGCCGAGAAGACAAAAGCCATCTTGATCGGATCTCCTTCACTCCTCAAATCCTCCCCAGTATCTCCCAATCTCTTCCTGAACAACTCACCTATCTTATTCTACACCACCGTTAAAAACCTAGGTATTACTTTCGATCAATCCCTATCCTGGAAACCTCACATCTCCCAAATTTCCCGTCGCACTATCTCCACCCTAAAACAGTTCAATCGTCTACGATATCTCCTTCCATATAAGTCCCGTCAACTCCTAGTTTCCTCCCTTGTTTTCCCCCACTTCGACTATGGCTGTATGGTGTACGGTGGACTCCCGGGAGATTCCGAGGCCAAACTTAAACGCCTAATGAATTGCGCACTACGATTTGTTTTCGGAATCTCAAGGGATACGCATATTACCCAGTATTACACTGAGTTGAGGTGGCTCTACCCATCCTATCGCCGTCAGTACTTCCTAGCCACCTTTCTGTACCAAATTATTAGAACCCATCGACCCTCCTATATTTTTCACAGCTTACAATTCAAATATTCCATCCAATCCCGTCCCACCAGATCTCGTACTTCCGACCTCTATCCTCCTCCTCACCGAACTGCTGCGTTTGACAAATCCTTTGCAATACAAGCCGCCTCCCTCTGGAATTCCATCCCAGCTGATATTCGACACGCTCAATCAGTTTCCTCGTTTAAACCACTCCTCTTTAAGCACCTACTCCTTTCTCAATCCGAATGATTGTGAAATATATCTTAGAGAAATATCTGAGCACCACCAGAGACTACCTCAATTTATTAAGGTTATTTTAGTTTCTCATACATATGTACAATTTACTTGTTCTTTTTTTTCTCTTTTCTGTATTTTTATCGTAAGTCAACTTTCATTGTAAATATACAATTTAATTGTAGCCACACAGACATATAATCTGTATTCATATTTTGTTCTTAAGGGACAACAGTCCCAGAATAATAAAACATTTTTTTCATTTCATTTCATCAATTGGCCCTTGAAGCCGATGCATTTCCGATACCATCGATGAATTCAGCACTGGGTTTAGGAACTTCCCCAAATATTTATATGTTTAAACGAAACGTTTAAACTGATTATATTTATATGTTTAAACTGAAGACGACCTGCAAAGTGGGTCGAAACGTCGGCAAAAATTAAAATTATTTATATATTTTTATTTTTTTTATTTTTTTGACCGCACCCTCGACTAATTCCTTCTCATATTTATATGTTTGTAGGAAATACATCTGCTAAATTTCTTAAAAATGTAATATCAGAATTCTAAAATATTATTTAAGAATCAGATCCCAACTCCATTAAATCCAAATTATTTCTAAAGTCAATTGTGACATTATTAATGTTCCTTTCATTAAAATAAAAATATGATGGAATTATTCATTTTCCATAGAATTGATAACAAATAATTTACTCTTTAATTAAAAATGGATAGAACAAAAAAGCATGCTATACTACTTCATCAGAAAAGTCTTTTTAATTTTATTTCAGAATGTAAACTAAGTCCATTTTAGGTATTATTTTAGACTGTAAAGCGTTACATTAATTAAATAGGTACTGTATTATAACTTCTTATGACTAAATTTTTATTTTAACCAAAATTTTAAAAGCTTTCTTGAATAAAACTCGTGGAAAACTGACCACAGGACAAAAAAAAAAAAAAGATTTTGTAACTTACTATACATCTACTTAATATAAGCATCCGTAATAATTCGTAAATACATTGAATTGAATCAGACTCTGAATAAAGACCCTATAATAGATCTTGTTTTTGTGTGACATTGCTAAATAGATTTATTTTATTACTAAATTGCAAAAACAAAATCTATTTTAAGTGCATAATTGGAAAAAAGATCTACATTTGTGAATATTTGCAAAATATAAATTCTTCAAATCCGAGCCCTAATCAACATAAATAGTTCAGTTAACATAACATAATATAAATAGTTCAACTATATCAGTGGACCTATGTATTAAATAAATTATCTTAATATCTTCAAAACTTTTACTACAACCTAATATAATTACTTCAAAATTCGTTTATATTATGGAAGGTTAGGTTTATGTTATATTAATATATTAGGTATATTTTGGATAATATCTTTTATTTTTTACTCTCTGTTTTGATTTTCAAATCTACTTTCTAAGTTTTGTAGTTTTTCCTTATCATCTGAACCATCCCACGTCTACCTGTCTTCACACTATTTCCTTGATTTAATTTCATCCCTATAAATTGTTTTGCAATTTTTTTATTACATGTATAATCATGAAATACTTTAAGCATATTTATGTCTTTTTACCATTTTGTAACTCTTTGGACCCGAAACGTAGAAAAAAAGTTATAGAAAATCTATGAATAGAGAAAAAAAATATATTATTTACAATATACTTAACACATATATTATTTTAGATGATTGTGTGAAAATATTGGAAGCATATTTAAGTATCCATAAAAAATTTATTTTTAAACAAATTAAAGGGTTCTTTTATTATTATTATTATTTAATCTGTTCTAATTTTTTTTTCACTTCTTTTTAGAATACGCTTCGCAACCAAAACAACAAAACCAACTATAATCTTGTATCTGAAACATTAATGTTCCTGGATTGTATTTGTGGCTCAACTACTGGAGGCTTGGGACTTCTTGGATTATACATAAATGAATATAATGTTTCGTTGATCAATCAAACTCTTGAGACACTTACTGAGTACTGTCAAGGACCATGTCATGACAATCAAAATTGTATTGCCACTCATGAGTCAAATGGTCTGGATATTATAACTGCTTTAATTTTAAATGATATTAATCCTCTTGGGAAAACAAGGATGGATTTAGTTCTAGAATTAAAAAATAATGCATCAAAACTATTACTGGCAATTATGGAAAGTCGTGGTGATAGTGAGAATGCTGAACGGATTCTATACAACATGAATCCTAAACAGTTGGTAAGTGTTCTTTTTAATATAACATTTTTAGCCTAGGCATATTAGTAAAAAATGGGGGCTCAGAAACAAGTTTTGCTATAGTTTTGATTTTCTCACCCTTTATGTTTTTTTGGCCGCTGAACATGAATTTGAAGTTTACTGGCAAAAATTTTGCCCAGAACTTTGTTTTTGAGAACTTTTGACCAAATGTTGGCACTTTTTTTCAGTTTTCGGCCTATACCTCAAAAAGGAAGCATTTTTTTGACAGACCCATTCTACACAAAATTAAAGTAGACAAAACTGTGCCTACATTTCTTATATAAAAGATTTTTTGTGAGGCTAACCTTTTTGATGCTAGACCGCACCCAAAAGGAACCATATTTTCATATCCAGTAATAATAATAATAATAAGGCTTAGCGAACCCGAAGGTTCGATGCCGACACCACCAATCGCTTGTTACACACCTCCCTCCACCGTTCGCCGTCCAAACCCAGTCCCTTCAGATCGGCTTTAATGCAATCTTCCCACCTTCGCTTCGGTCTACCCCTCGGACGCTTACCATTCGGCACAGCAAATATTAACTTTTTAGGAATTCTCTCATTACTAAGCCCAACAACTTTACAAGCCCATTTGATTCGCCGCGATAAAATTACCTCAATTATATTACCCGGATACAGCTCACGCAATTCGGCGTTGTGTAACCGTCTGAACTCTCCGGTTAACTCATCCTTCTTCGGTCCGAAAATTCTACGCAATACTTTATTTTCAAAAACCTTAAGACACTGCTCATCCCTTAATGTAAGCGGCCAAGTTTCGCATCCATAAAGAACTGTAGGCAAGATAATTGTTTTATAGATTCTAATTTTTAAGTTCCGGGACAAGAGGCGCGAACTAAGTAGTTTTGTCACAGAAAAATAACAAGCATTTCCCACCTTCAGTCTAACCTTAATCTCCTCTTCAATTTCGTTCTTTCTAGTTATCGTAGAACCTAGATACCTAAATTTATCTACCTGTTCAAACATATTACCGTCTATATCGATATCACCAGTAGTATCGCCATTTTTGCAGCTAACCATATATTTTGTTTTATCCACGTTTATTTCGAGTCCTAGTTCTTTACCGGCTTTCATTAACGTTGTCGTATTTAGTTTTATAGTTTCAACATCTTCGCTTAACAGTACCAGATCATCAGCATAGCCCAGCACGGATGTTGTCCCGCCCAGATCCAACCCTTTCTCGGTATGCATTACCTCCCTAATGGCATGTTCTAATGCCAAAAATGAACAGGACAGGCGAAAGAGAATCCCCCTGTTTTAAACTCGAACGAACCTCAAATTTTTCGGACAAATTATTACCGATTCTAACTTTATTGAGTGTCTCCGTCAAGCACATCCTGACTAGATTTACTAGTTTTTTTGGAATCCCCTGCTTTATTAGAATATTATACAGTTTCTGGCGGTCAATAGAATCGTAAGCCTTTTTAAAATCTATATACAGCTGGTGAACAATACCGTTATACTCCAATTTTTTCTCTAATATTTGCCGTAAAGAAAATATTTGATCAATAGTCGAACGATTCCGTCTAAATCCGCATTGATATTCTCCGATAATTTCCTCGGCGTATTCCGTGATTCGATTGGTTAAGATTAAAGTGAATATTTTATAACATACCGGAAGGAGTGAAATTCCTCGATAGTTATTACAATCCGTCCTCGGACCCTTTTTGTGAATCGGAATAAGAATAGATTCTTTCCATTCTTCAGGTAATTTCTCGTTCACCCAGATCTTTTTAACCAACCGATGTATTTTAGAAACTCCAGCTTTCCCGCATGCCTTAATTCGTTCAGTAGGAATATTATCGGTTCCCGCTGCTTTATATGATTTTAATTTTCCGATAGCTACTTCAACTTCCTCTTTACTTGGTCCTTCTATTAACGGTTCAGCACTCTGGTACTCAGAAGGAGGACACAGATCATAATTTCCCATATTTAAAATATTGTCAAAGTGGTCCTTAAACTTATTCAATATGTCAACCGGATCGGTCATAATATTGTTATTATCATCCCTAATTCCAGACGTTACGGGCCCTACATATTTACGTGATCTGTTTATACCTTTGTACATGTCTCTTATGTTATTTTTGATTCTATTAGTTTCTATTTCAATTATTTTATTTTTAAGATACTCCCTTTTTTTTATTTTTGAGCAATTTTGTCGTTTCGTTCTTTGAGATTCGGAAGTTTTCCAGATTGTCTTCGCTAGGATTATTTAGAGCTTTTAATTTAGCGGCTTTTCTTTTTTCACACATGTTTAAGCAATCTTCATCAAACCACGGTTTGTTATTCTTATTTTCCTTTTTTCCTAGACACGAGTTACCGACCGCTTTAATATTATCTCTGATCTCTATCCATAACTTGTCAATATCCTCGTGGTCCTCGTCAGGAAGCTCTAAAGCTTCAAACCTATTCTTAACATCTAGCTCGAATTGGTTTCTAATTGATGGATTTTTTAATTTTTCCAAATTAAAATTCTCAAAATCGAAACGGTTTTCTTTTCTCTTTTTTATATTAAGTTTTTGTCGAAGTTTCGCGATTACTAATTCATGATCCGACCCACATTCTGCTCCGCGATAAGACCGTACATTAATTATACTGCTTTGCCAGCTGTGTTGTATCAAGACATGATCGATTTGATTTCGTGTTTGCGAATCCGGTGATGTCCAAGTATATTTATGAATATCCTTATGTTTAAACGTCGTACTTTTAATTATCAGGTTTTTCGAGATGGCAAAGTTTATCAGACGGATCCCATTATCATTACTATATTCGTGCAAACTTTCTTTACCAATCGTCGGAATATAAACTTCTTCCCTTCCTACCTTTGCGTTCGCGTCACCTACAATTATTTTCATGTAGTTTTGCGGTAGTTTATCATAAACCCATTCGAGTTTATCGTAAAATTCACTTTTGACTTCATCGTCACTGTCTTCGGTCGGGCAATGTATGTTTATTAATGCGATTTTAAACCAACGTCCCTGAAATGTAGCTACCGAAATTCTATCACTAAAGAATTGTACGTCCCTCAAAGCGGATAGTAATCTACTCCTAATTAGAAACCCGGTACCTAAACAATGATTCCCGCTTCCTCCGTACCAAATAGTGTACTTCCCTTCCCTCATCGAGCCCTCCCCTGGCCAGCGAACCTCTTGCAGAGCCACGACATCCAAATTGTACCCATTTACCTCATTCGCGACCGATTTTAGCCCCCCTTTTCATATCCAGTGAAATTTATTAATTACACGGAAATCGCAATTACTGTGAGTCTTAACTGTTTAACAATTTATTAAATTGTACAATTTATATGATATAAAAGTACATTTTTCATAAATAACATTGGTTTTTTTTTTTTCAAGACTAACCATTTCGCCGTTAGGGCGGGCCCATATAGTCTGTGGACCAGACCGCCTACCGTGCAGCCCCCCCCCCTCCCACATCCCTATTAATTACATATTGTTGTGTTCCTTGTACCTATTTATTAAAAAAAAGCCAATGTTCCCAAAAACAACAGTGAACAAAATGCCTCAAAATAGCGTCCAAACATAGCGGACTGACGAGTTTGACTTGACTTGGTTGTTTGGTCACTGAGAATCAACATTTGGCTCAATTTCGTCATAGTTGGTCTTTTATTAAAGCTGGATAGTCAGAGAATAATAAAACATGAAAAAATATTGAAAAATAATTGGCTTAGGACATAAAAAACACCAGTAAATTCAATTTTTTAACTAAACAATTTTCAAGTGGAAAATCAAGGATTGTTTGTTTTTAAATGGCCCACAATAATGGAAAATGTGCTGAAATAAAACATCTGTAGAATATATTTTTCTTTCTAAAACACTGATTACTTTTTAAAATATTTGAAGTGGTTCTGTAAAAAATGCACACAAGCGGTAAAAAAGCGGGACTGGCGTAGGTGCCTACAGGCCACTACCACACCATTCTGTATTCATAAATGGCTTATTTATAGTGCTATAATAACGTTTTTGGCACATTATATTGATTGTATTAATAAACAAATATTAATGCAATAATTTAATTGTCTAAAAAAAATTGAACAATTGTATTTTAAATTTATTATTTAATTTTATTAATTTATTTTAAATTTAACTTCCTTTATTCTATATGAAGCTCGTTTAAGAAGACCTCTATTGTAAAAATGATATAATTATAATAACAAAACTTAATTCAAAAATACTTTGCTGAATATCTTGAATTTTTTATTTAATGCTTTGTTTTGTATATTTACTGATTCTTAGAGGTAATTTAAATTGTAATACTTCCCCGGAAATGAGTCATATCAATACTTGTTTTATAAACTAAAATAATATATACCTAATCTGAACTATATATAATGAATAGTTACCGGTTTATTTAGTAAAAATCATATATCACTAAAAAAAAAAAAAAATTTTATTTCCTTTATATTCTGACAATTGTACAATGGAAAATATATGTTCCTTTCTCTGTACATTGTTTTATGGTTATATTAAGTAGGTAATTGAAAGGAAAGTTAAATAGTTTAAACATAACTTAATAATGATAGAAATGTGTAACGGATTATGTCACACTTGTTTGCCTCTTTCACTGATTCTTCAATAAATGAAAATGTTAAAGTTTGAAATGTAATTATTCTCATTATTTATATTTTCATACTAGATCTGTGAATGCCTTTTTATGTTGAATGCCAAAGATTCATCATGTTATTGTTCAAGCTGTTCTTCTATGATGTTATCTGATTGTATGATCCCAGGTTCATAAAAGTAATAACTTATACAGATAAAAGCATCTTTATTTATTTTTATTTTTTTACTTTTAGGTTGACGTAGCTTGTAAAGCATTTCATCAAGAAAGTTTGGAGGATAATTTAGACTCAGAAGATTCTGGAACTGATGCTGATGAAGGCGTATCTCCGAAAGAGGTACAATACTGTATCTTTGTGGTTTCTACTATTTATAATTATAATTATTTATTGAAAAGTTAAAATACTTTACTTACCAATAACATAATACCATTGTTATTAGATGAATTATTTTTGAAATTATGCTGATATGAGAGCAGGTCTGCAAGCATTAGAACGGCAGGATACCCACTTGAAAATCGGTGACTTCAAGTTTGAGTGTGTGAACAAATATATTTATTTTGGCTCTCAAGTGAACTCTGACAATAATATGCAGCAAGAAATTAATAAACAATTAATGGCTGCAAACAGATGCTATTTCAGGCTCCTGAAACATAAAAAAAGTAGATTTCTTGAGGATCACCAAGGTAGCTTTATAAGGTCTGTTCTGACCTATGCTTCCGAATATTGGATGATCTCTTGAGCTCAAGAACTAATGCTCCTAAGATTCGAGAGGCGGATTCTTAGGAGAATCCTTGGGCCAGTGTTCAGCGATAACGTTTGGTAACAAAGAACTAATTCTAAAATAGAAATAATGTATAATAATACAAATGTCTTCAGATTCATAAGGATTGAAAGGCTTCGTTGGGCAGGCCATGTTGATCGAATGAAAAATGATGAGGTCTCTCTCTCCTACGGAACATATATGGGCATTGCCTCGCAATATGATCTTCGGTCCCGCACAAACATCTAGTGCGAGGACATTGTGCTACTAAGTTTCCTGGCTTTCCATACCCATAACATTTTCTATCCTCCCTCCAGGGTTCATTCCTAGGTCTAGGCTGTCCCGATCTTCTTTCGCCTGTTGTGGCCCTTTCTCCATTCGACTGTCTTGTTTCTCTCTTTCTAGAACCTATCGAAATGGTCCTGGGTCGTCTATCATTTATTCGGATCCACCCTGGTTCTTCCAAATCCATCCGAGTCTCTTCCTCTCTTGCACTTAAATCAATCATTTCTTGAACACATTCGAGGAACGATCGCTCTCTGGGCAGTCTATCCCTTTTCCCAGTTTCTTTTGCTAATTGGACCTTAAGTATCGTCGAAAGGAACTCCATCCTGGCTTCGATCTCTCCCTCACTCATTTCTTGCACATTTTCTCAGTTATGCGATTGTATTTCGCCACTAGTACCCTGGCGTACTGTCCCCTTGTCTGTTGTTGGGACCGGCGTTCCCTAAACATTTGGAAGATATCTTTTTCCGGTGTCCATCTCCTCCGAAAGCCTTCTTCAGTCTCTCCTTGATCACCGGCCATGGTGTCTCCTCGCCCGCTTGAATTTGGTTCAGGATGTTTCCTCTCACCCTACATACATGAGCCGCCTTCAGCGCTTCTGCTTCCCCTAGATTCACAAGGTCCTCCGCCATTTTCACCTCGATTCTAGACATGAGGCGGTCTCCATCTTTTAAGAAATGGTTGAGTTCTCCTACCTCACCACCGAAGTATTCCAAGTCCGCGATCACCCTCTTTGAATCCTGCCTGGTTGCTGCTCTTATTTTCATCTATTCTAATGCGTTAGCATGCGCTTCCACCAATGTGTCCTTTGGTAGGGGAGGGATATCTTGAATCTTAGGAATTTCCTGAGTTTGAGGAATTTCCGGTGTGCTCAACACTCCAGGTCGGATTATACCGTCTGTCGCCATCTCAGTTTTACTTAAGACTTAAAAGAAAGGAAAAATGAAAACAAATAAAAAAAATAATTCAGCAATTATGGTCTCCTGCCGTTGTCCCGGGTTTCGGCACCAGTTACACGTCGGTGAATTTAAACAATAAAATAAATCAATACTGCTTTATTCATAAAATAATCCTTCTTTTCTTATATACATTCAGCATGTTGTTTACATTCCAGGATGGTATTAAGGCTGATATCGTCAGTCCCCGGTCTTTATCTTTTATATAATATATATATATATATATATATATATATATATATATATATATATATAGAGAGAGAGAGAGAGAGAGAGAGAGAGAGTATGTCCAAGATTAGTAAAAAATGAAATACATCTCAACATCTTAAAGAGATAGAATCTTTGGAATAGAAAGATTAAAAATAAAAACAAACTAAACCTACTCACACTGCTTTGTGAAAAGTGATACGAAATCTTTTCCATATTCATAACAGAAAGAGAAAAAAAAATAATGTATAAAAAAAATTAGACCGTTGTTACATAATAAATAATTATCCAGCGTCTGATTGAATTGTGGAGAGGAATTGGAATATGAGGGTTTTAATGGTGGATAAGTATGGTGCATGGCGGATTTTAAGCGGGATGGAACTCCAAAATGTTGTGGAATAGACAATAAAGGAGTGTTGAAATTAGGCGAACTTGTGGTGAGGGGTCAGGAAGGTCAGGACGAGATCTTGTGGAGAGGGAGTGATTGGAAGACTTGAATTGGAGGAGACTATATGCATAGGATACATAAAATTTCATATTTTTTTCTTTTATTGAATATATCCTGCCATATATTGAATATAAAAAAATAAATATATTTGTTACCCATTCATAAAATTAAATAGAAAAGAACAAAAAAGTTACAATAATTTAATATAAATAAATACATAATTGTTGGTTAATGGTTGACTGTCGTGAATAATGAAGAGAAGAATGGTTGGGGTGATCAGTCAGAGATAAGAAGGCAAAAATAAATAATAATATTTATTTTGACATTTGCCGATGAAGTTCAGGCCTTCATCAGGGCTAAGAAAAGAACCAGATAACAAGGTATGAGAAAACATAAATAATGTAGGTAAAAAAAAAATTGTATTCTAAGATTACCATTTTAATACTTATGTCACCTTTTTCGATTATGTTTACTTCATCATTCTACACTTTGTAATTGTTATTATTATTTACCTCTTAGTTTTTACTATTTTCATTTTTCTACCCACTTCATTTTACTTTAATTTTTTTTTTTTTTACCTACATTATATATGTTTTCTCATAGCTTGGTATCTGGTTCTTTTCTTAGCCCTGATGAAGGCCTGAACTTCAGGTTGAAACGTCGGCAAATGTCAAAATAAATATTATTATTTATTTTTGCCTTATTATTTCTGACTGATCATCCCAACCATTCTTCTCTTCATAAATGAATACAATTTGAAATTTTATTAATGTACAAAATACTGAATTTAGAATTTAAACAACAGAAAAAAAAAACACATTAATCTCTTCCAAAAAGGCATGGCACACTCTATACACCATGTACCTGCTGATATTACAAATGAAGGCGCACACTAGAAGGTTGAGAAAGGTCCTCACAATCCTTGTCTTTCAACACAATTTAACAGCACAGCTTTCTGGTACATTTAAAGTTATTATTATTACAAAGCCTAAAAACCCGGTGAAAAACTTATTTAGTTTTCCATATTCATGGAAGGTTTGTGTGATTTTGGCTTGATGGAGTTTAGTTTAATGGAATACCAGCTGCTCTGCCTTACTATGAAAAATTCTCACTGATTTTTTTATTCAAGATAACACTAACGGTTGTTCCACATTCCATTTGGCATGGATTGAATGTTATTGGCTGCCTTTAGATTTTTCTTCCACTGTTTTATCTTTTTCTTCTGTTTAAATTAGAAATAATTTTTATTTTAATGTTTCTTTTCCATACTAACATTTTATGTAAAAAAAACTTTTTTTCAGGTTGGACATAATATCTACATACTTTGCCATCAGTTAGCTCAACATAATAAAGATTTGGCTGCTTTGTTAAAACCATCGGATTTTAATTCAGATCCTAAAATTAATCAAGCATTAGAATATTATGCATCTCATACTGCACAAATTGAAGTAAGTGTATTTTTACTTAAATAAATTCAAAGGATTTTTTGATTAAGGATCATTAAAGATGTACAATATAGTATGCAAATTAAAATTTCAATTTATTTTATTTACATTTTGGACCAATAATGTAAGCTATCAAAACTATAGTTGTTGATGTTCCATTGTTACCATAGTCCTATATCATCTGGCAAAAAGTAAGCAAAATAAATAAAACATTTTATCTTGATTAGCTCTGGATCAGAATATGTTTATCATCATCAACCACTATTCAATATATTTTTTAATCAAGTGGGCATGATATGTTAGTATAAATATTATAAAGTCCTAAATATTTCCATTTAAATTTTACCTGATACATTTAAAAAAATAACTTGATTACAATCTTGAGAAAAGAGGGTGTCTGAAAGGTAGTGGGTCAATCTTCGAGTTGAATAGGAGTCTCCAAACTTTGGCCCACATGTCACACCAATCTGACACACAATAGTTTATTTTGATTTAACTTAAAATGTAAATAGATCATTCAAAATAATAATTAGATGATTTATCTATCAATCAATTAAGAAACACCATAAGTAATATACATAATGAAGCTGAACATTTTAAATGTTTAGATAACCCTGAGCTAAATATGATAAGGTTTAGATGGCAATTGGTTTGAATAAATAGACAGGATTCATTAAGCAGTCCTTGGTTCTTCAAGAACTAAAGCCTTATAGTTAATATAAAATTAACTTTAAATGTTGACTGTTATTTTTCATATTTAACATTCCTTTTTAGATTGTTAGGCAGGATAGAACACTTGAGCAGATAGTTTTTCCTATTCCTGAAATATGTGAATATATAACCCATGAAACGAAAGTCAAAGTTTTGCATACAGCAGAGAGAGATGACCAAGGATCCAAAGTATCTGATTTCTTTGAGAGAACTGATGATATGTTTAGTGAAATGAAGTGGCAGAAAAAATTACGAGGTAATTACAATATATAATACTAGGAGAGTGCAAGCATGTATAAAATAATTCTAGGTATGGCTGATAAACTAGATTGGAAGAGGTATGGTTAGATGTTTGAGTAAGTATATCAGAGATTAGGCTTAGCTGTAAAATGGTTTCAAAACATTTTACTCTACAATTATTTACAGATGTTTAATGGATTTTTCAATGCCTTGTCAACTTCAATCCAAGGGAATGGTTATTGGAGGGACTCTCTTACCGCACAAGAGGGTACATAAGAGAACTTGGACATCGTCTGACTAGAAAATTGACCATTGACTAACCAAATTGACCATTTTCTAGTGGGAGCCAGAGATAGATCCAGACCTATCTTGGATTCTGGCCACTATCTCAGCGTTCCCCACCTGACAGCCAAAATAGAAACAGAGCTTTGGCTACAAAGAGGGAAGAGGTTTAACCTGGACAAACTGAAAGATTCTGATACCAGGACTAAGCGTACAAAGCCTTGGTTAATAGAGGAGAACACACAAGGAGAACCGTTGAAAAATATTGATTGAGGAGATGCAAAGAGAAACGTTTGCATCACATAAGGAAGAGGCCTTGGGAACAAGAGGAGCTGGAGAAAACAAAAATATTTTGGGGGTAAGGAATTCTGAGGATTTTATTGAAAAATAAACAGAAGCCGAAAACCCTGCTCTAATTCCAATACTCCTAATACCTCCAGATTTTGGAAACTAGTCCGAAATCGATAAACAAGAAGGAATAAAATAGAACAGAAGAACTGCTAGCTGTATACATATCCTCTCATGTTAACTGGTAGTAGTGTGTTATTAAGCATCCATGTCTAATAACACACTATTGCAAACACCCGTATTGCCATAGTGGCATGGGAGGGTGGAATATATAAGTAACCCTGCTCTAATGCCTCTTACATCTGCAACTACAATGAGGGGTACCTACTTCCTGACAAGCAGAGAGCCCTGTCCCAGTGGATGCGTCACTTTGATGATCTACTCAATGAGGGACTTTTGGAATTCTGTGAGGAATTAAGGAGAGAAGAGGAGGATCACAAGAAGAATGAAACTGATGAAGAGCCACCATTTGAAGATAAAATCCTCGATGTCATCAACCAATTGCAATGTAACAAGGCTCTGAGTGCTGATGGACTTCCTGCAGAACTCATCTGAGACTAAACAAATTTAGATGAATTATTTGTTTCTTCTTTTTGTTTTTTTAATGTCATTCTGTATTGTTAGTGTGCTGGATAGTTTACATTAAAAAAGTCACATATAAACTCAAACATACATGTTAGTTGAAGTTGGTTGAGGAGTGTAGTCAAAAGTGAAAGTACACAAAAAACTTTATTTTCTTTGTGTCGTTTCAGCCGAAGTTTTGGGCCTTAATCAGGGCTTTATTAACTGAAATCATTGTGTGTCCAGCTACTAGAAAAGATACAGTAAGTTCTCTATAACGCCACTATATTTTTTAAGGTTGAGCTGCTTCAGCAGTATGCCATCAGCAGGACTCATTTCTACATATATTGCTTCACAGTAGTATACCGTTGTCAAAGGGTTAACTGTTTGGATCAATTACAAAGTGTGAGATTCAATGCTATATTACCTTAGTAGTAGATTAATGGTTGACAGTAGTGAATAATTGAAGAGAAGTTGGTTGGGGTGTTCAGTCAGTTTTTATTTTTGACTGAACTCTTCAACCAACTTCTCTTCAACACATTACTTTTGATTTTAACAATAAAGAAAATATTGCTTTTCATTTCAATCATTTTCTTACATATTTGCCATTTTGTTTTCGAAATATTACATTTAAAGATCATTCATTATATGTTACTTGTTTCAATAATAATCCTAGAATGTTGCTGAAGAGTATTGAAAGGAATTTATTATTTTAGAACTTTTTTTAATATTTGGTTCTTTATTTTCAGGCCAACCAGCTCTTTTCTGGGTCAGCAGCTACATGTCTCTTTGGAGCAATGTTCTTTTCAACTGTGCAGTCCTTATTAATCTAATAGTGGCGTTCTTTTATCCATTTTCAGATAGTGTTCCTAGTAAGAAAAATTTATCATATAATTAGATTAATTTTGAATATAAAAAATGAAATATTTTATAACTATTTTAATTACTTTTCAACTAATGTCAGTAATTTTTAGAACTTGGTCCTCACTTATCTGGGTTAATCTGGGCTGTAATGCTTATATCAGCTGCTATAGTAATTACTCTTCCTAGAGAATCTGGTATCAGAACTCTTGTTGCATCAACTATTTTAAGAATGATATTTTCTGCTGGACCTGAACCTACTCTCTGGCTATTGGGCACTCTTACGGTAACTTACATAATTTAAAAAAATGATAAATGCTTATTTTGACAAATTTATTTAAAAATCGATTGAAAGTTACATAGTGTGGTGATTTCATGGCTAAATTTTGTGTTGATTTAATTATTGAGTTTGAGATTTAAGATTGAACTATTGGCTTCAGTTAACAGATAATTCTATAAAAATAATTTGGGTAAACTTGATTTAATTTGTTGTATACCAGCATTAGCAACGTTGCAAAAGCCTGTTTAGTGCAACAACTAAAAATATTCAAAATATGAAAAAACAGTCTTTCTGTCCAAGTTTTCCATGCATAAGACAAAGATGGAATTCTTTTAAGTTACTTCTTTGGATCATATTACTGAATATGCTGGCGCCAAGATTGACCAGAAGAACTCAAAACTGTAATTCCAATCAATTTTTTCTTAGATGCTTTTCAGCATGGTATAATCACTTTTGAAAGGAAAAAGTAGCCAATAACTGGATTTGACTTGTACAATAAATTAAGGCTTGACTTTATAAAACTTATGTATAGTTTGGACTTTGAAAAACAGACCTTAAAAAGATTAAGAAGATTATTTTGGTCACTGTCTATGGTACCATATTTAAGCACTGAACTCAGGAATATACTATAGTTTTCAATTCTAGATATTGAATTTTTATTTGTTTGTTCCATTTCATTTATTTCATTTTTCTTTGTGTAATTAAAAATGTTGTTTATTCTTTAAGTATTTGGGACATGTATTATACTCAATTATGGAACGTACATACCCATGTATGGTCCTTTCAAAAATTTACTTTGGAAAGAAAAAAAATTATATATCTATCTATCTAGAATAGTCTACAACTGACTTTAGTGTGTCAACAACTCCTTGCATATGATCTTCAAAGATGGTTTTCCACTCTTTCAATTCAAGGGAACTTTTTATCTTTAGAGGCCATATTTATATTATACAATGATAAAGTAAGTTGGGTTTAGGTTAGGGAGTGATAATAAATTTAATTATATTCGTTTATTCATTGATTTTCATATTTCTAAAATATATATAATTAAATATTAATTAATACCACAAAAAATTCATGTACACTCTCGTGTGGCAGCACATAGTCTTGGAGGCTGCACGTTCCCCACCTATGGTCTAACCTATTGGTAAATTCTGTTTTCATGTCTGAATGTGTTTGTGTGTGCTCCCATCTATGTTGGTTTTGGGGGTATATGTGTGTAAGAGTATGTATTTTTGTTTTTCAATGCATATTTGTGTGCTAATTGACTGTTTATTTGATTCTAAAGATATTAAGAAATATTAGTAACAAACACAATCTTTTCAATACCTGATCACTTTTTATATTAAGCGTATTCAGGCAGTTTTTGTTTTTTCAGCTTGGCTATAAATAAAATTATATTATTTGGCTCTTATGGTTACAACTTATCACTGATATTTAGGATTTAAAAATTAATTTCAAATCTATTAATTTATGCACTATTATACTTGGTCATCAGATTACAAATAAAAGGTTTGAGTTTCTTATATATTTGACGGTACACAAATGCATGATGGTCTTCCTCATCCATCATAAAGTATTTTTTTAATTTATATCTTGTTGAAGGCCAGTTGCTGTTATTTATTTGCTTGACTGTGTACCATCAAATAAATTAAAAACTTAAAACCACTATTTAGAAATCTGTAAAGCAAGTATAATACTTTTGAAATTAGGTTCATTATTTATTCTCCAAAACTATATCAGAATCCTTCCAACACAGGTCAAACTTTGTCAGAATTGTAAAACTATTTGTTCCTTCCTAACTTGCATTGAACATGATAAATGTTTATTACTTACAAATACTAAGTCCTCAATCTTTGATTGAACACTAAATAAAATAATTTTATTTTTTTATTTAATCCATTTTAAATTTGTTTCAATAATATCTTAACAATCATAGGAAAATTGTGTGACTAATAGCCAAAGTTTTCTCATAAAGCAAAATGTTTATGCTGTAATAAATAAAATAAAATCTTCAGAAACTGGACATTTTATGGATGTCATTTATCTGAAAGGAAAGTGTATTGTTGTATGTCTATTGTGTTGTTGTATCTATATAAGTTTACTATCATAATTTGGATTCATACAATTAAATAATAATTTCTTTGCAGGTTTTGTTAAAAGGAATACATCTAATTAGTATAATGGGAAATCAAGGTACATTTTCAAAAAGTGTGAAACAGATTGTGGAAGATGCTGAAATTCTCTATCATTTATCTTATGTTTCTTTTTGTATTTTGGGTCTTTGTATGCATCCTTTTTTTTATAGTGTCTTGGTAAGTTATTTATTGATCTAACAAAAATGGTATAAAACTTGTAATATAAATAAATAGATATATCTATATACACACAAATGCACTTACACACAGGTAATGACTGAAGGTCCGTACTTTTAGAATGTGTTGCTGATACCATTCAGATCAAAAATATCAAATAAACATATATCCTTAAATGCTTTTTGACAGAAATGCAATCATTGAAAGTTGATTTTAGTACATGAAGTGTTTTTTGTAGATACGAATTTGTCTACAATTTAGTATTTTAAGTGGATATTGTTTTATCTTCTGTTAGTTAGGCATTACATTTTCTATAAAAGTTGGTGAAATGTTGTTTTGAACCGAAGAATTTGCCAATATTGATTACATTTGTGGTTATTCTAATGGAAATAAAAAATAGCCTGAGGTTAAGTATAATAGGCATTTTTTAATTGCTGAGTGCCAGATAGGCATATCTAACCAGAGGGCATCAATATCTATACCAAAAGGTAAAAAGATATTAGACTGTAAAACCAACTGAAAATTTTAACAAATTTAGATCACTGTACACTATAGTAGGCTGTTGAAAATGTAAATAATAACAGACTATAGAAAATTAGTCACATATTCATAATATCTTTCAATGTTTGTATTTTTATTAGAAACCAACGTTTATTTGACTGATTTTACTCTGAATGGTATTAAAAGCACTCCCTCTGTGTATATATTCGCTTGCATAAGTCTGGAGATATCCTATGTGTTTATGTGTGTGTATATATTTATTAATATCTATTCTGGTGAAGTTTCGAGACTTAATTATTCTCATATTCATGCCCTCCAGTTATTATTGGTAAATAAGTGTAGTATATCTTTAGTATTGATGTTAAATTAAATTTGTTTATATTAACAAAAACCAACTATACTAATATATCTATAGTTACATATTCAATAATAATAGGGTGTATAAAAAAAGAATGACCGTTTTATCAAATTCAAGATTTCAAAGGACTGTAAATATTTTAATCCTATTTAATACTCATCAATACTTAATAATCCCTTTAGAGTATTCTCTAAGCTTGTTTAATCCCATTCGACTTCTTCAAAAAATCCTCGGTTTAGTTATTTGTTTCAAAGAAGAAACATGACAATACCCTATAAAATTCTTATAGTTTTAATACATTACTATAATAATAAGGCTTAGCGAACCCGAAGGTTCGATGCCGACACTACCAATCGCTTGTTACACACCTCCCTCCACAGTTCGCCGTCCAAACCCAGTCCCTTCAGATCGGCTTTAATGCAATCTTCCCACCTTCGCTTCGGTCTACTCCTCGGACGCTTACCATTCGGCACAGCAAATATTAACCTTTTAGGAATTCTCTCGTTACTAAGCCCAACAACTTTACAAGCCCATTTGATTCGCCGCGACAAAATTACCTCAATTATATTACCCGGATACAGCTCACGCTATTCGGCGTTGTGTAACCGTCTGAACTCTCTGGTTAACTCATCCTTCTTCGGTCTGAATATTCTACGCAATACTTTATTTTAAAAAACCTTAAGACGCTGCTCATCCCTTAATGTAAGCGGCCAAGTTTCGCATCCATAAAGAACTGTAGGCAAGATAATTGTTTTATAGATTCTAATTTTTAAGTTTCGGGACAAGAGGCGCGAACTAAGTAGTTTTGTCACAGAAAAATAACAAGCATTTCCCGCCTTCAGTCTAACCTTAATCTCTTCTTCAATTTCGATTTTTTCTAGTTATCGTAGAACCTAGGTACCTAAATTTATCTACCTGTTCAAACATATTACCATCTATATCGATATCACCAGTAGTATCGCCATTTTTGCAGCTAACCATATATTTTGTTTTATCCACGTTTATTTCGAGTCCTAGTTCTTTACCGGCTTTCATTAACGTTGTCGTATTTAGTTTTATAGTTTCAACGTCTTCGCTTAACAGTACCAGATCATCAGCATAGCCCAGCACGGATGTTGTCCCGCCCAGATCCAACCCTTTCTCGGTTCGCATTACCTCCCTAATGGCATGTTCTAATGCCAAATTGAACAGGACAGGCAAAAGAGAATCCCCCTGTTTTAAGCCCGAACGAACCTCAAATTTTTCGGACAAATTATTACCGATTCTAACTTTATTGAGTGTCCCCATCATGCACATCCTGACTAGATTTACTAGTTTTTTTGGAATCCCCTGCTCGATTAGAATATTATACAGTTTTAGGCGGTCAATAGAGTCGTAAGCCTTTTTAAAATCTATATACAGCTGGTAAACAATACCGTTATACTCCAATTTTTTCTCTAATATTTGTCGTAAAGAAAATATTTGATCAATAGTCGAATGATTCCGTCTAAATCCGCATTGGTAGTCTCCGATAATTTCCTCGGCGTATTCGGTGATTCGACTGGTTAAGATTAAAGTGAATATTTTATAACATACCGGAAGGAGTGAAATTCCTCGATAGTTATTACAATCCGTCCTCGGACCCTTTTTGTGAATCGGAATAAGAATAGATTCTTTCCATTCTTCAGGTAATTTCTCGTTCACCCAGATCTTTTTAACCAACCGATGTATTTTAGAAACTCCAGCTTCCCCGCATGCCTTAATTAGTTCAGTAGGAATATTATCGATTCCCGCTGCTTTATATGATTTTAATTTTCCGATAGCTACTTCAACTTCCTCTTTACTTGGTTCTTCTATTAACGGTTCAGCACTCTGGTACTCAGAAGGAGAACACAGATCATAATTTCCCGTATTTAAAATATTGTCAAAGTGGTCCTTAAGCTTATTCAATATGTCAACCGAATCGGTCAGAATATTGTTATTATCATCCCTAATTCCAGACGTTACGGGCCCTACATATTTACGTGATCTGTTTATACCTTTGTACATGTCTCTTACGTTATTTTCGATTCTATTAGTTTCTATTTCAATTATTTTATTTTTAAGATACTCCCTTTTTTTATTTTTAAGCAATTTTGTCGTTTCATTCTTTGAGGTTGGAAGTATTCCAGATTGTCTTCGCTAGGATTATTTAGAGCTTTTAATTTAGCGACTTTTCGTTTTTCGCACATGTTTAAGCAATCTTCATCAAACCACGGTTTGTTATTCTTATTTTCCTTTTTTCCTAGACACGAGTTACCGACCGCTTTAATATTATCTCTGATTTCTACCCATAACTTGTCAATATCCTCGTGGTCCTCATCAGGAAGCTCTAAAGCTTCAAACCTATTCTTAACATCTAGCTCGAATTGGTTTCTAATTGATGGATTTTTTAATTTTTCCAAATTAAAATTCTCAAAATCGAAACGGTTTTCTTTTCTCTTTTTTATATTAAGTTTTTGTCGAAGTTTCGCGATTACTAATTCATGATCCGACCCACATTCTG
The DNA here is from genome assembly GCA_928085145.1 of Nezara viridula. NCBI lineage: Eukaryota > Metazoa > Arthropoda > Insecta > Hemiptera > Pentatomidae > Nezara > Nezara viridula. The sequence continues at coordinate 81,175,574 of OV725078.1, forward strand.
CTCCGCGATAAGACCGTACATTAATTATACTGCTTTGCCAGCTGTGTTGTATCAAGAGATGATCGATTTGATTTCGTGTTTGCGAATCCGGTGATGTCCAAGTATATTTATGAATATCCTTATGTTTAAACGTCGTACTTTTAATTATCAGGTTTTTCGAGATGGCAAAGTTTATCAGACGGATCCCATTATCATTACTATATTCGTGCAAACTTTCTTTACCAATCGTCGGAATATAAACTTCTTCCCTTCCTACCTTTGCGTTCGCGTCACCTATAATTATTTTCATGTAGTTTTGCGGTAGTTTATCATAAACCCATTCGAGTTTAATACATTACTGGAAAAAAAAATTTCACAACCACTGAAACAACTCGTGAAATTATTAAATATGAAGGAAAAGGTGTCCATGACCAGCGCATTGGTCTGAATTTTTAATTCAGCAGTGGAGATACGACGTTGGAAAGGAAGAAAGGCTCCAGGCAACCATTAATGGATATTGATGAGGTTCTGCAGGAAGTTGTTGATTCAAATCCGTCGACAAGTACTCGCGAACCTGCCAGGGAGTGTGGTGTGTTGAAAGATACTGTTAGTCACCAGTTATTCTCCACAGAGAAGGTGAAAAAGAGCAGTAGATTGGTCCTCCACTAATTTGCTTTTCAGCAATCAGCGTTAGAAATTTGTGAAAATGTATTGAAAAACCCTTCTTATATAAGATTTTACCAAAAGATTGTCACCTGTGATGAAAAGTGGGTTTATTTGTGAAATCCGAATACCCATGAGCAATGGCTAGATCGTGGTCAAACTGCTTTTCCGATTGCTGGAAGGAGGCAATTTGAAAAAAATCCATATGTTTGTGCAAAGATAGTTCCGAACTCTCTCCTTACGGCAAGTGGTGGGGGCAGATCAGAAGATCTAAAAGATAAAATTTAATCCTTACCACCTCACGGTACACTCACCCCATTCCATCACTGAGAGCCAGAGACAACAGATGCTCTGAGGGTGCCCTCAGGTATAGATGTCAGTACCAACATAAAAATGGTAAGCTGTTTTTACACAATTCATATAACCTACCAATTCATTAAAATACAATCCACTGCATAAATAGATAGATAGATAAAAAAAAAACTTTATTCTGGGACAAAGTCCCTTTAGAATAACAAAATTGTACAAAATGAAAAAACTACTACTGGCCTAAAAGTTTGAAACAATAAATAAAATTTTAAAAAATAAACTAAAAAGAAAACCTTAAGCGAACAAGCTATATACAAAACAGATAAAACTATGTAGAAGAAATGAAGAACAAAAAAGAGACAAAATAGAATAAGTTCTTTTCATAAAAAAACTTTACTTGTATATATAAAAAATAAAAGTTAGTTATAATTGAATAAAAAAAAAAATGGTCGTATTGAGTGGCGTCAAAAGTAGGAAATACATGTACTATCCCTAACAAACAGTATTATTGTATGATTATATGATTGCTACGCAATAAATATATAATGTTAATAGTTAGTAAGTATCTGACTGTTTTTGGAATAGGTTTTTGAATGTGGATACGGAGGGGGCATGCCAAATTTTGATCAGGAGGTAATTCCAGAAATTGACAGAGTGGGATACAAAGGAGTTTTGGAATGAGGCAGATCTATGAAAAGGGATGTATAGGTCAGAAGGTCGAGATCTTGTGGTGAGGGAATGGATTGAGGACTTAAATTGGAGAAGATTGTAGGCATAAGAAGGACGATGATTGTTAATGATTTGATAAAGGAATGTGCCTAAGAAATATTGTCTTTTTAAGGAAGGGAAGAGCCCCCCTAACTCAGTGTAGTGGTGGGAGACATGGGAGTGTCTCAGGGTCCCAATTACAAATCTTCCGAAGCTATTCATAATTCTTTTCAGTCTATCATGGAGCTCCACGGAGAGGCCATCATATTCTACAGAGCTGTATTCAAAGTGGGGAAAGATGAGAGAGGAAGCTAGGAGTTTATGGGTATTTTGGGGTAGGAGATGGCGGAAGCGATGGAATAGTTTGAGGGTAGAAATTGCACGATGGGAGATATGAGAGATATGGTGATTCCAGGAGATGGTTTAATCTATGAAAAAACCTAAATTTTTAACAAAAGGGTAGAAGGTGATGGGGTGCTTATTTAGGTAGAGTAAAGGAACGTTGGTGTGGTATCTAAGAAGGGGCTTGGAACCAATGACGATGGCCTGAGTTTTAGAAGCATTTTACCTTAAACCGTTTAAGTTTGCCCAGGCACTGATTTGATCTAAATCTTCTTGAATTTTGACAAATGCTACCAATAACTCAAAAGAAGGATAGGTAGATTTGAGAATCGTCGTCATAAAGGTGGTGGGAACAATGGAGGATTGAATCATTTAGGTTATTAATATAGGAGCTGAAAAGAAGAATCCGCTACAGCAATGACATCACCAGTGTCTGGGTTAATAATCTCACACCTCTCCTCATTCTCAAACGTTGTCTGCAGACCTTTCCGACCAAGTTCGACACATAAAATCAGGTTATATCTAAGACCGGGTACATAGCTCATATTTCTGATGGGATTCATCTTAGCTTTCCCGCTAACTTCGAGTAAAACCTGTGTGTCCCCTACTACAGTAATAGGCAATTTTTCATCTGAAGCCGTAGTAATCATAGATTTTATATTTTGTTCTCTATATTGGTCAACCAATCCTTTCTCCCTGTTACATGGATCGTTGCTCCTGAATTGATGTACCACTCGTTGGAATCAAGAGGTCCGGTCGCTAAAATTGAATTTTCCAGAACAAGACCCTGGTCGATGGAGGGTTCCCTACTCCTATCCGTATTCTGGTTCCTTCTCGAAGGTTTAGGACACTTATTGGCAAAGTGCCCAAACAGCCTACAACTATAACACTTGATGTGAGCCAATCTTTCCCTGCTAGGCTTTGAAAACAAGGCAGTTTCACTCGGAGATTCGTACTTATTGGCTTCTGCCAAAAGCCTCTTCTTAACTAAATCAGATGTGAGAGTGGCCCCACAATTTTCAAGGGCCATAGTAAGAGGTTTGAAATGGTCTGGCAAACTTAAAAAAATCAATGCAGCAAGGACACCATCCTTGATTTCATGGTCAATTGATTTTAGCTGTTGAGCCAACTTCACCTTCTTATTTACGTACTCTGCCATATCCTTACAATCTGTGTATCGTATATTTACTAATTGCTCAATAAGAGAGGCTACACGTGAAAAACCTTTAGGTTCACATATTTCTTCAAGCCTCTTCCATACCTCTCTACCAGTTTTCAACTCACAAATATCAGCATAAATGTGCGATTTGACACCAGAAACTATTGCTGTCATGGCCTTGTGGCCCAACTTTTCATCAGTTGCCTCTTTGTACATGATCCCACAAATCACAATTGATTAGGTGAATTTCCATCGCGAATTTCCAGTCGATGTAGTTACTGCTACCTTCTAATTTTTCAAAACCTAAAGGAACACCTGTACTTGTGGTAGACATTGTAAATAAATTAAAATAAACGTCCTTGCTTGATTACTTGGAGAGAAAAAAAAAGGTAAGTAAAACAAACTTCCTTAACAAGTTCACTTTTTACACTAAAGTTGGTTAATAACTTTTTTTGTTTGCATTAACTGGGCCCATAACCTGTTAGAGTTCTGGGAATTTAGTGATGATGAAAAAGAAACACAATGTAAACAAAACGAAAATTTACTTCTGAAATAAATCGATTATAACACGACGCATACTGGCATTAATTTACAGATGAAAAAGTTATTAAGAAGGTTACAAACAAAAACCAGTGTTGCCAGGTAGATTTACAATATTGATTGGTGATAGTGATTGTTAATAACCCCCCTTCTACTACACATGTGGCATTAGTCTCCAACAGTTACCTCTGGAGAAAAGCCGGAAAGAGAGAAGAAGAAGTAGAAGAAAGAGTAAAGAAGAGGTTGCAACAGATATAAAGTGGGATTTTAGATCATTAGGTGATATTGGAAAAACTGAGGAAGGGGATCTGGAAGGTTCACAGAGGGAAAGTTTATGAAGCAGAAGCCATTTTGATTTGATATCAAGAGCTGCTGAGAAAAGGGCTTCATGAAAGTAGGTAGCTTTCGCTCGTCAGATCCCTTGTCTGTGTTATGTTACAAAGCACTCTGAATGTTTGATAATCATCTCCAAGCCTATTCCGTCTAAAGCATCTACGGGCAGTGTCATGTCTCGTCTCTTCTGCTGTTCCTTAATTTCCTGACACATCCAAGAAGCAGGCCGATGACAAAAGGTAGAAGTAAATAAGTAGAATGTTGCCTATTAAGAACTCATGAGAGTTATTTGCCTTGCCTTAATTAAAATTTTGAAAGTTGCCTTAACTCCATGCTTTGCCTTGTTTTGAATTTGAAGGTGTTATTCATCACAAATTTGTTCCTGATGGGTGCTCTATCAATTCTGAACTCTACTACAAACAACTGGTAAGATAGTACGCAAACTTGTCAGAGCATTATCCTGATTTGATGAACCAAAAATGAATTTTATACCAACAAGATAATGCTCGTCCTCACACTTCCCGTCGAACCAAGGAAAAGTTTAAAGAACTTGATGGGTTCGATCTCCTACCTCATCCACCATATAGTCCAGATCTCGCACCATCGGATTACTACTTATTTAGATCCATGGCCTGTTTTCTTCAAGGGAAAAATTTGATTATTTCTCGGAAGTTGAAATTGCAGCCTAAGAGTTCTTTGACAGCCATCCCAGAGAATGGTATCAGCATGGGATCGAGCAATTGGCTAGCAGATGGCTAATGATGGTAGATAACAATGGACTATACCTTGAGTATTAATTGTATTTTATATCAAAGAAATAATAATACAAATACTTGGTTGAAAAACAGTCATTTTTTTGTATGCGCACCATTAAAACAAAACTCGCTACCTACCAATATGGAAAAACCAAACAACTTTCACTTTATTGCTACCCTACCTCTCTTCATTTTGATCATACTCAATTAGTATATTATTACAACTATGAAAGTTGTAAATTTCTATAAGTTGTAATCCACCATTTATTTAGTATTCAATGAAGTGATGTATAATTTTCAGCAGTTGTAAGTACAATTTAATGTTTAGTTTCGTTGTACTTAGTCAGTTATAATAAATCACTAGATTAAGTTTATTCTAATTGTTAGTCATTTCATGTTTAAATTTTTTTTTCAAAAGAATTATCTATAAACCCATTTTTTTCACTGTAGGGTATAAATATGTGAACAATAAAACATAAAAATGTTCTTGAAATGTTACCAAAATATAGTTGAATTTTTTTTTTCATTTATTTATTTTATTACCTCTTTTAGTATTTTAAGATTGAATAATTATCTTATATTTTGTTACAGCTTTTTGATGTTGTGTATCGAGAAGAAACATTGTTAAATGTGATTAAGTCAGTAACTAGGAATGGTAGATCTATCATTTTAACAGCTGTTCTTGCATTGATTTTGGTTTACATGTTTTCCATCATTGGTTATATGTTCTTTAAAGATGATTTTCTTGTACGCATTGATAAAGATATGGAAGGTATTGTGTATAAATCATGAATCTTTTTTTATAAAATTATATTTGTAACTGAGTTTCATATTCTGTTGATAGATGAGATAAATCCTGGAAGGGTTGATACCACATGTGCTGCAGATAGTGCATGTAATAGTGAAAGTTTTATGATGAAAGTTGCTAATGAATGTAAGTATTTTCTGATTAATTATTATAAAATATTAATCTGTCTAGAATAATCCATTAAAATACACTCTCTCTATAAACAGAAAAGAGTAAAAAAATACTTTACCCTGGAGTACAGTACTGAGAATAACATTACAGTACACAAAAAAGGTTTATATCTGGCTAACAAAAAATACTGTAGTGCATTTCTTATCAATAATCGATAAAGAAAATTTTCTGATAAATGCATATTATAAATATGCTTATTTTTTAAAGTTAAAAAATTATATTTGATTGACAAAATTAAAAATTATATATTTTTTAGGTTTACAAATAAAATCAAAACATTTTTCACATGCAATATCATTTAATTTAGCAAAACGGATTAATTAAACAAAAGGAAAATTAAACATAAAGCTTTATTATTAAATATGAAATAAATTCTCGCGGCCGAACACTGCTGTCTGCACTCAATTCCCAACATTTTAACCTAGTTCCCCCGACCTCACCTACCTACTGGCCCACTGATCCTAACCGAAATCCCGATATCCTTGATTTCTTCATCCACAGTGGTTTAGGTTCCCTCAACTATTCCATTGCACGCCTCGATAAACTTTCCTCAGACCACAGTCCATTAATATTCTAAGTATCACTAGCTAAACCCTCTCCACCATCCTTTATCAGAGGTCCAGTCAACTGGAAACTCTTCCATCAAATCCTTTCAGAACAAATTTGACCTCAGAATAACCCTGAATACCCCAGAAGACCTTGATAATGCTGTTCACTCCTTTGCCACCACCATTCAACAAGCAGTCTGGACTGCTTCCTCCCCTAATCATTCCCCAATAATTCCTAAGAAAAATAAGTTACCTCAACACATCCTCGAGTTAATCCAAACCAAACACTGTACCAAAGTGCTATGGCAACGCACCAGACATCCCACAGATCGCCGTTCCTATAATTATTACTCAAAAAAAGTCAAGCAAGAATTCTCCAACTTCAAATCCCAATCCTTTGACTCTTACCTTACCTCCATCTCCGCTCACGACAATTCCCTCTGGAATATCACTAAAAAAATTCTAAATTCCCAAAATATTTCCCATCCCCTCCGTCAAGGTGATGGCTTCTGGGCGGCGTCTGATGAAGACAAAGCTGAGGAATTCGCCAAACACCTTTCCTGCACATTTACTCCTCATCCTGAATCCCATTCCATCCATTCAACAAAAGTAGAAAAATTCCTCTCCTCACCAATTCCACTTTCCCTGCCACCAAAAGCAGTTCATCCTTCTGAGGTCAAAAATCATTTACAAAAATTATCTTCCCACAAATCTCCTGGATACGACCTTCTAACCCCACAGATCCTTCATCAAATAGCACCCAAAGCGATCATATTCCTCGCATATATATACAACTGCATCCTAAGAACTACCCATTTTCCTCTCTTATGGAAACATTCCACCATCGTCCTTTTCCGGAAACCAGCCAAACCTTCCAATAACACATCATCCTATAGACCAATCAGCCTATTCCCAATCCTTTCAAAAATATTTGAAAAAATCCTATTAAAAAGAATCCTACTCATAATAGAATCACAAAACCTTCCTACCCATCAATTCGGATTTCGTTTCCAGCATTCCACCGTTCAACAAGGACTCCGAATTGTTGACAACATATCCTCAGCCTTAGAAAGCAAACAGTATTGCACGGGAGCATTCCTGGACATTGAGCAAGATTTCGACCGCGTATGACACACCAGACTACTCTTCAAGCTCAAAACCCACCTACCCCAGTCCTTATATCTAATACTCCGATCCTACCTCTCTGACCACTCCTTTCGAGTTCTTTGTGGTACAGAATTCTCCAACTACCATTCAATTGAAGCGGGAGTTCCTCAAGGCAGCGTCTTGGGTCCCGTCCTCTACATTCTGTTTACCGCTGATATTCCTACTCACCCCGAAACCATCCTGGCAACATTCGCTGATGACACAGCTATCCTATCTTCCAATCTAGATCCTAAAACAGCATCCTCAAACCTACAAAGTCATCTTTCTCTTATTGAACATTGGTGTAATAAGTCGCGCATCAAAGTAAATTAATCCAAATCCAAACACATCCCTTTTACCCTTCGGTGCAAGTCCTGTCCACCAGTCTCTTCAAATCCATACCACTTCCTCTCTCAGACACAGTCCGGTATCTTGGCTTTCTTCTAGATAAAAGACTAACGTGGAACCCACATACCAGACTTAAAAGACAACGACTAAACAGACGATTCGGACAGCTATATAGACTAATGAATAGAAAATCTCAACTTTCAGTCGACAACAAACTACTAATCTATAAGACAATCCTGAAACCTATCTGGACCTACGGACTAGAGCTGTGGGGCTCAACAAAACCTTCTAACATTAAGCGTATTCAATCCTTCCAGTCTAAAGTCCTCCGAACAATAGTCGATGCTCCCTTCTATGTATCCAACAAAACCCTCCATAATGACCTTCATATCCCATTTGTTATTGACCTAATCCCAGACAAATTTTCCAAATTTCACCAGAAACTCACTCCAATCCTGTAGCACAATCCCTATCTAGCTCCAGCCATCCCTATAATCCTCCCCGGAAGTTAAAACGGCAGTGCCCCGCGATCTTTTGTAAATATGTATATTGGAGTACTGGCAATGGCCAGATTCTCCACTCATGTCCTGAGCGTCTGTTGCTCCCTCCATCAGCCTCCACTGGCTTGCAATACCAGTGACGCGGCTTGGAGAGAAGCACTGGGATCTCCTGGGGTCCTGCCTTGGCTTCCACATCTGGGGGACAAAGCATGACTCGGAATCCTCTGGGCGAATGTAAATATTGTATATAGGTATGAATGTGTTTTATATATTTTAATTTCATTTAGCTTTTCTCTATTTTTTTCTTTCCTCTTGTTTTTTTTTTTTTTTTTTTCTTTTTTTTTCTGCCTATGTTATCATTTGTATGTATATATTGTGTGAATGTTTAATGTAGCCCTAATATTAATGCCCTCCAATGTGGCAGAATGTATTATTTTTCAAATAAATAAAAAAAAATATGAAATAAAAATTTTTCTTACACTTTTGATCTTTGATAACCTATCAGATCTCCAAAAATTCATTTCAACTGAAAGGAATTATATTCCCTATGTGATACCACGGTTGGGCGTTACTGAATAAAATTTTGTTCGAGTAATCTATTCAATAAATTTTTACTGATTGACGATTCCCATGATAACCTGTTCTGATTCATTCTGAAATCCGACAATATTTTCATAAAAAGAGCCTCCGACAACATGAAAATGGACGCTAGTATCAATCGAATCCGAAAAGTTACAAAAACGTAATTCGCAATTGCGCATTCTAAAATCCGAGTATTTTCATAAAAATACTACCCAATAACATAATAATGGACACTAATATCAATCAAACCTGAAAAGTTACAATAACGTGATGCACCATTACACATTCTGAAATCTGAGAGTATTTTCATAAAAAGACCCACCGATAGCATAATAATGGACCCTAATATTGTTCAAATCCGAAAAGTTACAAAAACGTGATATGAAATTGGGCATTCTGAAATCCGACAGTATTTTCATAAAAATACCACCCAACATCATAATAATGGACCCTAATATCGATCAAATCAGAAATGTTACAAAAACATGATGCACAATTGCGCATTCTGAAATCCAACAGTATTTTCATAAAAAGAACCCCTAACAACATAATAATGGACCCTCATATTGATCCAGTCCAAAAAGTTACTAAAACGAGATGTGCTATTTCGCATTATGGAATTCAACAGTATTTTCATAAAAAGACCCACCGACAACATAATTCTCGACCCTAATATCAGTCAAATCCGAAAAGTTACAAAAAATGATTCACAATTGCGCATTCTGGAATGCAACAATATTTTCATAAAAAGATCCATATACAACATAATAATCGACCCTAATATCAATGAAATCCGAAAAGTTACAAAAATGTGATGCGCAATAGCTCACTCTGAAATCCGACAGTATTTTCATAAAAGGAGCCCCCCACAACATAATAATGGATGCTGATATTTATCAAATCCGAAATGTTACAAAAATGTGATGCGCCATTACACATTCTGAAATCTGAGAGTATTTTCATAAAAAAATACCCCTCAACAATATAATGATTGACCCTAATATCGATCAAATCCAAAAAGTTACAAAAACGAGATGTGCATTCTGGAATTCGACAGAATTTTCATAAAAAGAGCTTCTGACAACATAATAATGGATTGCACAAACCGAGAATTGATAGTATATTCTTATATGAAACCTATTTTTCTGAATAAGTAGATAATATCCTCTTCACCTTGTGCAATTAATACCTAGTCATCAGGAAATAATAAATTGTATAGCTTTGTTTCTCTTAACTTGACACCCATTTTCCCAAATTTCCTTATCCATCCTTTAGGCCTTCATCAAGGTATATTTTAAGTTGAGTGGGGGACATGCAGCATCCTTGTAGCAACTAGTCCAATCCTGCATATGTTCCTTTTCCTTCTTTAGTCTCTTAAGCACTGACCATGCTTCAGTCTCTTGTTCAAATCCTAACCTACCGTTAATTCGTGCCCATGTCCTTTCCCACCTGTTCCATGTTTTTTCCCGATCTTACGATCCGCACAAGTTTTCTTTTCTTTTGCCTATAAATTTCTCTGCCTCTATTTTTTACTTTCACTTACCTATATATGGAATATATAGTAAGGGAAAAGTATTGCGATTGTGAAAATTTTTTAATCTGAGTTTTCAATGGAAATACACATTTTGAGTTCCCCTGAGCCTAAATAACCAAGTCTTGCAAAATGGTCTATGTGAACAGTCTAGCTCTAAACCTAAAAGCACGAAACTGAAATTACATATTCAAGTCAGACACATGCCTGGGATGTTACAGCAACTTTTTTCTTAAAATCAGCCAACTGGAAGTGCCACTTTATGTCATCAATTTTACATATTTTTACAATTTTCTCAAAACAGCTCTAACGATTTTGATTAAACTTAGTATATTGATGTACAATTGAATGCTCTTTAATATCAGCTATCCACATTGATGTCACATGATTCCCATATGTTAGTATATATAGTAAGCAGTTTTACTTTCACTTACTTATATATGCAATATATAGTAAGGGTAAGTATTTCGATCGTGAAAATTTTCGAATCTGAGTTTTCAACAGAAATACACGTATTGAGGTCCCCTAAGTCCTAATAATCAAGTCCCGCAAAATGGTCTGTGTGTGTGAACAGTCTAGTTTAAAAATGAACGTTCATACAAAACTGATATAACGTATTTAAGATAGGTATATGACTGAGATGTTACAGCAACTTTTTCCTTAAACTCGGCTAACCAGACGTGCCACTTTATATCAACGGCGATACACATTTTTACATTTTTCTCAAAAACTGCTTCAACAATTTTGATTAAACTCGGTGTATCATTGTATAATTAAGTAGTCTTTAATATCATTTAGGTCTTATCCCTATTCATGTCACTTTACAGGGCTTAAATGCCCAATGTTAACATTTTTTCCTCTAAAGTACCTTTAATTTGATTTATTTTGAATAATTAACTATCTCTCATTGTTAGGAGGTACGAAAAAATGCTAAATATTACTTTAGAAATAATTTGATCATTAAATAATGGAATAATAAAGAAAAATGCTTATCGAGGTCGAAAATGAATCTCTGGAAATAATAGTCAGAAGGTATTCATATAATATATCGTTGGAAAGTGGAGAATTTTAGAAAAAAAAAATCAAATAAATAAAGTTGTAGAAGGTAATGGAGAGTGACAAAAATAAGTATAAATAATAATTTCTGAATACTAACATTATTTAACGTAAATCACGTGTTTCAAAGGAAACCAAATGAAATTTTATTACTAAATGTAAGCCTTTAAATTTTTTTTTTTAAGTTTGGGAAAAGTATTTAAAATCCATCGAATCAAGGCAATTGAAAAAAAAAAGTATTTACAATCCATCGAATCAAGGCAATTGAAAAAAAAAAAGGTATTTACAATCCATCAAATCAAGGCAATGACCTTGTTTAAAATACTATTTCATTGTACTTGTGTGAAAGAAGAAGTGAAATATAAAAATTATTGAAGGAAGTTAGTCGACTGTTCTTGAGTGCTTGAATCCTTCAGTGCTCAAAACACACCCTGTTGACCCACATGTTTGGGTTGAAATATCGGCACTAATAAAAACTTTATAATGACTGCATCCTGAATATTTATCACCCATGAAATATAAAAATATTTCATGGATATGTTTATAATCTTAAATACATTTACTATAGTTTAATAACTCTAGATCTGATATTATATTTAAATAATTAGTTATTTATTGGCCGTTTATTCCGAAATATCATAATTAAACCTTTTCGAAAATTAAATTAGTGAATAATTTGATGAATTTTCCCTTTGTGAAATTCCAACATTATCCAGTTAAAATTAGTGCGACAACTTTTGAACTATCTATAGCAGTCAATGAAAATCTTATAATTTCATTTTAGTAAACTTTACAATGAAAAATAATGGTTTAATAACTAATAGTCCTACAATTCATAATCATTTATAGGTTAAATATTCAGAGGTACTTTCAAATCTCTCTAGACATATATGAGCCTTTCAGTTAACATGATGACTCCAATTTCAACATTCTTGAATATTAATTTTAGTTATGTTTCTAGTGGGAAAATTTATAGCTTTATTGATAGTTATATATTTCAACACTGCAATCACCTACTCTGGAATCTATTTACTCACTGTCTGTATATATATAACTTTTCCAACTAAAAATATCCCTAAAATGTCATTAGTCATAAATGTTGAAATTTCACAAATAATTGAGAGTTAACTCAATTGAGAGTTAGTCATTCTGTCAACTGAAAGGCACACATAGCTCAGTGACTGAAGTTATGTGGTTTATAAAAACGGATGGAGTAACTAGATTTTTATTGCCTACCTTTGATACAAAAAAAAGGAGTTTTAGTTATTTTAATGGTCTTAATGATTTATTATCTGTAAGCTTTAAGCTTTAGCTCCATTTAAAATATACAAATTTTATAATAGCACAACATTGCCAGAAAATAATTTCTGTTCAAAGTAGAGCGGTAAGTGAAAGTTGTGTATTGTACTCCCCAGATTTTTTCTTTTTTGTGCTGATCCATTTAAGATATGCTCGTTTTTTCTCTTTGATTCTGTTTTATATGTCTTCTGTGATTCATTCCTTTATTTTAATATATCTTTCTTTGTCTCAAGAACTTCAAAGGCGATTCTCTTTAGCGAACTTGGCAAAAAGTCACAGATTTCTTGGGTGCTCTCTCCATTAAATTTGTTTAGTAATTCCCTTATTCTTTATTCAAAGAGGTTTCTGATACCTTCGTCTTGTAATAGCTCTAACTTAAAGACATCTTCCTCTTTCCTTTTCCCATATCTTCCTTGTTATTTATATGATTTAGCTACATTAATCCATTCGAAGAAGCATACTGATTTTAGCATACAATGGTCCTATCCGATTGGATTGGAGCTGAGATTTCAGCTCCTCTATATACCCTCGCATCCCATACTTTTATATTACTTTGCTGTTTAATAATTATATGATCTATTATTGATCTCAATTGTCTAGTTTCATTTTTTCTCAAATAAATAAAAAATTTAAAAGCTCCACTTAATAATTAAAAGTTACTACTTTTTCACTTTCACAAATCTACAGCATTTGTTATTTGTTTTACAACACATATGATTTTATTCATTAAATTAAAATTAAAATTAAATTAAATTTTATTCATTAAATATTGCTGTTTTGAATGAAAATTAGAAAGTCACTGTTATAGCTTTTTATCATACTAATAATTATGTCAACAAATGTAATACTAACATTATAATCTTTTTACATCCTGTAACGTCTATACTTTCTTTTACATGATTTTTTACATTAAAATAACTTCTGAGCTCTCATTTTATAATCAGATCCCTTGCTACTTACTTATTTATATATCTCAAAATGAAATGAGGCCTATGGTGAGCCTCTTTCTGTCAAAACTCTTTCCACTATTCTCATTTTATATTGGAAAGTGTTATAAGTCTGTAACACAAAAAAAAAATTAAGAGGTTTACTTTGTAAACGTTTTCGTTATTTTACCACTGTTTGTCAATGTAAATTACAGCTCTAATTTTCATGTTATTTCATAACTAATACATAATTTCAAGTACTCAGGATGTGACATTTGAAATGGGCATGTAAATAATGAAAAATTAATAAAAACTTATTAATGACTGAATTCCTAAAAAGTTTATTAATGCTAAACCAACTTGCAAATGTCGAAGGGTTAGACAAACATATAATTTAAAGGATTAGACAGTCCTAGTCTAATCTTATGGATTTGCGTTTTGATAGGGATAAGTGGAGCCATGTTGGTAGTGGTTGTTAGTGGTATTGGCTTATTATTATAGCTGGTTAGTGGTACAGAAACTTACAGTTTCACTATGCCTTTATATTATTTTCAAGGACTATTTAGTGGGTTTTATTGTGAAAAATGTGTTTATACACATTTTTAGCAATAGATAACTTATTTTCTGTTATACTGTTTCATAAACAAATGTTCACATATTATTGTTTGTTACTTTGATTTTAGATAGCCCTGAGTTACATTTAGATACAGAAGCAAAAGAAAGAGCATGTGATTCTTTAATTATGTGTATTGTAACAACATTAAATCAAGGATTAAGAAATGGTGGAGGAATTGGTGACATTCTTAGAGCCCCGAGCAGTCAGGTATGTTTATTTTTTTACAAATAAACTCAGTATAACATTAAATAATATAATTTTATTTTAATTAATATTATCATTATGAAGTGTAATGTTATTTTTGTTCCATTAATGATAATTTTATTAATTGAAATTTGAATGCAATAATAACTTTTTTAAAACTTACTGACTCAAAAAAATTTTGGTTTTTGTGTTGTGTACATCTGGACTTTATGAATACTAACTTCTGGAAATTTGTTTTTTAACTAATAATTTTCTAAAATTTTAAAGGACAGGTAATTATAAAGGTCGTTTTTCTGATTTATCCTTCAACAAACTAAAAAAATTCTGGTGTGATGCAGCACAACAGGAATTAATTTTTTAGGAAGTTAATAAATTTTAAGAACATTGCTTTAATTATAGGGTAGAGTAGGGGTTTTAGGGTGATAAATTGCGAGATTATTATGCCCGTTACTTTAATTATAAATATAAACTCAAGACAATTAATTTAAGTTTGACAATTCTGTGCATTATATATTTTTGAATAATCATGCTGAAAAAAAATTATTTTCTATGAAAATTTCATTTAGCTCCCTTGGAAACGTTTATTTCCTGTTCAATAATATAAAAGTAGACATTATTAACTACAACAATTAAAAATCATTTGCTTTTTGTCATTCTCCGTTACTTTCTATGAACTTGTATGTTTGATATTCATTTTTACTCTCACTTATCTATGTATGAAATACATATTAAAAAAAAATATTATAATCATAAAAAATTTTAAATTTGAGTTTTCAATATAAATACACGTTTTGAGGCCCTCTGTGTCCAAATAATCAAGTCATGTAAAATGGTTTGTGTATTTGTGTGTGTGTGTGTGTTTTTGTAGGTGGGTGTGTGCATGCAAATTTGTCAATAGCCTTGTGCAAAAACAAAAAGCCACAAGGAACTGAAGTTAAAGATGGTATAGGGTGTAACACCCTAGGGTTACAGCAAATTTTTTGTCAAAATCGACTAACTGGAAGTGAGACTGCTTATTATCGATTTTACTCCTTATTATGATTATCTTAAAAATGGCTCCACGATTTTGATTAAAATATATATAAAATTGAATGATTTTAAGTATTAAATAAGTATTTACTTCATTGAAATAGTCTGAAGAGGCTTAAAAGCAAATTTTATATTTTTTCTAATCTGAATTACCTTTAATTTTGTTTATTTGGAATAATTAATTATCATCTCACATTATCAGTAGTAACAAATATTGAACAAAAATAGACTATGAAAGAAAATTATAACTAACTAAAGGGGAAATAGAGTCTTTTAAGTATTCAAATAGCAGACTAAGCCGAGCGTGTCTAATGAGAGATCTATTGTACCCAGTAGTTACACGTTTCATGTATTCTCAGTTTATTGCAAAAAAAATCACTAACAGGAAGAGGATATAGTCTGTGGGTCATCGATTTCAATCAATTTTTTTTTGGAGATACTTAGAAAAATATTGGACACATTTCCTGGCATTCTTTCTAATGGGTCCTAGGAGCAGAGGAAACAAAATATTATATAATTTCAAACAAAATTTATGTTTTTTTTTTGTTTTTTTTTTTTGCAGAATAAGAAAAAAATATTAACTATTGTATTAAATGAATTATAATGTATCATAAATTACAAAAACCAAAAGGTGTTCCCAATGAAGTAGGCCAAGTAAATCTTTGTTATCAAAAAGCAAATTTGATTTGCTTTTCTTTTCGTGCTTTTCGTTTTGATTTGATTTTCTTGGATGAATTTTTTTCTGGTCGTCAACTAAAGCATTCATAACTGCTCAGGATTTTCTTCAAATTCAACTTTAATATATACCTTGGAAAGCTGAATTAATGCTGTTCCAACTGACACTGATAAATTTGGGATTTAATTTTTTTTCAAGCTAGATATTAAGAGAAACTTCCAACCAGTTTTTATTTTATATCGTTAGTTTTAATTTGTTTACGAAGGTTAGATTTTTACCGTTTTGTGTAGTAACGGTATAAATTTTCATACGGTAGTAATCCAAATTTTCATGTGGATTGATAGAGCCGTTCTAAAGTTATCACATTTTTCGTGTAAAGGCAAAAATTTTGTGCAGGAAATTTTTATTTTTTGATCGCCATAGAAATTTGTATATAACAGTTTTTTGAGGTGTGAAAAATGAATAACAACTTTGTTTCTCCCTAAAAAAATATTTACTCCCACATTGCTTTGTCGGCTGATCCAAATTGTGCCCATACTCTAGCTATCCGTGGAATATAATATTTATTAAAATCCAATCTGGTATCTAGAATAAATAATTTTTTAGAGAGAAACAAAGTTGATATTTATTTTTTGCACCTCCAAAAATCCTTAAATACGAATTGTCATAGCAATCGAAAAATTAAAATTTTCTTCACCAAAGTTCAGCCTAGACCCTTCGAAATTTCATCAACAACCACAAAACTTGTGATAACTTTAGAATGGCGCCATCAATCCACATGAAAATTAATAGGGATTTAGTCCTCTGTATACTGCACGAATCAGTATAACTCAAACCTTTGTAAACAAATTAAAACTAATGATATAAAATAAAAACTGGTTGGAAGTTTTTCTTAATATCTGACTTGAAAAAAAATGAAATCCCAAATGTATCAATGTCAGTTGGAAGAGCATTAATTGAGTTTTCCAATGGTTATATTAAAGTTAAATTTGAAGAAAATCCTGAGCAGTTATGAGTTCTTTAGTTGACGACCAGAAACAAATTCATCCAAGAAAACTACTAAATGTATTTTTTTATTTATGTAACAATTCATATTTAAGAGTTTTAAAGGATCCTAAAAACTAGAATTCCAGACGTGACAGGCACTAAACATTTATGTGATCTGTTTATACCTTTGTACATGCCTCTTACGTTATTTTCTATTCTATTAGTTTCTATTTCAATTATTTTATGTTTAAGATACTCCCTTTTTTTATTTTTGAGTAATTTTGTAGTTTCATTCTTTGAGGTTTGGAAGTATTCAAGATTGTCATTGCCAGGATTATTTTGAGCTTTTAATTTAGCAGCTTTTCTCTTATCACACATGTTCATCTTATCACATATGAACCACAGTTTGTTCATCTGTTTTCCTTTTTCTCAAGACACAAGTTACCGTCCACTTTAATGTTATCCCTGATCCCTACCCATAGCTTGTCTATATCATCGCGGTCCTCCTCAGAAGGTTATATAATTTTTTTTTTTTCTGGGCTCCTGGGAGCCATTGAAAAGAATACTGGGATATGTGTCCAATATTTTTCGATGTAGTATCGCCAAAAAAATATGGTTGAAATCGGTGATCCACAGACTGTATCCTCTCCTTATAAGTTCATTTATCATGGAGCTTAAGTTTTATGTAAGTTTAATGAATTTTGACCTTATTTGTTGAAAAAGAGTGCATCAAAATGACAAACCTTTTATGTGTCAAATATAAATACAATAAATGCAGAATGTGTTGATTTCACAAAGGGAATATTCATCAAAGTATCACTTACTGATTTAATTTTGGTAAATATTACTTAATAACGGTTTGCAATAAACCAATGACAATATATTATAGACATTACTCATGGTGTAATAAATAGAATTAGTGATTAAAATAAAGACATTAAATGCAAAATAAATTATCTGGGTAGATATTTAACAAGAAAATAAGATATTGGTCCTTAAAAACTGACTTTAACTAAAAGGTGAACAAATTATTGAAATATTGAATTTTTATTTAATATTGTTTCTTTGAAATAATTAACCTCTTTCATTGTTATAAGTAATAAAAAGAGGATATATATGTCGTGGGGTTACAAGTGAGACACGCAAAGTCAAAATTATCAATTTTCGGGTTTTCAGCGTTCTTGGTCACAAAACTGAGATGTTTCTACTGGTGAAATCCACTAAGTCAAATCTTTATTTATTTAATTTTTTTTCGAAGTTTTGTAATCACATTAAGTATTTTATCCTAGTAGTAACAGTCTAGTAATCCAAATCAGGGTTTTGAATTTAGTATGTTTCACCTGTAACCTGACGATATTAACTATGAAAGAATTTTATGATTGGCTGTAGGAGAAGATATGAGAAATAATACTCCTGTTTGAAAATAAATTTCTGGAAATAAAGATAATATTATAGATATATAATATACTATTAGAAATCTAATAATTCCATTTTGAATTACTACTTACAATGATACAATTTTAATTATTTCTCACAAAAACTTACAGGTACTTTAAAGAAAAAAAATTTGAAAATCAAAATTGGCTAACCGGGAGTGCCTCTTTATATCGTTGATTTTAAAAATTTTTCTCAAAAATGGCTCTAACAATTTTAATTAAACTCATTAAGTTCCTGTATTATTAAATAGTTTTTTGTGGCACTTAATTATTTATTATAATTAAAATATACAATCATAAAAGAAAATGGTTAGTGACAAAAAAAAGCATAAATTTATTAATTTTATTATGAAAATAATGAGTTTTATAGTTTATTTTTCCATTCCTTATAGTAGGTATGTGTGACATTTATATATATATATATATATATATATATATATATATGACTCTAAGAAATGAACTATTAACTAAATTTCTGAATAGACTGAATAGAAACACACACACATCTATATATATATATATATATATATGACTCTAAGAAATGAACTATTAACTAAATTTCTGAATAGGCTGAATAGAAACACATTCAGAAACACACATATATATATATATATATATATATATATATATATATATATATATTACAATTTCTATTATATAAAGCAGTAGAGCTGTATTTTTACGAAATATTTTCATTTATATATGTGTATTTATTATTTTATTTTTTTTTCAGGAACCATTATTTGTAGCAAGAGTTGTATATGATCTTTTGTTCTTCTTTATTGTCATCATTATTGTGCTGAACCTGATTTTTGGTGTTATAATTGATACATTTGCAGATCTCAGGAGTGAAAAACAACAAAAGGAATTGATTTTGAAAAATACTTGTTTCATTTGCGGTAAAATTACTTTAACAATATACTTGAACATACTCATACTTAATCTCCTAAAATTAGTCTATTCTATTATTTATAAAACATGCTGCTTAGTAAACAGGGTAGATGATATAAGTATGTTTTTTGTATTAAATTAGATGTATATTAACAAATAAAATTTTAATGTTTCCTGAAAGTGTAAATGTGTGTATAAGTTTAAGTGTCATAATGTTTATTGGAATTGTGATTTACGAGTTGATTGACGATAGAACGGACAAATCAAATACTATTTTTAAGGACTTAAAAGTGTATATCTTTAAGCCTGTACATATAGTTTCAGAATTTAATTGGGGAAAAAATAGATTCTGATAACCTACTGCTATTTACTTGAAACTAAAATATAAAACCCTCCCAAAAATCACAAAGAAAAAAGTTCATCACAACTTCTTATAGCTTACATTAAATTAACTCGTCGATTGTTGACTGCGAGATAACTTGTCGTTTGTGTTCTTCTGGATGCTAATCATGACCTATCTCGTATTTTTTTTTATTTTGTCATATTTGTGCAGTTGCTATGGTATTCAATTTATATCAGTGTACATCAGTATTGGGCAAAATTTATCTTAAATAATTGATAATAGATAATGAATAATTTATTCGAACTTTCAACTACGAATAACAAATAATTCTGTTTATCTTATATCTAGATAATAAATAAATTCAAGTTATCTATTAACGTTTTATTTGCTATTCGACTTTTTCAAATAATTTGACCTAATGTTATTTTTCTTCGATATGAGGACCTATTTATATATTTTCAGATCCATAGTTTTTGAAAATGATGTCCATTTTGAGATGTCACCACTGCATTGTTACTTTTTTTTATTACTTCGATATAAGGCTCGATTTATATGTTTTCGGAGTCATACTTTTTGAAAATGATCTCCATTTTAAGATTATGCCACTGCGTTGTGACTTATTTAAGTTTTTTGTATTTCTTTCATATGAGGGTCTATTCATATGTTTTTGGTGTCGTAGGTTTTGAAAATGAAGTCCATTTTGATATTACGACACTTCGCTTTGACTTATTTGAGTTTTTTACTTTCATATGAGGGTCTACTTATATGTTTTCAGTGCCATAATTTTTGAAAATAATCACCATTTCGAGATTATGCCACTGCATCGCTACTTTTTTTTATTACTTCGATATAAGGCTCGATTTATATGTTTCCGGAGTCGTGCTTTTTGAAAATGATCTCCATATTAAGATTACGCCACTGCCTTGTGACATATTTGAGTGTTGTGTATTTCTTTCATATGAGGGTCTATTCATATGTTTTTGGTGTCATAGGTTTTGAAAATGAAGTCCATCTTGATATTACGACTCTTTGCTTTGACTTATTTGAGTTTTTTACTTTCATATGAGGGTCTATTTATATGTTTTCAGAGCTGTAATTTTTGAAAATGATCACCATTTCAAGATTACGCCACTGGGGACTTGAAAAAAATTTGAACAAACTCAAATAAGTAAAAATGCAGTGGCATAATCTCAAAATGGACATCATTTTCAAAAACTACAGCTCTGAAAACATAGAAATAGACCCTCATATGAATGAATTCCGACAAACTCAAATAAGTCCATATATAGTGGCGTAATCTCAAAATGGACATCATTTTCAAAAACTATGGTGCGGAAAACACATAAATAGATCCTCATATGAATGGAATCTGACAAACTCAAATAAGTCAAAACGTAGTGGCGTGATCTCCAAATGGGCATCATTTTCGAAAACTACGGCTCTGAAAACATATAAATGGACCCTGATATAGAAAAAATCTGAACAAACTCAAATAATTTAAAACGCAGTGGCGTAATCTCAAAATGGACATCATTTTCAAAAATCTCGGCTCCGAAAACATATAAATAGACCCTCATATGAATGAAATCCGACAAACTCAAATAAGTCAAAAAACAGTGGCGTAATCTCTAAATGATATTGTTTTCAAAAACTACGACTCCAAACATATAAATAGACCCTGATATGGAATAAATCTGAACAAACTCTAAAAGTCAAAACGCCATGGTTTAATCTCAAAATGGACCCCTAACCTACAAAATACTCTCATGAATACTATTCCTTAGGCTCCTCCCTCCCTTTTGCCGAGAGAGAAATAGGACAGTATCAAGCAGGTTTTATGAGGGGTAAAGGAACGACTGATCAGATTTTCTTTCTGAGAATGATGGAGAAAGCCCGTGAATATAATATTCAAATCCACCACCTCTTCATCAATTTCCGGACTGCATATGACAATGTACTGAAAGAGGAACTGTTTAGGGTGATGTTGGAAATGGGTGTCTGCAGAGGACTGGTATGCTTGATTCGTCGAACAATGGAGTCCATCCAGTACTTTGTGCGAGTGGAGGGCAAATTATCGGATGCTTTCACCACCTGCAAGGGCTTAAGGCAGGAAGATGGGCTGGCCTGCCTACTGTTTAATTTTGCCCTAGAAGAAGCCATTAGGCAGTCAGAAATTCAGGTTGGTGGAACGATTTTCAATCGCACGGTGCAGCTCCTTGGATACAATGATGATATCGACATCATAGGTAGGACTTTTACGGCCATGAGCGAAGGCTTCTTTGTGAAGCCTTAAGATAGCAGCTGCATAGTTAATCAGTCCAAGACTAAATACATGAACACTAATGCTATAAGAAGAGTACCCGAACGCATCCAAGTTCAAAGGTACACATTCGATTCTGTGAACGAATTTATATTAGTGGGGTCCGAAGTGCAATGCAGAATACAGTCAGCTAATAGATGTTACTTTGGACTAGTCCCACAGCTTAAAAGCAGGATAATCTCCCAAACAACAAAGCTCCGACTGTACTAAACTCTAATTAGGCCTGTTCTCACCTATGGTGATGAGGCATGTATGCTGACCAGGGCATTGGAGGAAGACTTGTGCCACTTCAAAAAGAAGGTGCTCAGGAGGATTTTGGGACCAATCTATGATCCAGAGGGGCCCACCTGGAGAAGACGAACAAACCAAGAAATAATGACTATGTACAAGGATAGGGATATCATCCATTTTATAAAGGTGGAACGGCTTTGGTGGGCTGGTCATGTGCCTAGGATGAGCCCAGAGGAGCCAACTCGAAAGATCCTGGATGAGAAGTTCGAAGCCAAAAGAAGAGTCGAACACCCAAGGCTGCGCTGGCAGGATGGTGTGACATCGGGTGCCCGCTCCATCCTGGGAACAAGAAACTAGAGAGCAGCGGCACAAAGAAGACATGACTGGCAGAAATCATTACAGGAGGCCCTGACTCCTCGTGGGTTGTAGCACCATTAAATAATAATAATAAAAGTAGACCAACCAGCACCCTTCTCCTTTCAGCAAGCAAACCTATCCAAATACACTGGTGGCCAAAAAATCCGGCACACCATAAATTTTGTCATTATTTCATTCCCAACAGAAAAAAAAAATTTTACCTCAATATAGTGTGACATATTCTGCTTGTAGAAGACCACAAATAAAGGGGGTAAAAGAGAATTCATATAAAAAAATCTTAATGTAAAATAAAGCAAATTAACACTCTTTCAAACAAGAATAAAACATTAATTCTTTTTTAATTATGAAATTTTAGTCTGTAGTACCTAGTAGTCTAGTCTGTAGTACCTAGTACCTAGTTGCCTCCCTTTTCTTGAATAATGGCCTGCACTCTCGCAGGCATACTACGAATAATGTGGTTACACAATCTTGAATCTGGTCCATTTCACATATTTGGAGGTCACGTGGAGGGTTCGATTGTCAACGAATGGACGTCCTAAGTTGGTCCGAAGATGCTTTATAGGATTGAAGCTCAGGCTGTGAGCTGGCGACTCCAAGGTGTGGACACTAACCTCATATAGGTAGTCCTGTACAAAATTTTTGATGTGTGACCGAGCATTATCCTAAATAAAAAGAAAAGAGAGGGCAATAAACCTTGCTTGCAGGTTGAGTTCAGCAAGTCTTTCCATTACTGTGTGCTCGCTGACATTTGCATCCCAAGCAATACACAATCTTTGAGAAGTCTCAACTAAAGTCTGGTAGCAGTTTCTGAAGGACTGCATAGCAATGAAGTGGTTATCAGCTGGATCTGTCGCTCTTGCATAGCCTGATCTTGGACTTCTAGCGTAGTTTCCTGTCTCTTGGTACTTCTGGACAGCTCACTGAACCATTGTTTCAGGCTTTCAATCGACGCAGTAATCTAAGCGACTGCCATGGGATCCCAAACCATTTTACACTCTTAAAAATGTTTAATACAAACAACATAATGTTTTCAAGAGAAAAAAAAACACAAAAGCAAAACCAATGCGATTGAACAGGCAACTGTTGACAAACTTATATGAAGTCCACATTGTATTTTATTACTTTTATCATTAATCCTAGAGAGAATCATGAGATTTTCTCAACAGGATTAATGCATTGTAATACCCCTTTGACCTGTCATATACCTGTTATTACTTCTGGCTCAAAATATTTCTTTAAACTACGGTTTTAATGTAAAATTCAAAGTGCGCCAGTTTTTTTGGCCGCAGTTTAGTTGCTGTTTCTCCTGATAAAAAAACTTAATTGTGTAGAATTGCTTAGCAATTAGTCCAGTTCAGCTTGGAATAATCAAATAGACTAATTTATAAAATTTTATGTTGTCCTTCTACTAACCTCTGTGTGCAAAAGTATTATTTTTTAAAATTAAATATCTATGTTTCTGGCTCATATTTTTTAATGCCTTATGAGTTTTTTTTTATGGGGTGCATAAGTGATTCCCATGTCAAGCCTGTTTTCTATTAATACTAAATGTAATTTTTAAAATACATACTATTAATTTTCATTTGTTTTAGGTTTAAATAGATCTGCTTTTGATAATAAAACTGTGAGTTTTGAAGAACACATAAAATGTGAGCATAATATGTGGCATTATCTTTACTTCATCGTTTTAGTGAAAGTTAAAGATCCAACTGAATTCACTGGCCCTGAAAGTTATGTATATGCAATGATAAAGGTGATTTGTGTTTTTAAAAATATATTTTGGCACTTTTTTAAAAATTTAATATAATCTATTTTATATTTAACAATTATGTTTAAAAAGTATTTTTCATCATTGAGATATTGACTACTTATCTTTTTTACATGTACACGTTGGCAATGCAATTCATGTTTCTGTCTCATGGACAACTACACTTAAAGCTCTTCCGTCTATCAGACGGGCCTAAACTAAAGTGTAAAACAAACATTTATTGCAAGAGCAGCCGTTTTCGATAGCCGTTGTTTATGATATTGAATTAAAGTTATGTTTATGTTATTAATTATAATTGTTATTAAAAATAAATGTTTTCAATTAATGTATATTAAATTTTCATTATTTTAATTTTCAACTATATAGAATTTTTTTCTAATTACTTAATGATCCAAATTTTTTATGTTACCACCTCTCTGGTAACACAAGACTACTTGCATCAAATGCTGGTAGTCTTATGTGAGCCACTAGTGATACGCCTCAGCGTGAATGTTTTAAACCAGTAATATAGTTGTAACTATATTATCTTTTATCATTTTGTAGAATTGATATTAGAAATACTAAAAGATTTAGTTTGCTAATAAGGTTCATTTATTAACCATATTTAGTTTTAAGCTGGAAAGTCAATTATTTGGGTTTAAATGTTAGTTGTATTTGGGCTCTCTTGATTTACCATAAAAGTGGGAACTTAACACCTAGGGGATTATATTATTTCAAAACTAGAATACATTTTTATGACATAAACAAAAAGTAATGGAGGGGAGAAAGTTGTAAATGGAGAAATCTGTAATGTCTTCCTCAAATTGTAAAGGTCCATTGTACAGTATTCAAATCTTGCAGAAATGTCTTCAAAGAGGTTTATCAAAATAATTATAATATATAAATATTATGAAAAGAATCAAAGTTCCATTTAGTTTTCATGAAAACATTTATTTTTCATCCAATAATATAAAGTGAACCTTACTAACTTCATCAATTATTAGTCCAGTTCTTTACTGCTATTAATTTTCAATTTGATATGATTGTTGCTTAGACCAATTTTTGGTAAATAGAATATAGTTCCTGACTATGGTAATAAAAGAAAATTAACTATTATCTGTCATAACGTTGGTTTATGAAAGACTTTAAGTGGCATTTCATAACATTAAATATATAAGAATTTTGAAGAATTTCCCCTTTATGAAATCATAAAATCTTGCGCTTGTAACTATATTTGATATATAAAAGGGTTTGTGTCATTTTCATGTATTTACAGTGTTTTTATATCGACAAATGAAATCGAAATTCAGGAAAACATATTTAAAAGTTAGCCTATATAAAAAATTCACTTAGTTCTTTTTTGATATAAACCGACGATATGTTAACATCAGAAGCCTTGAAGTAAAGAGTTAGAAAACAAGTAAAAACAATTAATGTCCTGATGATGAGTTGAACATTTCCAGAAACATAAGCCTGAAAGTCCCCTCTCCTTGAATCCAATAGTGAACATGACACTTTATTATACATTCTTAAGTACTTCAGATCAAAGTATAATTTAATTTTGGTGAAACATTATTTAATGACAGCCCACTTTCAAAACATATCATTGGTTTTTTCAAGAAGTCACTAAGCACACTTGATGGAATTAAACTTGATCTAAAAACCGATTAAGTGTATTTAAATAAGGCAACACTCCCCTGTGTTATGTGTCAAAAATAAATTCATCCAATCACAATATTTTGATTCCACTGAGGGAAAATTCATCAAATTATTTTGTAGGTTAATTTTAGAAGATGTTACTTAATGACTTTTTGCAATCAATTGATGCTATGTTTGATGATCATTTTAGTTTTAGTTTTTTTGTTTTTTTTTGTGCATAAATTAATCCAGATATGTCTCATTATACATAGGATCGAAATCTGGATTGGTTTCCTCGGTTAAGAGCAATGTCTCTTGCAGCAGATGAAAGCGAAGGTGAACAAATTGAATTTCGTAGTTTACAGCTACAACTTGAAACAACTCAGCAACTTGTTAAAACTTTGTCACAGCAGTTATCTCAACTGAAAGATCAAGTATGAAAGTTTATTTTTAATTCACTGTAGTTTGGTATTTATTTACCAATGGTTATCAGTCAAATTTTTTTACATTTAATAAAAAATATATTCAATTCAATATCAGTTAGATTTGAGATTATAGTGGGTGTAATGTAAGTGATGTTTGAAACAAGGGATGATAGTAGACCACAAATGCCACAATTCATTTGGTCTATGGTCCAATTCTAAACAGGGAAGGACTAAATTTAAATATTATCTTTTTTCAAGGTTGTCACATTTTTTGTTGAAAAGCAAGTTATTTTATAGAAGTTAAGTTTAAAAAATATATATATAATGAGTAATGGAAATTAACTTTTAAAAACTTGAAGTAGTGTTAAAAATAAATAAATAAATGCTTATAAAAGTTAATTAATATACAACCATGTTTTAAATGGAGAAAAGTTTGATGTGAATGATGTACGGAATATTTTAAGCCTTTATAAACAATGTCCAATCATAAGTGTAAGTGTTGAAAGACTATTTTCTTGATTAAACCATTTCCTTGATAATAAGAGGTATAACTTGAGAGAAAAGCATTAAAAACTGAGCTCTGATAAAAATAAATAAATTGATTGTTTCAAATTGTATTATCACTTTTTTTAATTTTTTTTTTTTTTTTTTTTTTTTTTGTGTAGTTTATGTAAACTAAAATTTTTTTTAGTGTTTTAATGTTTCATACATTATGATAATAAAAAGAATAAATTTAAACTGAAACAGCTGAAAGGTTAGAACTAAGAAAATTATATTATGGTGAAGTAAAAAGAGCCTCATAAATTTTTAAATACAATTTTTTTTCACCTAAAATTCTAAATAAGTGTATATATGTTGATAAAGTAATAACAAATATTAAGTTAAATTTTACTTTTTTTTATGCACCCAATAATATTTTCATCACCTAACAGGATTACTTCTAGTATTTATCAAATATCATAGTACATCAGATTTGTTCTTTATAGCTAACATTTTGTAATTATTTCTTATTTACAGATGACTGAACAAAGAAAGCAGAAACAACGAATTGGACTTCTAAATTCTACTTCATCTTTTCTTCACCATAGAGGAGATATGTAGGTAGTTCTTTCGAAAAATATTTAAATTACTGGTATATTTTTTAATTGTTTCCATCTTTAATGCATGTGTTACTAGTTCATAAGTTTTAAAAATCTCTATAGTTATTTTAATAAGTCATCCATTTCCAGTCATATATCTAAGTTAGTTAATATTTATGGTTTTAGAAAGCATATCGAAAGTAGTTATGTTAGTGAAAAATGTTATTTATATCTTTTGTTTTCTATTACTTTTACTACTCTTGTAATAAAATGTTCTCATTTTCCAATAAAAATTACTTTGTAGTATTTTAAATTAATTAATTTATTTATGATCTTGAACGATTCTTTTTATATACTTACCATTTTTTATTCAATTGACTTTACATTATTTATTGAACTTTATGTATGAATGTATTTTTTCATTTTTAGTGTAATTTTTATATTGTTAAATGTAAACATTAATCAAACTTTTAAATAATAAATAACAGGTTAAATTATACCTGTTGAATATGATTTTAACTTAGTTATTGTTATTTTTGTATTTATATTGTTATGATTCTCAATTTTAATATTTTTGATGTTATTCTATTTAATATTTTAAATCTTTTAAAACTTTTATTATACTAAATTTGTTATATATAAATATTATTAATTATTTTTGGGCTCCCTAGTTGCAGTTTGAAATAATTATTTTAGTAGTTATGTTCTAGAATAATTAATTATAATTATCATCATTTTCTAAATTGAGATAGCTAAAATACTCCCATAAGTTTTAACTAGTATCTTTTTACCAATGTACTGTCTCAACTAACTTTGATTAAACCTATTCTTAATTAAAGTTTGAGTTTGTTAGTTTTTTTAATTAACTAAGTCATAAATAAATGGTCAATTTCCAAAATTAAACAAATAAACAGTTTCTTAATCAACCCTTGATCCTTTTGATGTATGTTGAAATTGTAATTGTTATGGCAGCAATCTAGCCCAAAAATTTTATTGATGTTTGTTATTATGTTAGTCGTTACAGTAACTGAGATTCTGTTGATGTATAAGTTCATTTAAGAATGTATGTACTTATACTAAGATAAATAAATGATGAGGATCATGTCAATTTTTTCCATCCACTCCTTCAGAAACCAGAATGTGTGTGTGTTTGCGTTTGTGTGTGTGTGTGTGTGTGCGCGCGTGTGCGTGTGTGTGTGTGTGTTGCTAATTAGTATTAGTTTCTGTGTACATAGCTGTTTCCTTTTTTTTTATTTTTATTTAATTTCAACAACTTTTTAGTTTTCTTTATCAAGTTTCAAACCCATACTCAAGTATTGAATATAGAGGGATAATAATATTATATGAATATAGAAATTAACGGTTAATATGAGTAGATTTACATCAAAATTAAATTAATTATAAAAAAATCTAATGCCTATGAAATATAGGAATATGTTGAATATAGGATAAGATAATCTATCTATAAAAATAAGGTAATTTATTACAAATTTGATATTATGAAGTTGTTTTATTCAGTTGATGAAGTTCTGAGAAAATCTCAGTACCATTTCATCCTCTAAACATCTGTTGTACTGTTTCTCTTATTATTATTAAAATTAGGTATGAACTCAGAGAGTGGGGTGTGTGCCCATAATTATTGGATTTTTCAAAAACTGTACAGATGGATTTCCTGGAAGTTTTTGTGAATGGTAGGTAATTGGGTGCACTAGCGGATCGAGGATTTAATTTTGGGGGGGGCTCCAGCCCGGAAGCTTTTTTTTCATATATATAACGATAATTACTTTAGAAAAACAGAAAAATACTAACTACCTCTATGAAATGGTGTTTAAGTGATTCTTTAAGTCCTACTAAATGTAATTAAACAAGCAATAATACTTTAAGACATAATTTTTTAACATTTTTTACCATAAAACATGATTACATTTTACCATTTTGGGGGGGCTTCTGATCTAATTGCTTACCAGAAGAGACTTATCAAATGACATGGGCCCTTATTCTGTGTTTGTCGAATCAAAATCTGTTAATATAGGTGAAACTCACCGATTGTATTCGGAAAATGGCTATACCAAAATAATGATAAGTTTAATAACAACATCTTAGAAATAAAAGCAGTAAGCCAAAACCGAATTAAAATTACCACCTTAACAGCGATAACTACCAACTATCTCTCTGAATGTCAGATTTTAAAGGATCAAGATTTGATGGTTTACATACCATTATTTCTGACTAGGAAGACAGGTGTGATTCGTGATGTTAATTTAAGTTTGTCTGAGGATGAATTATTATGTAATATGAAAACCGAAATTCGACCTATCTCAGTTGAAAGAATGAAAAAGTTCGTAAGTGATGGTGACAAAATAAAAGTGTACTCCCTGGAATCTTGCCCTGTTTCATTTAAAGATGAACAATTGCCCGTTCATATCGCTATTTATATTGGATATTGTTGTGTATTGCCATACATCCCTCCCGTCGTCAGTGTGGAAATTGCCTTAGGTATTTCCACTCCAGTACACAGTGGCGTGGTAAACAGAGATGTATGAGTTGCAGTGGTGATCACTTTATAAAAGATTGCCCTAATATTTCTCTCCCCCTACTTGCGTTCACTGTGGAGGTGGTCATTTGTCCAATAGCAAAAAGTGCCTGTATAAAAAAAAAAATAGCTCAGCAAAACAAAACTAAATTTATGGAATTATCTTATTTCTCAGTGTTGAAAAGAAACAAGTTTCAAGTCCTCTCAGGTAAAGACAATGTCCTTCCACCATCTGATTTCCTTGACTTGAGTGAGGCGGCTAGCGTGTAGCGCCCTGGACGCAGTTCCTACAGCAACACTGTAATTAAAAGCCCGCATCCTCTTGTTTCTCTTTAGCAAACCTTATTACTGTTCCTCAAACGCCAGACACTGATACTTTCAATCCTATAGTAACTAATCCACACGCCACCTCGGAGGCAGAAAAACTCACATCTATCCTAAACGATTTAATTAAAACAGTCAATCAGGGCCATGCAGCAGTCAGAGTTAGCAGACCAGATAGGTTCAGTACTATACAATATTATAAATAAAAATATAGATATAGATTCCCAATTAGCCGACAAATACCAACATAATGAAATTATGGACCTCTGCTAAATCAGCTTTCGTACTTTAATAAATAATAAAAAATAATAATGAAACAAATAAATAATTATTTAAACACAATGAACTGTTTATTATATTAATAATTAATTTTAATCACTTCCCAGCTACTGTTAATCCTATAATTATTTTTAGAGTAATTAATCTGTTTTTGTTTTGTCTTTTAGTATGAATAATAAAAATAAATTGCACATTCTTCATTCGATCTTAAGATATATTCATGCTAATAAATAGTTTCTAGAAGTGCTGTTACTAAAAAATAATACTGATATAGATAGCACTACTGGCTGAGACTTGGTGCATTCGCTCATTGCAGCTATCTTTTCCAGGATATGCCTAGCAATTATCTCTTTGCCGTGTTCATAGACTTATCAAACACTTTTAAATGTGTTAATATTAAGCTTTTGATCAACCTCATGCAATTTCAACATTTCTATAGACCCGAGAAGTATTCATGCAGGCTCACCATAAGGGGCAGTCCTATGTCCAATATTATTTTATATTTATATATCCTCCCTTAGTTATTTGTTCTCGCCTAACATCAAGACGCTAAAATTTGCAGATGACATTACTATCTATACTTTCCACAAAAGCCTGGATCAAGCTATTATGTATATGACAGAAAATATGGAACGGCTCAACTATTGGTGTATTAATCATGGTTTTACCATATCCAAAAAAAAAAAAAATGCCTTCACAATTTTCTCCAGCAAGCACTGTTCAATAACAGCCAACATATAATTAGGTCCATTTACTTTAATATCACAGAAAAATTCAAGTTATTGGATATACTGCTGAAACTGCTGTGACGTGACCATATTAATCTCTTAAGCAACTCATGTGTAAAAGTGTTGAATATAACTTATATTATTTAATTTAATGGGCCTCTAAGGTTCGTTATAGGTCTCATCCAAGTATATCCCTTATCTTTTATAAGGTGTTAATCCTATCAAGGTTGGATTATGATGCTCAATGATATGGCGATGCAGCAAAGTCATTTTTATTTAGATAAATTAGATAAGATACAACATAAATCACTAAGAGTTTTTATAGGAGCAATGCGGTCTACCTCAATAATTGCCCTTTAGGTGGAAGCTAGAGAAGCTTCGTTGAAATATCGTAGAGAATTAATTTCAGGAAGATTTCTTTCCTCCAGATGATTCTGCTATAATAATTTATAGCAGAGCATCCAACTGTCAAGCACATCAAACAACTAGTTGAACTGGTAATACTACCCACAGATTTTGGCCTAAAAGAAAACATATTTATTAGTCGGCAATTATATTTATATAATACTTACTCTTTTAAACCATTCTATTCCTTTATCTCCTTCCCATCCCAGATTCCTTTCAGATGTTTTTCTTCTCCTCAGTCAAACTAATTTTGTTATTATAGATCCCAATAAAGTATCAAATTGGTCAGTTTTCCCTTCCTACACTAACGTATCCTAAATTTAATTTTGGGAGGACTTCAGCCCGAAAGATTTTTTTATATATATATTTTATGGATATATTAATATAATTACTTTGGAAGAAAGAAAGAAACTGGTAAGTACCTATATGAAATGGTGTTTAAGTGATTCTTTAAATCTTATTAAATGTAATTAGACGAACAATATTACTTTTAGACACTAGCGGATCCAGGATTTATTTTTTTTTTGGGGGGGGGCTTCAGCCCGAAAGTTTTTTTTCATAAAAATAACGATAATTACTTTAGAAAAAAGAAAGAAACTAACTACCTGTATGAAATGGTGTTTAAGTGATTCCTAAAGCCTTTTTAAATGTAATTATATGAACAATAATACTTTAAGAGATCCTTTTTTAATATTTTTTTCGATAAAACATGGTTATACTTTACCATTTTGGGGGGGGAGGGGCTTCAGCCCGAAAGCCCCCCTCCCCTCCCGTAGATCCGCCCGTGCTTTTAGAGATAATTTTTTTCATAAAACATGATTATATTTTCCTATTCTGGGAGAAGGGGAGGGGCTTTGGCCCGAATGCATCCCCTCCACTCGCTTAGATCTCCTGTGCCTTCCTATATAGAAGCAGCAGTCTTCAGTGGATACTCTGATCAATCGTTGACATTACACAGGAATGGCTTCAATCAAGTTTTTGAAATTGGTGCAGTTTTACGTAATCCACCCGAAGATATGTCTGAGTCGTTGGAGCTACGGGGTGTTGCTTCCATATTTACCGCTGAGACCATAGCTATGCTCAAGGCTCTAAAGTATGCCCTATCTGCAAAACCTTCTCATGTGATCATTTTCTTTGATAGCCAAAGTGTGGTCACCTCCATCAAAAATGTACATAGCTCCTCTCACGCTATTATATCAAAAATATATAATGACCTATGGTAGTTAGATGATAGGAGCATAAATTCTTTAAGAAAAAAAAAACTCAGAATGATTTCCGATTCCGATCAAATCGGAGACCAAATAATTAATACCTTCCATCATGAAAACGTTCCCAACAGCAGCTTTTTTAAGAAAAAAAAAACAGCACTTTCTAATGAGAAATATACAAATTATTATCGTGACCAGTTTTATGAACCCCATGGATTCTTCAAGGAGATTATGAACGGATGAATGAGGGATATATTTTTTATGTATCACTTTGCATAATAAAGCCCATTAAAGAAGTTGGAGGTTGCAATGCGTCCAAATCTATTGACACTGAATAAAAATTGGGTCCGGGAGAAAACTCGTATTTTCCTGTGCTCGAATAAAAGGTTATTCGAAAGAATAGAATAGAATAGAAAATAGAACTTTATTCTGGGACTAAGTCCTATTAGAATAACAAAGATGAATTAATTCAAAATAAAATACCAATCTGGTCAAAAACTAACTTAAAAAAATTCTAACGTAATATACATTATTTAAAAAGTAGTATGTAACCACTAAGAAAAAATAATAAAAAAAAAAATATATACACATATATAAACACACGCACATATATATACATACACACACACAAACATATATATACATACATACACATACATACATACATAAATGAACATACAATCTTCTCCAAATTTACTTATTATTACGATAAAAAAAAAAAAAAGAAAAAAAAAGACAGAAAAGAAATTACATATCTATATATACATAACTGCACAATTTATAAATAATAGCTATCTAATAGAAACATAATTTAATACAAAATGTAATAATATTTACAGTGATTCATAAAATAATAAGCAAACACTAAGATAAAATAAAATCTCGGGAATAATTGTGGTATAAAGGTAAAAAAGGAACTATATATACGTACTTACTCATATTGCTACACAGTGAGACAAAAAGTATAAAATATAAACTTATATATACATGAAAGAAAAAGCACAACCTGAGGTGAAGAGAAATACAAATAAATAGTAAAAATAATAGTAAAAAATCATTGCTGTTTTATGTTAAAACTTAAACTGTAGGCACCACCATTTACTTCTCACAAATTCAGTTCATAAAATGAAATTTATGGTTGCGAATCGTCTGTTTGGGATGTGAGAAGATATTGGAAAAGGAGGTATTTAAAGGTTGACAGTGAAGAGGCATGACGGATGTTATATGGCAAAGAATTGCAATAGGTGACGGAGCGGTCTAAGAAGGAACGTTCATAGGTTTTTGTCTTGTGTGATGGAATATAGAGGTCAGAATCACGGGATCTCGTTTTTATTGAGTGGACTAAAGGTTTCGGCTTGAGGAGACAGTAGATATAGGAAGGGTGCTGGGAGTTGATCGTTTGATATAAGAAATTTCCAAGGAAGTATAGGCGGCGGGAAGAGGGGAAGAGCCACTTTGACTCGGAATATAGGTGGGACACATGAGACCATCTCGAAGTGCCGAAGACAAACCTTAAAGAACAGTTCATGATTCTCTTCAGTCTGTCCTCAAGCTCCAACGAGAGGCCACCATATACCACACAGCCATAGTCAAAGTAGGGGAAAATCAATGAGGAAACGAGGAGCTTGCGGATAGGTTGTGGGAGATGCTGACGAGAACGATGAAATAGTTTAAGTGTACCAATTGACCTTCTGGAGATATGAGCAATATGGGGTTTCCATGATAGGTTTTGATCAATGGTAATTCCTAAGTTTTTTACAGAGGGGGAGAAGGAGATTGGTTGGTCATTAATAATCAAGGAAGGAAGGGTGGAGATGGATCTAAGGAGGGAGTTGGAACCTATAAGAATTGCCTGAGTTTTTGATGCGTTTAAGTTTAAATTATTCAAGCTTGTAATAAATAAAGTTCATTTTGTTTTTTAATAGATTTCCCTCCATCTTGTATTTCACCAGCGAGACTCAGTACGGAGTGAATAGCACAAGCCTTCGCATCTCCCCGGCGGCCCAAAAACTGCATCCTCTTTTCTTTAAATAGGTGTTTTTGTCACTTTTTTTGGAATTGTTTTCCACCACCTAAGGGTGGGCGCGCCCCCTGGCAGAATTTGCTAGTGCAGGCCACGATAATAATTTTTTTTATATTACATTAGGAAATTCGTGTAAGGGGATGAATTTTCCCTATATTTCTCTTTTCTTTAAATAGCTACTTTTTGGAACTTTTTTTTTCTAGCTTCCAGAGGGAGCGCCCCTCGGCTGTTTCCGCTAATGCTCATGACAACCATGTTCTTCTTTCCTTGACAAATACATCCACAGACCGTGATTATTTCTACCATTTTCTCATCAAAAATAATATCTCCCCCCTACAACAATCCCTACTATCCTTACATGAACTCATAGACCGAAAATTATGTAAGCCTTATTTAAAACATCATCACTTCGAATAAAATAAACTGGTAAAAATAATCCTTCATCTGAATTAGTATATTGGCTAATATGCCCATGCATAAAGAAAAAAAACAAAACAACGTAGGCATGGCGATGATGTTACCATTCCAAAAAAAATTAAATTTATTTCTTAAGCTGTTTTTATATTACGTAATATTTGAATTGTATTTTATCCAATATGCCTATAATTCATTTACTTTATTAACAGGATAAATTAATTTATCCCATATGCATTGTATTTTTTCAAATTCACCATTGGCGGGCGCCTCTCGAAGCTTGCCAACACTGCTTCCAAACTCGATTTTTGTGATCATAATCACGTAGCTCCGTTCTTTTTTATCGGATTTTATTGTTTCATCGCTTTTTACAATTAATACTAAAAATACATGATAAATTGCTATTTTAGATGTAAATAACATTGTAAGTTTCAGAAAACGACTTTGGATATGTCCTGAAAAAAATATTATTTTCTTTAAATTTTAGATAATTATACAAAAAGTATATTTAATCCAAAGTTGATTTTTTTTATTTTTTAATTATGTCAATGCATTTTTAAACATATCAGTATTAATCATGATGCTTTGTCAATCATTTTCCTGTAAGCCAAACAAGGTTTTGGTCTTGTCTTCAAGCTCTCCTGAAGGTTTTCCAAGAGCTTTTTACCCTCTAATCACTGGTGGATTTATGATGGGAGGAGGGGGGGAGGTGCAGGAGCGACTTTCGGACTGAAGCTCCCCCTCAAAAAAGGAAACAAAATTTGTTTTCATTAATCGTTATTACTGCGAGTAATCCAAACTAAATAGTCAAAAACAATCATAATATGTTCTATTTTTTAAATTATAATTCATTTATTTCTACTAAATATAATCATTTCTTACGAAAGAAAGTTATCTCCCAAAGTATTATTGTTCGTGTAATTACATTTAAAAAAAAAAATAAAACTTTAAGAATCACTTAAACTTGTTAGTTTATTTCTTTTTCTTCCTAAGTAATTATCCCTATGTATATACGTAAATATATATATATATATATATATTTAAAGCTTTCGGGCTGAAGCCCCCAAAATTAAATCCTGGATGTGCTACTGCTGCCAAATAAGTCGAAATTGTCTATGGATTTTTAACTAAAGCCAAAATTGATTTTCCTCCCAAAATCATTGTTTAGTACGTTTATAGTCTCCCAGAAAACTATTAAAACTGATAAAAGAATGAAAAGGGTCATTTAATTTACTAATGTTCAACTCATTAATATTGTAATGCTTTGCTCAAAAGTCCACTACATGCTATTTTAAATATCAATGAGCTCGAAATGAAAATAATGACAAGAACACCACCTTTTGAAGTAAGAAAATAAAATAGTTAAATGTATATTTTCCACTAAATTAAACTAAGAAAGTATATTTCCATTTATTTTATCAATAATACATTCATAATATGTATGACTAATTCTAAATTAATATAATCATTATTTTTTTGAAATTTTGGGGGAGTGGGGCCAAAACTATATTCTCACCCTCCTTCCTGTATGAAACCAAAAAATGGTTATTTTGAGAACTTATAACCAGCTCGTTAAACTGAAGGTTGAGCATCAGGAGTAACTGATAAAAGGTTATTCAGTGTGGCCTAAACACATTCAGCGTCCCCTGGCAATGAAGTCATCTTCCTCCACTCTAAAAAATTTAATTTATTTCTCAAGCCGTTTTATATTATGTAATATCTGAATTTTCTTTCATTTGACACATCTCTAATACAGTTGCTTTATTGATAGGCTAAAATCAATTATTTTATTCTGGAACTAAACCAATACTGGGCTATATGCTGAAGAGAGAGATTAAGTGCCCCTTAGAAAACATATAGATATTAATACAAAACACTGTCAATTACAACTTTTTGTTTTATAAATTAAATTAAACCTATGGGCAAGGTGTGAATAAATGAATTCTAATCTACTTTGGCATATCAAAAATTTAAACTTATACAAAGGTAATAATTTAATTCCAATTTTATAGCAGCAAAAATGACAACCAGTTTTGTTTTTGTTTTTTAATAAAAAGAAAAATCAGTATAATGTACTTGAATTGGTGACATTTATAATACCTCTCAACATAAATAAACAAAACAAGAAAATTGTTTCATAATAATATTGTTAGTAATTAATAAATTAATGAAACAAGCTAAACAATGAAAACATCAATTAAAGCTGTACATTAACACAAGTATTAAAGCTGAACAATATACATAATGTGTGAGTTAAACATATATTTACATAACAAATAAATAATTTTAAACCAACAATTCAACTAAATTCCTAACCAAAGCAACAAATCAAACAAGTCTTTGGTCTTTTATTTTTGATTATAAAATAACTTATCTAAAAGTAATAAAAAACACATTTTCCATAATATTTAGTTTTAGAATCAAATAACAAAAATTAAACTCTTAAAATACACGTTATTCCTAAAACCAGAACTTGCAACATACTATGGTTCATCAAATTGAAGATTATCATTTTGAAAGATATTAACATGTAATAAGAAATTTTCTAAACTTTATTTTTTTGGATCAAAATTTGTATTGATTCCTTATAAAAATTTGTATCAGATACCATTTTTTTTTTCTTTTAATAACTATTTTAAAAAGTTATCAATATAAACAATTATTCACAACTTCTGAACTATTTCATTCTTAAACACTTCTACTTTCCATACAAGAGACATAGGTCAGTAACCAAGAATAGAAGAGATAAGCAAAGTTATGAAAAACTATAAATATGTTTGTAGTTATATGAATAACTATAAAAATGTTGTAATTTCAAATTGTATAGCATACTTAAATTACTCTATTGTAAACAAAATACAGGAGGTTAATAAATAGTACTTATACATAAGATATGTATACTTTTATAAAACTAAGTTAAATAAATCTCTTTTATGACTTCAAATTTGACAACTATAAATTATAATATTTGAAAATGTTGATGGATGATGAAACATATGCATGTCGCATAAGGGATAAAATTAAAAGGTAATTAAAATAGCTAATCTAATGCCTTAAACAATATTAACAAATAAATTTGAACATAAAACTATGCATATCAAAATATATAGTTACATTTGTGCAATATGCACATTAAAATGCAATACAATTAGACATAGCACATTACAATAAGTAAACATTTGTTTATAAGAGTAAATATCATTGTTCAAAATTAGTAAAAAACTAGAAAATGTTTAATACTAAATTGATGCTGTTCAACAAAACATTTATGGCAGTATTAATTGATAATATACATAGTTCTTGATACTAGTATTAGTGATCCAGGCAGTGCCTAAAGTACAATTTTATTGAATTTTTATATGATAATACTTGCAATCGAACAATACAATAAGCATACACATGAATTAATCATGATTAATGTAATTATTTCTTTCACAATACATTAAACATACAATAACATCAATACACTGACAAATGAGAATGTATTAAATATAACCTTAGCACTGTTTAATGGCCAGCCTTCCTTTATTTATAACTAACTTTTAAATGAATTATATCCTGACATTACCTTTTGGACATAAATTAATCTCATTTTATTAAGGAAAATGAAGTTTTCATCAATGCAAAGCTATAGTTGAATAATATAACAAAAATATATAAATGAAGCATTAAAATATATTTATCAAACTATAAATACTACCATAATTTAAGTAGATTGAGTACTTGAAAATGACAATAATGGAGGCTAATATTATAAAAATATTTAACAGTAATCATAGATGCTGTTTTTTTAATATAAAAAAACTTTATGGAACATAAAAACCTTCCTGATACTAAAAAATAAAATAACTGGCCCAATGATTTCTACTTCAAATTATGTATGCAACCATAGAAGTGTAAATAAATAATATTTTTGAAAGAGTGAATCTTTACATACATTCATACATTGATTTACATCACATGCAAACACACCTACTATTGATAAAGTACTCCAAACAGAAATGCCCAAGGGATCTAAAAAGCACCATGGTACCATTCTGTACCACTGATTGGCACTCATTAAATTGTTCATTTTATGTTTTTTTCTGTATGTCAATTTTACATACAATAGTATTTTATTTTATTCATTAATTTCTTAAAATGTGCCATATAAATTAATATAAGAAATAAGTAAAAAATAACTCAAAAGTAATAAAGTTTCTAACAACATACTATAAATCTAATTAATAAAATAATATAAGAAACAATAAAATAAAGAACACATTACATGTCCATGTGTGGATGTATACTTATATATACACACACTCAAAATAATTAATAGCTGGATAATTTGTAAAAAGCTTAATAAAAGGAGATTGTTTAAATTTCACGTTTGTTTAATCCCTCCTTACAGCCTAGCCCCAAGGCGCACAAGCTGACTCGTCTCCACATCTTTCTCATTACTACAAAAACTTAAATAAGACATAGGTGAACATAGATTAAATGCTGAGCTTACATGCTACCTTATAAGCAAAGCTAAACATTAAAAGGGCATGTATAATTTTCAGAGTAGAGAAAATCTGAGTTGATGTATTTTAAATTTAGTATGGGTGGCATATTACATTAAAAGTATGAGTCAAAAAGATTTTACCATAAATATTATTCTACTAATCCATATAATTATCTATGATTCCTGTTTTGTAAAATCTATATTCAAGTATGTATATGCTTTTATTGCTACATAATAAAAAAAATTGGATTTGTCAAAGCAAAAAGGCTCATACATAATGATAAAATGGTTTTGATTCTTGATGGCACAAAAATCATTATATTTAATGATAACAAAGTTGTTAATTACAAAACAAAAAAACAACAATAACACTATAATCCGAAATTAATAATAGCAAACCATTGAGAATCAACAATACATATAGGTTTTTTAAATTTATATTAAACAATCTTCAATATTTTCCCGCTTCAAACATCACTAAAACATAATTAAACATGTTTACACAAATGCAATAAGTCTTTCAATAATATCTCCATATAAATGTCAAACAAAGAAAATATTACAAGATGTAGGCACTTATTAATAAATATTAATATGATTAACGATAATAAACAGATAATTATATTAATTAATGATAAAATAAACATATCAAGAAGTTAGTAACCATTTTGATGTATTTTTTATTTTAGGTTTTAAACTTGATAAGTTTATTTTTATTCAATCATTAAATAAAAGAATAATATGAAGGAGATAGAAAAACAACAAAACAATATATATTATTTTAACAGATCAAATAAATCAAATATACATAACAAAGTAGATTATTATAAATTATTGAACAGAAAACAAAACATTGTAAACTAAATTTCACATTTAAAGTAGTAACCTTCATTTAAAATGTATATATAACATTAAATTTCAACTGTAAATAAGCAAATAAAAAGCTAATTAAACATTAATGAATAATGACAAACAATGGTATAATGCCCCCTTATATTATTATTTTTCCAAAATACTTAAGGTGGTCTTTAAAACACAAAATAAAAGTTTTGGGTAATAACAATTTATCGATCTTTTGCAATTTAGCCTTTCAAAATACATATGAAAAAGAATGTCACAAAAGAAAGAATCAATTTTTACAGAATATGAATTAAGTCGAATTTTGATTCAAATTAACACTTGGGTAAATAAAGATGATTTCAGGAAGCCCAAATGGAAATAAATTCCTTGAATTAGAAAATGTTATTTCTGTAGTTTTGGATCTCAAAGCAATAAATTGCTAATGAAAAGATTGTGGAGACTTGTGTTTTAGCTGATATATGATTTACCAAAAGCCACCAGATGATTTACCACCAGGTGGATTATAGACACGAATGCAAGATCTTCTACCAGTGTCATCTAATTCACCTGAAAAAAAGGAAAATATTATTAACAATGAAAAATCGTTATAGACATAGTGTCATTTAATTCACCTTAATAGAAAAAAAAATCCTTAGCAATATAAATTCACTATAGTTCAAATCCCTCCTTTTCCAACATCTTTTAACATTGCAAACAGATGCTTTTTAATCTAAAATTTTATTTCTATCTAAATAAAAACAGAAGTAAATAATTGTTTTTAATAATTGAGTGTTATGAAATTAATTATTTATTTTCTCTATTTTTTAAAATTTATTTTTGTGATATTGGAAATATATAATTATAATCTTTTTTGAGAAAGTTTTACTTATATATTTATATTAGATGATGTTTTTAGAAGCTTAGCAACTGTAACTTTCTAGACATTGTTTAAGGCAACAGTAATAGAAACGAATAAATAAGAAACCACCTAATTCCCACCAGGTTGTCTTTCCCACCTATAAAATTCATTACATTAATTTAAAAATTTAAAAAGAATTTAAGAGTTCAACATAATTTATAATTGGTATTTTGTGGAATGTAATTAGTACTAAGTTGAATAATACTTGGTTTATTAATTTGTAATAATTAAATATATATATATTATCAGATTGGATTGACAAGTAACTTTTAGGTGTTAAAAAAAAATTTGATAGATCATTAAAAAAAAAAAAGTATGGAATCAAGCTTCACAATTAATTTTGTTATTATAAAATAGATTATAAATTATTATCTTATTACTAATTTAGATATTCAAATGAAAGATAATTAATTAAGGAATGAAGAGTTAAGAAAATCCTAGGAAATAGCCTTATACAAAATTTTAAAGCAAAATTAGGTTTTTATGCTTGTCACTATTTGATTGTCATTTGTACATATATCATGACAAAGGCATTTTAATCTTATAGTGACTTTTTTGGTTGTAAATGATTAAATTAAAATTTTTTGGGGAGAATTTTGGGTGCAATGGCCTACCAAATACAAGAAGAGGTACATATCCGGTATTGCATGCTTTTTGAGTTTTGTAAGGGTAGTAATGTAACAGCTGCAACCAAAAACATTTGTGATGTTTATCCAAATGCATTCCACACACAGGCTCATTATAGGGAGCGTCCCATAGGTGGGGATGGTCGGTGGAAATTCCTCCTGGCTAAGTTCAATGGACTCGCTGACCAACAATGAGAGGGGCCCTCCAGACTTGCTGGAGGGTGTGACATAGAATTGAACGCCCTACTCACATATCTTCAAACCACAAACAGTCATGGATTTCCCTATAGGATTGAACGCCCTACTCACATATCTTCAAACCACAAACAGTCATGGATTTCCCTAAGGTAAAACACCCATTTTCCAGAGGTAAACTAGTCCCTCCCCTCCCATGGATATCATGGCTCTGCAAGAGGTTCGCTGGGCACGGGAGGGCTTGATAAGGGAAGGAAAGCACACTATTTGGTAAGGAGGAAGCAGGAATCATTGTTTAGATACCGGGTATCTAATTAAAAATAGATTCCTATCCGTTTGGAGGGAGGGATGTAAAATTCTTTAGTGATAAAATTTCCGGGACGTTGGTTTAAAATCGCTTTAATAAACATACATTGTCCTACCGAAGACAGTGACGATGAAGTCAAATGTGAATTTTACAGTAACTCGAATGGGTTTATGATAAACTACCGTGAAACTCCATGAAAATAATTGTAGGTGATGAAAATGCAAAGGTGGGGAGGGAAGAAGTTTATTTTCCAACAATGCGTAAAGAAAATTTGCACGAATATAGTAATGATAATGGGATCAGTCTAATAAACTTTGCTATCTCAAAAAACCTGATAATTAAAAGTACTACGTTTAAACATAAATATACCTAAACATCACCGGATTCGCAAACATGAAATCAAATCGATCATGTCTTGATACAACACAGCTGGCAAAGCAGTATAATTAATGTGCGGTCTTATCGGAGAGCAGAATGTGGGTAGGAATTAGTAATCACAAAACTACGACAAAAACTTAATATAAAAAAGAAAACAGTTTTGATTTCGAGAATTTTAATTTGGAAATTTAAAAACCCATCAATTAGAACTCAATTCGAGCTAGATATTAAGAATAGGTTTGAAGCTTTAGAATCTTCTGATGAGGACCGTGAGGATATTGACAAGTTATGGGTAGAGATCAGGGATAATATTAAAGTGGTCGGTAACTCGAGTCTAGGAAAATAAGAATAACAAACTGTAGTCTGATGAAGATTTCTTAAACATGCACGAAAAAAAAAAGCTGCTAAATTAAAAGCTCTAAATAATCCTAGCGAAGACAATCTGGAATACTTCCGAACTTCTAAGAATGAAACGACAAAATTGCTCAAAAATAAAAAAAGGGAGTATCTTAAAAATAAAATAATTGAAACAGAAACTAATAGAATTGAAAATAACATAAGGGACATGTACAAAGGTATAAACAGATCATGTAAATGTTTAGGGCCCGTGACGTCTGGAATTAGGGATGAAAATAACAATATTCTGACCGATCCGGTAGACATATTAAATAAGTTTAAGAACCACTTTATAGTAGATGGCCACTAGTATTTACTCTTTTATGTGACATTAATTGAGAGAATGAGAAGGAAGGAATGTACGGTTGCACTATGAATTGTACTCCATTATGTAGTAGACAAGTTGTTTATTGGACAGTATCAAATCGATAAACAATCAACGAAAAAGGTACAGATAAAGAAAGGAAGAAGCCTGGAAAAGTGGCAGCAGCTGGAGAATAAAGAAAACATTTGAGGCAGGGACAATAAAAAGGAAGGAGGTTACCGGAGGAGAGAAGCCCATTCTACTGAAGATTAAGAAGATCAATTCATTGATTACAGTTGTGGAAATAAATTATTTTGTAATACAGGAGTTAGTTAATAGTCCTTTTATTGAGTTGTCCTATATGCCTCACAATTGAATAATAACAAACCAGGTGAGTCAATTCATTCAAAGTGTATTTACTCAGTCCCACATTTCATATATATATATATATATATATATATATATATATATATATATATATATATATATATTGTCACTCAGTGTCACAAAAGCATTAGGTTCCCATTTTCCCAACAACATTAAACACCCTCAAAAAGTCTATATCCAGTGTCGGGGTTTTGTTTTAAGAAAATTAAATTCACGAGTGTAAATAACCAAGACTCTCAACAAAACCGAAGGCTATTTACAATTACCGTCTTAACAGATTATTTACAATTACCACCCGAACAAGGTTATTTCCAACTTCCAACAATATTTTAAATACAGGAAATTAT
This sequence comes from Nezara viridula, assembly GCA_928085145.1. Lineage (NCBI taxonomy): Eukaryota > Metazoa > Arthropoda > Insecta > Hemiptera > Pentatomidae > Nezara > Nezara viridula. Next base: position 81,220,379 of record OV725078.1, read on the forward strand.
GATTTGTGTCTTCCTTCAGACTAACAGAGTGCTGAGTCGTTATTAAAAGAACTGAGAAAAGAGGAAGTTGAGGTAGTCATTGGAAAATTAAAATCGTATAAAGCAGTGGGAACCGATAATATTCCTAGTAAACTAATTAAAGAATGTGGGGAAGCTGGAGTTTCTAAAATACATTTGTTGGTTAAAAATATTTGGGAGAATGAGAAATTACCCAAAGAATGGAAAGAATTTATTCTTATTCCGATTCAAAAAAAGATTCTGAGGACGGATAACTATCCAAGAATTTCACTCCTTCCGGTATGTTATAAAATAATCATTTTAATCATAACTATTTGAGTCACGGAATACGCCGAGGAAATTATCGGAGACTACTAATGCGGATTTAGATGGAACCGTTCGACTATTGATCAAATATTTTCTTTAGAGCAAATATTGGGAAAAATATTGGATTACAACGGTATTGTTCACCAGCTGTATATTGATTTCTAAAAGGCTTACGATTCTATTTCCCACCAGAAGCTGTATAATATTCTAATTGAGCAGGGTAAATCTAGTCAGGATGTGATTGACGGAATCACTCAATAAAGTTAGAATCGGTAATAATTCATCTGAAAAGTTTGAGATTTGTTTGGGATTAAACAAGGTGATTCCCTTTCTCCTATCCTGTTCAATTTGGTGTTAAAACATGCAATCAGGGAGGTAATGCGTACCGAAAAAGGGTTAGATCTCGGTGGAACAATAGCCATGTTTGGCTATGTGGATCATCTGGTCCTGTTAACCGAAGACACGGAAACTATAAAACTAAATACGGCAATGAAAGCCAGTAAAGAACTAGGGCTCGAAATAAACACAGATAACCAAAATATATGGTTAGCTGCAAAAATGGCGATATTGCCAATGATATCAATATAGAAGGTAATATGTTTGAACAAGTAGAGAAGTTTAGGTGACTAGGATCTACGATAACTATAAAAAATGAAATTGAAGAGGAGATTAAGGTTAGACTGAAGGCGGGAAATGTTTAAATGACAAAAATACTTAAATTGTACCTCTTGTCCCAGAACTTAAAAACTAGAATCTATAAATCCATTATCTTACCTACGGTTCTTTATGGATATGAAACATGGCCACTTTTATTAAGGGATGAGCCACGTCTGAAGATTATTGAAAATAAAGTATTGCGTAGAATATTTGGACCGAAGAAGGATGAGTTAACCGGAGAGTTTAGATTGTTAAACAATGCGGAATTGCATGAAATGTATCCGGTTAATATAATTGAGGTGATTACATTGCGGCAAATCAAATGGGCTTGTAAAATTGTTGGGCTTAGTAACGAAATAATTCACAAAAGGTTAATATTTGCAGTACTGAATTGTAAACGAGAGTAAGACCGAAGCGAAGGTGGAAATATTGCGTTAAAGCCGGTCTGAAGGGACTGGGTTTGGATGGCAAACGATGGAGGGAGGTGTGTAATAAGCGATTGGTGTCGGCATCAAACCTTCGGGTTCGCTAAGCCTTTTATTATTATTATTATCCAAATGCATTAGAGATTTGTAAGAGCCAAAGATGGTTTTCCAAGCTCAAAACAAGTAATTTTGATCTTTATGACTTGTATCGACCAAGAAGACCAACAATGTTAGACAATGATGTGTTAAGAGCAAAAGTGGAGCCTAATCCGTTTCAGATAACCGAAGAATTGTCATACAGTTTTAGCTAACCAACCTTGATTGACAGCTTGAGCAAGGCATAGTATTATGAATTATCATGTTTTTGATTATGAGAAAATAGAAATTTTAAGTAGGATAGAAAATAATAAAATAAGAAAATTTTTGGAATCAATTTATAAAACTAAAAATGTTGTTTATTTCAAAACTTATATTAAAGGTATTAGACAACATTATGTGGATATTATGAATAAATTAGACCGACCGGGTGTAGGATTGATGACCCTACCCCGTAATTTAAATCGGGAATTGGGATGTGGTCTAGGAGATCACACTTGCGGTCAAAGATCTTCATGGTCTGTAGCGCCAACCGAAAAAAAAAAAAAAAAAAAAAAAAATATATATATTATATATATATATATATATATATATATATATATATATATGTATATATACATATTTATATATGTGGGGGCTAGGGTAGCCGTACGGGCTAAGGCGCTTGCAATAGGTAATCAAAGTTAAGCAACGTCGAGCATGGTTAGTACTTGGATGGGTGACCGACCGATTTGGGTGACTGTCCACCAGGAAAGCCATGCTGCCCGAGTCTCCCTCCCCCCCATGGTATGTGAGGCCCGTCAGCCTACTGGAGACAACTCACACTGACCGGACGTAGGACTGATGACCCTACCCCGTGTACTTAAATCTCCCGATTTCCGATCTCCGATTCCCATCGGGATGTCGTTTACCTGGATGTTAATAGCCCCCCTGAGGTTCGGTCCATGGACGGTCTGTTTCGGGGAAAGAAATATAGGTCCTGGTGCGCCTGCTGACTCCGAACAGCCATAATCCATGGATCTAGACCAATTTGTCACTGTCCTTGAACCCGAGAAAGTCGGTGGGAAGGACATTATAGTCGAGATTGGCACCAAAGGGGATCGGCTATGGAGCTACGGGTGGCCTGCCGCTGCACCATGGAAACCATGGTTCGTAGCAATGTGAGATTGGGTGACCCCCTGTCACATGTAAGGAAACCACATCTCGCGGCCAAAGATCTTCATGGTCTGTAGTGCTAACCGAAAAAAAAAATTATATATATATGTATATAAATAATAATATAAATATAAATATACATTTCAAAGACTATGGTTTTATTACAAGAAACACATGAAGAAAGATCTTGAGTCCATGATGTTAATCAAACTAAACAAGAGTAAGGTTAATTTAATTTTCTTTATAAAAAAATGCAGAATTACAAAGAGGAATTTTTTGAACATGTGAGAATGAGCTATATACTTTCGATGATCTACTTTCTAAAATTGAGAAAAAAAATACAAAAAGAGGTAGTAACTTAATGTTAATGTTCATGTACGCCAATTTTTAAATGCCTTTATGAAATAACCCAAGTAATACTGTTATAAAAATATAATTTAAAAAATACTAACAACTTATTGAAAATGTTGATTCTTGTAAATTACGCTGTCCGTCTTGACGGGCACCTTTTCCAGTAGCATGTGCAGCTCGATCTGGGAACATATCATAATCACTTTTCTCTGTAGCAGAACTAAATGATTTTTCACTTCCTTCTGCTTTATCTTCTTTAAGCCCATCAACCTTGCTTTCTCCATTTGAGAACATTAACATATCCTACAAAAATGAAATTCAAATTAAACTACTATTCAAAGATACAGATAACATGATATCAGTGTATGATATAGATACCAATGTTTTAAATATATAAATTGATACAATAATTAAATTATTCAATAACAAATGGTTGTACAATCTTAACATCGATAGTATATTCATAAAAAAATGACCCATATGATATAATAGGGTAAAGTCATGTAGTAGACATCCCCCTGTATTTACTCCTTTAGAGGACATTGTGTGAGGGAATGAGAAGGTGTATATATAATATATAGGAATGTGAGGTAGCACTGTGAATTGTACTCAATTGTGCAGTGGACAAATTGCTCATTGGAAAATCTGACATCGATAAAGAATCGAAAAGAAGGAAAGGTGCGATCAGGTAGCTGGAAACAGATGGCGAGGAGGACACCAAACACTTAAGGCCTGGACACCAACACGAGAAGACGTCATCTGGGAAGAGAGGCTTACTACATTGAAGCTCAAGATTATCAAGCCGATCGTTCACTTATATATATTCATTTATTATCAGTTGTCAAAATAAATTATTTTATTATACCGGAGTGAATAGTCCTTTTATTTAGTTGTCCTATAGGCCTAACAATTGAAGAATAAACCAGGTGAGTCAATTCATTCAAAGTGTTTACTAAGTCCCACATTTCATATATATATTCTTATTGTTTCTTCTCACACAGTGTCATAAAAGGTAATAGATCCCCGAATTCGCAATCACAGTTAAACACCCTCAAAAAGTCGATATCCAGTGCCGGGGTTTTGTTTTAAAGATTCAAGAGTGTAAATAACCTTAAACCCCGATATAAAAGCGGAAGGCTATGCGCCTATTCCCGCCAAAACGAATCATTTACATTTAACTTCCTGTAGGTTATTTACAGTCACCAGTAGTAGACACTATTGTGATACTATTCCCCTAATTTTAAATGTAACTCGTTGGATTCTTTTTAAGCTTCCTTTTTATGCTATATTTGTCCAACAACACTCTTATGTGTCCTAAATTCCTTCTAAAATAACTTAAACATTGATATTTAGGTAGTTTTTTAGATAATTTTCGAGAACATGTTTTTCACCAACAGTAGACATCAGAGTACCAGTGGTAGACAAGAAAACACAACAGTAGTTGACACCACTTAATTAATATATTTAATTTATTTTTAATCATATATGCACCTATATTGGCAGTTTTTACCAAGGAATTATGATTTAAAAAAATAAAAACTTCAAAAATGCAAAAAACAAAAAATTTATTATTTTAATTAAATTACATTTGTAGGTAAAAATGAATACAAAAATTTATTTATTTTTTTAAAAGATGCACGTATAATGTTCTTTGTTTGGTTCTTGTTTATGCTGAAAAACACTTACTTTTTTTTTTTTCGGTTGGCGCTACAGACCATGAAGCTCTTTGACTGCGGGATGTGGTCTCCTAGGCCACATCCTGATTCCCGATTTAAAGCACGGGGTAGGGTCATTAATCCTACGTCCGAAAAACACTTACTACCTATCTAAATTATTCATTAAATAAATTTTTAACAGGAAAAAAAAAATTATAGCACCTATTATTGCAATTATTTATTTTAAAAGAAAGGTAGATAAAATTTTATTTTATTTTTATTTTAGGTATTTATTTTATGAAGGATTTTGGATTGCAAGGATTGGATACGAGAGGAATTCGATGGTTTAGTGGAGCCCCATAGCTCAACTCCGTTAAGTCCAAATTGGCCTTATTATAGTCGTGTATATGAGTCTTTTGTAATTAATTGGAAGTTTAGATCGTTTGTCTAGTAAGTGCTGAAGTAATCGGAATTGTCGAACGGTTTCTTGTCGTTTCAGTCTGGTATGATCGAAGAAATGTAAAAAGTTACAATAAATGAATACATGATTATGCAATCTTAAAATCAATAATATTTTTTTAAAAAGTACTTCCAATAAAAATAATGGATCCTAACATATAAGAAATCTGAAAAGTTAAAAATAAATCAATATACAATTTCAGAAATTTTCTTCCTGAAAGTTTGAATTTTGTAGTCTATTTTTTTTTAAATTTTATTTATTTATTTTTTACTTTCACTAACTTATATATAGTAAGGGAAAGTATTGGGATCATGAAGATTTTTGAATCTGAGTTTTCAATGGAAATACACGTTCCACGAGGTCCCCTGAGTCTAAATAACCAGGTCTTGCAAAATGGTCTGAGTGTGTGTGTCTGTGTGAACAGTCTAACTAAAAAACTAAAAGCCGCATGAAACTGAAATTATATATTTAAGTCAGGTATATGCCTGGGATGTTACAGCAATTTTTTCCTTAAAATCGGCCAACTGGAAGTGCCACTTCATCAATTTTACAATTTTCTCAAAAATGGCTCTAACGACTTGGATTTAATGCATTATATTAGTGTAAAATTAAGCAGTTTTTAATACAATGTAGGTTTACACAAATTTTAAAATTTCTTGCTCTAAAGTACCTTTAATTTTGTTTATTTTAAATAATTAACTGTCTTTCATTGATAGTATTAATGAAAAAAAGCTCAATATAAACTATGGAAGAATTTGATAATTGATTAAAGGATAAAAATGAAACATTTTTTTAAGGAAGAAAATAAATTTATGGAAATAATCGGCAGAATGCGTACATATAATATAACGTTGGAAAGCTGAGAATTTTAGAAAAAACAATATCTAACAAACAAAATCATAGAAGATCATGAGGGTAACAATAAAATTATAAATAATAATTTCTGAAAATTATTATTGATATAACGAAAAACAAATGTTTCCATAGCAACAAAATAAAATTTCTTAACTAAATGTAAATTTATAAATTTTTTTTTAATTTTGTAAAAACCATGTATAATCCAATGAATTGAGGCAATGGAATTGTTTAAAACCTATTTTACTGTACTTGTGTTAAAGAAGAAATGGAATATAAAAATATTTTATTGCCTATCATAAATATAATAAATAGGGTTTGTGTTATTATGATTAGTCTTTAAGACTTTTTGCAATGATTAATAAGCTATGAATTCAGAAATGTGTTTTTTAACATTTAGCTTCATTAAAAATTTACTTCAAAAATTTTGGCCAGACAATAATTTCTGTTTGAAGTAGAACGGTAAAAGTTTTGTGATGCAAGCACCGTATTTTTTATTTATTGGCATTGGATAAATCCATATAGCCAAATAGAAATTTGAAATTTTTAGGTCATATTAAATTAAATATATTGCTTTAAAATATTTTACCGTGCTGTTTATCAATTCACCACTGTTCAGTGATAGAATTTGTTTATATGTAATACTGCTATTGTTTAGGGGTTGGAAAAGATTTTTTTTGTGAGATTTGTAAGCCTCATATTCCATAATGAAATTTTTATGCCATGTTCCAATTGCCACCGCTTAAAACCTTTAATACCTTTATTTAACAGTTCTAGACCCCTACTTGTGTTTTCTGGTTGAAATTATCCAGCTATCCACTTTTAAATATATTTTCCTATTATCTATCAAATTCATTATAAAATCTGTTAATTTATAGAATATACCAATCTTATTTATGGTTTTAGCAAGAATGTGCATCAGAGCAAGAAGGGCAATCTTATGCTTTTTGTATGTCATGAAATAAAGCTACTGTTTTTTCCATTAGTAAATGCAATATTGATATCAGTATGTAGAGCCAAAAGACAGTCTACTGTAGATTTTTCTTTACGAAAACCATATTGATAGTCGGGTAATTTGTTATTAGATTCCAACCACCATTCCAATCTAAATTTAATCATTCTTTCAAATGTTTTTCCTCGTGTGAGCTCATTACTGCGTATGGGGAGCGTCCCACGGGTGGCGGATGTGGGGATGGTCGATAGAAATTCCTTGGAAGTTCCTCCCGGCTAAGTCCGATGGACTCGCTGATCAACAATGAGAGGGGCCCTCCAGACTTGCTGGAGGGAGGGGACCTCCAGACTTGCTGGAGGGAGGGGACCTCCAGACTTGCTGGAGGTAGGGGCCCACCAGACTTGCTGGAGGGTGTGACGTAGGATTGAACGCCCTACTCACATATCTTTAGTTCACTAAACACCACAAATAGTCATGAATCTCCCTAAGGTAAAACGCTCATTATCCGGAGGTAAACTAGTCTCCTGTTCGGGTCTCCGGGGGGGGGGACTGCTTTAGGGGATTTATGGCGCAAGTTGAAATATAGGGATTTAAATATTGGTATGTGGAACGTAAGGAGTTTAAACACAGCAGGGGGGCTAAAATCGGTCGCGAATGAGGTAAATGGGTACAATTTGGATGTCGTGGCTCTGCAAGAGGTTCGCTGGCCAGGGGAGGGCTCGATGAGGGAAGGAAAGTACACTATTTGGTACGGAGGAAGCGGGAATCATTGTTTAGGTACCGGGTTTCTAATTAGGAGTAGATTACTAACCGCTTTGAGGGACGTACAATTCTTTAGTGATAGAATTTTGGTAGCTATATTTCAGGGACGTTGGTTTAAAATCGCATTAATATACATACATTGTCCGACCGAAGACAGTGACGATGAAGTCAAAAGTGAATTTTACGATAAACTCGAATGGGTTTATGATAAACTACCGCGAAATTACATGAAAATAATTGTAGGTGACGCGAACGCAAAGGTAGGAAGGAAAGAAATTTATATTCCGACGATTGGTAAAGAAAGTTTGCACGAATATAGTAATGATAATAGGATCCGTCTGATAAACTTTGCCATCTCGAAAAACCTGATAATTAAAAGTACGACGTTTAAACATAAGGATATTCATAAATATACTTGGACATCTCCGGATTCGCAAAAAAGCTTTAGAGCTCCCTGACGAGGACCACGAGGATATTGACAAGTTATGGGTAGAGATCAGGGATAATATTAAAGAGGTCGGTAACTCGTGCCTAGGAAAAAAGGAAAATAAGAATAACAAACCGTGGTTTGATGAAGATTGCTTAAAAATGTGCGAAAAAAGAAAAGCCGCTAAATTAAAAGCTCTAAATAATCCTAGCGAAGACAATCTGGAATACTTCCGAATCTCAAAGAACGAAACGACAAAATTGCTCAAAAATAAAAAAAGGGAGTATCTTAAAAATAAAATAATTGAAATAGAAACTAATAGAATCAAAAATAACGTAAGAGACATGTACAAAGGTATAAACAGATCACGTAAATGTGTAGGGCCCGTAACGTCTGGAATTAGGGATGATAATAACAATATTCTGATCGATCCGGTTGACATATTGAATAAGTTTAAGGACCACTTTGACAATATTTTAAATACGGGAAATTATGATCTGTGTCCTCCTTCTGAGTACCAGAGTGCTGAACCGTTAATAGAAGGACCAAGTAAAGAGGAAGTTGAAGTAGCTATCGGAAAATTAAAATCTTATAAAGCAGCGGGAACCGATAATATTCCTACTGAACTAATTAAGGCATACGGGGAAGCTGGAGTTTCTAAAATACATCGGTTGGTTAAAAAGATCTGGGTGAATGAGAAATTACCTGAAGAATGGAAAAAATCTATTCTTATTCCGATTCACAAAAAGGGTCCGAGGATGGATTGTAATAACTATCGAGGAATTTCACTCCTTCCGGTATGTTATAAAATATTCACTTCAATCTTAACCAGTCGAATCACGGAATACGCCGAGGAAATTATCGGAGACTACCAATGCGGATTTATACGGAATCGTTCGACAATTGATCAAATATTTTCTTTACGGCAAATATTAGAGAAAAAATTGGAGTATAACAGTATTGTTTACCAGCTGTATATAGATTTTAAAAAGGCTTACGATTCTATTGACCGCCAGAAATTGTATAATATTCTAATCGAGCAGGGGATTCCAAAAAAACTAGTAAATCTAGTCAGGATGTGCTTGACGGAGACACTCAATAAAGTTAGAATCGGTAATAATTTGTCCGAAAAATTTGAGGTTCGTTCGGGTTTAAAACAGGGAGATTTTCTTTGGCCTGTCCTGTTCAATTTGGCATTAGAACATGCCATTAGGGAGGTAATGTGTACCGAGAAAGGGTTGGATCTGGGCGGAACAACATCCGTGCTGGGCTTTGCTGATGATCTGGTACTGTTAAGCGAAGACGTTGAAACTATAAAACTAAATACGACAACGTTAATGAAAGCCGGTAAAGAACTAGGACTCGAAATAAACGTGGATAAAACAAAAATGGCGATACTACTGGTGATATCGATATAGATGGTAATATGTTTGAACAGGTAGATAAATTTAGGTATCTAGATTCTACGATAACTAGAAAAAACGAAATTGAAGAAGAGATTAAGGTTAGACTGAAGGCGGGAAATGCTTGTTATTTTTCTGTGACAAAACTACTTAGTTCGCGCCTCTTGTCCCGGAACTTAAAAATTAGAATCTATAAAACAATTATCTTGCCTACAGTTCTTTATGGATGCGAAACTTGGCCGCTTACATTAAGGGATGATCAGCGTCTTAAGGTTTTTGAAAATAAAGTATTGCGTAGAATATTCGGACCGAAGAAGGATGAGTTAACCGGAGAGTTCAGACGGTTACACAACGCCGAATTGCGTGAGCTATATCCGGGTAATATAATTGAGGTAATTTCATCGCGGTGAATCAAATGGGCTTGCAAAGTTGTTGGGCTTAGTAACGTGAGAATTCCTAAAAGGTAAATATGTGCGGTGCCGAATGGTAAGCGTCCAAGGGGTAGACCGAAGCGAAGGTGGGAAGATTGCATTAAAGCCAATCTGAAGGGACTGGGTTTGGATGGCGAACGGTAGAGGGAGGTGTGTAATAAGCGATTGGTGGTGTCGGCATCGAATCTTCGGGTTCGCTAAGCCTTTTATTATTATTATTTATTATTTATTTATTTCAAATGTTTTTAGGACACATGAACTAAGGGCGATAAGTCGGTAAGAATTACCTAGTTTCAAATCTTTCCCTGGTTTCAGTAACGGTATTACACAGTATTCTCTCCATGCGTTCCAGATGGCAGAAGATCTCGAGAACGCCCGACAATGTCGTATTTGGAATATATAGATAGACTTTGCAGGGGAAGAGAAAAAAATTCCCGCCAGGCCAAGAATCTAGAAAGAAGCGGAATGGAATCTGTGGCTGTGCACTCCCTTAAACTGAGAGGCACAAAAGGAAGAAGCTAAAGAAGAAGGAGAAGAAAGAGTCTGGTACTAATTTTGATTCCTTTTAATTATTAAGTATATTTAGTTGATATTATCTAGGCCAAGTGCTGTATTATTGTTACCTTTTAGTGTGTTTAAGAGTTCTTGTAATGAGAAATTTAATTGTTTTTTGTTGCTATATAACTCATATTACTATATAGGCATATTATTTCATGTAGTTTCATCAGTGTTGTTATTGTTAATTAAATCGTTACTAGTGTTATTAATGTATACCATTTTCGGTATAATATCATTAACTTTGTCAAGGTCAAAGGAGATGCTAGCCAGTGGGAGGGGGAAATTGTACTTTTGCACCAAGAGGTAGGGTGACCAAATCGGAAAGTTATGACACTATATTACTGATTACACATAACGGTACCTTACATCTAACATGGTGAATTCTTTTGTGTCATTATTAAAAATTTTCTTTTTAAATTTCCACACACCAATGACTTTTTCGGAATATAATGTTTTGATATGATTTAAGATATCTTCTTCAGAAAGATTTATGTCTATGCCCGTTATAAGACCCTTCTCTACAACATTAATTGTAAAATGTATACTACAAAATTTTTTTATTTTAGTATTTCCGACGTAACTAGTGTGTTCGCATGTACATCCAACCTGGTTTTCACTTTTAACTCTTTTACGACCTGACCTTTTAATTGATAAAATGTTATTGTATATTTCCGGATTTGCATTATTTAATAATTTTCTTACGGCCATAGGGTGGATACGGCTTATTCCAGCCCAATCAGTCGATCCACTCTCAATAAAAACAAAAATCTCTTTCTTTCTATAAACAGGATGGATTATTAGGATTAAATAGTTTTTTAGTAAATATATTTTCTAAACTGTGTCTTCGGGAATTGTATTAGATTTATTATTTTCAACTGATAACATTATTATTTCGGGTGAACTTATTTTTTCGGGTTAATTCTGCATTGAATTTATATTTAAAATTTGTGTCTTATTCTGATGAATGTCCTTTCTACTGTCACTAGAGCTTGGCATTTTCTCTGCTAACTAGTACAGTGTAATATAAAAACAAACAAAAACATCTGACAAAATGTAGAATAATATAACTTAAGTAATTAAATAAGAATATTTTGGGAAAATAAAAGAATTGAATATTTATAAAATAAAATGAATGTCTTATCTGTTCTTGGAGCTGCTAGCACTACAAAGATCCTCATTGTACATGAGATAACATAAGACGTATTGTAGTCTAGTAAAAGATAGATAAAAAAAGAGTGAATAATTTATGATTTTATGAAAAAAAGAACGTAACATAGTCCAGTCATTTAAAAGCATCCTCAAAACAGTTGTATTTGAAGAAAATTTTGTTTAATTTATAATGCTGAAATTGAGAATTACCTACATTAAATAGTTTTTTAGTTATCGCTTCATATCAAATGAAAAATGTGACTTTATATTTGCATTATTATTGACTACACACAATATAATATAAGATGGCATAACTATGGCTTACCGATTCTGAACCGTATATGAAGGGAGGAAAAGGTAAAGTTGGAATAAATTTTCCAAAGCCTTGTACAGGTTTCACTTCACCTTCTTCAAAACAGACGCGTCCATTGACAATAACAAATTCTGGCACTCCATGCACTACCATACCCTGGAAAATGAAACTTGAATTAACACAGAATATAATTACACGATTTAGGTGTAGCTTACAGGTTAAATTAATTAATAATGAACTTCATTATAATGGTTTTATTTACATAAATATCTTTTAAAAGCATGAAAATCATGTAATGGAAAAATTTAATTTAAATACAGAAAAGTAAAACAGCAATCCATATGAAACAATCTTTAATTTCTTCCTGTTAACAAAATCTGAATAATTGCTGTAGGATTGAAACACATGAACAGTCAGTCAGAGGTAAAGAAAGAAACATGAACAGTGCTCAACTAGGTTTTTCATCCTTTGTTTGAAAAACTTCTTTTTTCAATTATGTGGAGATATCAGATGTACTTATGGATGTATTAAAACTATAATTTTCAAATTATGTAATTTTTTAAAAAGTAATCTGACAAACATCTAACATTAAGTAACCTGAAAACTGAAGATAAACCATACCCTGATTTGTCTCCAACTAACTAATATTTTTTTCAGACCAACTAAATAATTTTAAGAAACCAAAATGAAAATTAGGTAAAATTTAAATGTTTCGATTTTATTGATTCAAAGCAAAAAAATTTCTTTAACAAGGGAATGACAGAAGCTAAAGGAAGTTATTTTGAATAAAAAATAATATTGTTAAAATTTGGTTTTTATTTATTCACCTCATACTCAAGGAATTGACATTTCATAAGCTCCAAACCAATAACTCAATAAATATATCAATTGAGAAAAAAAAACTAGTTATTTACAGGCTTAGGTACACAGGACATGATTTGTTGCACCAATTTGTATCACCTGCCCAATCTGACAATCTGATATTTCTACCTATTATACTATAATAGTCACACAAAGCAGGATCCACTTCAGTGATCCAGAGTAGATCGCCATGGGCAGCAATCCGTTTCTATAAAATTACAAAAATATCTTCACTACCAAGTGGGGGAGAAAAAGTGAGGAAATGTATACGATTTTTCCCACCAACTCTACTTAAATTAAAACTTAAAGTTAATTAATTAAAGCACAGAAAGTAATCTGTCAAGATGACCTACAATATCTGCCCACAGCGATTTCGTTTTATTACTATATATTAAATTAATGACGTCACACAGAGCTCAACTTACACCAAAGATCATAAAATCAGCCTAGAATTTTTTTTTTGACATGCTTTTGAGAACCACTTAAACATTATTTTATAAGGTTTCTTTCTTTTTCTCCCACAATAAGTAATTTAATCAAATGTAATAAATGTAATAAATTCATACAATAAAATAATGTAATAAATTCGAAAATGATGACATGAACTTGAGAGGAAAGAGGGTTCTAAACATACTTTTAAAATTTAAAATCATCATCCAATCAGGAAGCTCTGTAGAACTCTATTGAGGCAGACCCAAAAATATGTACTCAAAAACTTGTGAAAAGTGAATAACTCATCATGAATAGTTCCCAGTGAGTTAACAGTGGAGAATAGAAATACCATAATTTCTTTTCTGTGATCAGTTTCAGAGAATTTATTATGTGACACAGCACTAATTCAGGATTAGTACAAATTGGGATTTTTTATAAATGATAGCGTTTGACTACCATATACTTATCATTACACAAAACAAAAAATGTCAGAAATGGAAGCGATAGAGCTTCTCTTTCATCCTGTATACAGTTCAGACTTAGCACCTTCTGACTACCATCTGTTCCAGTCAAAGACTTACTATCTTAAGGAAAAATCTTCAATTTTGACAAGGATTGAAATGGAATTACAGAATTCTTCTATTTAAAACCTAAGGAGTAGTACTAAAAAAGAATCTGACACCTGGCTTTGAGATGACTATAAATCATAGAACACAACAATGTAAACTTTGAATAAGAAAAATAAATTTTATGACGCATCCTATGGTACTTCTAAAATTCAATAAAAAATCTACCGCTTCTAATTTATTTATTATCTGATAGAATCAGGTTGAGATAAAGCAAACAAAAAAAAAACACCAAAGCTATGCATGTCCAAATTAAAGTTAAATGTATAGATTTTATAGTTATAATTCTTGTGTCCCACAGAAGACTGTAAAGTAATTTACAGTACATGCCTGCATAATTAATATTAAAAAACTCACTTCAAAAATATTTACATCTGTAGCTTGATGATGAGTTTTAGCAGAAATAGTGCGTGTCTTCCTATGGTTCCAAATTACAATATCAGCATCAGAACCAACTGCTATACATCCCTGAAGAATTATTTATGATTAGACAGTGAATTTTTATAACATTACAACAATCTTTAAAAGTTAATATTTAACTCACTTTCTGAGGGTAAATATTGAATATTTTAGCAGCATTTGCACTTGTGATAGCAACAAACTGTTGAGGATCCATAGCACCAGACTCAACACCTTTCTCCCAAATAACTGACATTCTGTCCTCAACACCATTTACCCCAGGAGGTATTTGAGTGAAATCTGATTTTCCTTCTGATTTTTGTTCGCTTGTATAAGTGCAATCATCACTACCAGTAACTTGAAGATATCCACTGAAAAATCAAATCATTAAGGTATAAAAAAAAAAGTTTACATAATAATTTAATACAATGACCACAATAGTGGAAAAAGGCAGAATCAATAGCAACATTAAAGAACAGCAAGAAATCCGATAATCAGAAAAATGCAGGTCAATAGATAGCACTGACAAGTTGCTTATGCGAGTAATCAGAAAGAATGGTAATATATAGCATTTCCAAGTCAATTTCAACCTTTTCCAAGTCAAATTCAACCTTTTCCAAATCAAATTAAACTTTTTCCAAGTCAAATTCAACCTTTTCCATTTCAAATTAAACCTTTTCCATTTCAAATTCAACCTTTTTTTATTTATTTAATTATCTTTAATTTTTCGATGCGTGGGTCTGTTATCGTATGAGTAGTTTTTTAAAATAACCTCCTTTTTATGATTACGTGACTGCGTTTCGAATTATTTAAGTTTTTTTGACTTATTCGATATAAGGGTGTATTTTTATGTTTCCCGATCAGTAAATTTTTAAAATGACATCTATTTTATGTTTACGCCACTGTGTTTTGATTTATTTAAGTTTTTAGAATTTATCCAATATAAAGGTCTACTTTTTTGTTTCCGGAGCCGTAGATTTTGAAAACGACCTCCATTTTAAGATTAGGCCACCGCGTTTCGATTTATTTGAGTTTTTCGGATATTTTTCATATGAGGGTGTATTTTTATGTATCCGGAGCTGTAGATTTTGAAAATGACCTCCATTTTAAGATTAGGCCACCGCGTTTCGACTTATTTGAGTTTTTCGGATATTTTTCATATGAGGGTGTATTTTTATGTATCCAGAGCTGTAGATTTTGAAAATGACCTCCATTTTAAGATTAGGCCACCGCGTTTCGACTTATTTGAGTTTTTCGGATATTTTTCATATGAGGGTGTATTTTTATGTATCCAGAGCTGTAGATTTTGAAAATGACCTCCATTTTAAGATTAGGCCACCGCGTTTCGACTTATTTGAGTTTTTCGGATATTTTTCATATGAGGGTGTATTTTTATGTATCCAGAGCTGTAGATTTTGAAAATGACCTCCATTTTAAGATTAGGCCACCGCGTTTCGACTTATTTGAGTTTTTCGGATATTTTTCATATGAGGGTGTATTTTTATGTTTCCGGAGCTGTAGATTTTGAAAATGACCTCCATTTTATGATTACGCCACTGCGTTTTGACTTATTTAAGTTTTTCGAATTTATCCAATATTAAGGTCTACTTTTATGTTTCTTGAGCCGTAGATTTTGAAAATGACATCCATTTAATGATGACGCCATTGCATTTTGACTTATTTAAGTTTTTCGAATTTATCCAATTTAAAGGTCTACTTTTATGTTTTCGGAACCGTAGATTCTGAAAATGACCTCTATTTTATGATTACGCAACTGCGTTTCAACTTATTTAAATTTTTAGAATTTAACAAGTATAAAGGTCTAATTTTATGTTTCTGGGGCAGTAGATTTTCCCATTTTGTAAATGACCCAATTTAAAGTTTATGCCACTGTTTTGGATTATAAAAGTTTTTTTTTTTACTTTTTCGGTATAAGGATCTACTTATATGTTATCCGAGACGTATTGAAATTTTTCTAATCTTTAATATTTAAATTTATCTAATATTTAAGCTCCATTTTATGATTAAGCCGCTGCATCTTGATTAATTAGGCTTCATTTTGGATTTTTTCAATACAAAGTTTCATCAATATGTTTTCGAGTATGAATAAATAAATAAATATTATGAAGCTAAAGTAAAATTAACCACAGAATACAAACTAAAAAGCCGAAAAGCAACTGGTAATAAATTTAACCTTCCGTATTCAGATTTTTCAGCTAATTGTTCGAAATCTTATAATTTTGTGATAGGAGACCACAAAATTAAAAAAGATAACTAAAATTAAATTAAAAATGAGACAATACATATTTTATTTATTTTGATTAGATATTTTTATTTATTTATTGAAAAATAAATTAATCCTTCGTATTATGTTTTTTATTGGAAGGAAAAAGCAAAAACACTTAACAAAACCGAAACACAGTGGCCTAATCTTAAAATGTAAGTCGTTTTAAAAACTAAGGCTCCGGCATCATAAAAGTAGACCTTTAAATTGGATAAATTCGAAAAACTTGAATAAGCCGAAACGCAGTGGCGTAATCTTAAAATGGAGGTCATTTTCAAAATCTACGACTCCGGAAACATAAGAATACACTCTTTTATGATAAAAATTCGAAACACTTAAAGAAATCGAAATGCGGTGGCCTAATCTTAAAATGGAGGTCGTTTTCAAAATCTACGGCTCCGGAAACATAAGAATACATCCTCATATGAAAAAAATCCGAAAAACTCAAAGAAATCGAAATGCGGTGGCCTAATCTTAAAATGGAGGTCGTTTTCAAAATCTACGGCTCCGGAAACATAAGAATACATCCTCATATGAAAAAAATCCGAAAAACTCAAATAAGTCGAAACGCGGTGGCCTAATCTTAAAATGGAGGTCGTTTTCAAAATCTACGGCTCCGGAAACATAAGAATACACTCTTTTATGATAAAAATTCGAAACACTTAAAGAAATCGAAATGCGGTGGCCTAATCTTAAAATGGAGGTCGTTTTCAAAATCTACGGCTCCGGAAACATAAGAATACATCCTCATATGAAAAAAATCCGAAAAACTCAAATAAATTGAAATGCGGTGGCCTAATCTTAAAATGGAGGTCGTTTTCAAAATCTACGGCTCCGGAAACATAAGAATACATCCTCATATGAAAAAAATCCGAAAAACTCAAATAAGTCGAAACGCGGTGGCCTAATCTTAAAATGGAGGTCATTTTCAAAATCTACAGCTCCGGAAACATAAAAATACACCCTCATATGAAAAATATCCGAAAAACTCAAATAAGTCGAAACGCGGTGGCCTAATCTTAAAATGAAGGTCGTTTTCAAAATCTACGGCTCCGGAAACATAAAAGTAGACCTTTATATTGGATAAATTCTAAAAACTTAAATAAGTCAAAACACAGTGGCGTAAACATAAAATGGATGTCATTTTCAAAATTTACTGATCGGGAAACATAAAAATACACCCACATATCGAATTTGTCAAAAAAACTTAAATGATTCGAAACGCAGTCACGTAATCTTAAAATGGAGGTTATTTTCAAAACTAGGTACAGGACAGCATAATACTAGTCCCTAAGAAATCCGAATAGGTACAATAAATCGATATCCGTAAGTGAAAATTCTACTTAGGAGAGCATAATAATAGACTTTCATATTGGAGGGAGGGAGGGGATGGCCATTATTTAAAAAAAAATATAAAATTTACAAAAACTTAAAACATTAATTTGAAATGAAAACGGTTGAATTTGAATTGGAAAAGGTTTAATTTGAAATGGAAATGGTTGAATTGACTTGGAAAAAGTTTAATTTGATTTGGAAAAGGTTGAATTTGACTTGGAAAAGGTTGAATTTGACTTGGAAATAATTGAATATCACATAGAAATATCACACTGAAAAAATCTAAAATGTTAAAATAAATGGATATGCAACTGCGTAATCAATTTTTTTTTTGTATTTTTTAAAAGCTATGCCGTCGATAATATAGTAAGTGGCCTTCATTTCGAAAAAAATCGAAAATTGACAAAAATTCTAAAGTTGAATTTGAAATGGAAAAGGTTGAATTTGACTTGGAAAAGGTTGAATTTGAAATGGAAAAGGTTTAATTTGACTTGGAAAAGGTTGAATTTGATTTGGAAAAGGTTGAAATTGACTTGGAAATGCTATATATCGCTGATAAACATTAACCTGTACCACTACAACCCATGAAGGGTCTGTCTGGGGCTCAGTACTATTTAGGGAAAGCACTGTTCCTAGGTCAACGGTTGTGCAAGGAGGTGATTTGACCGAGATCACGCTCAACTGCCAGGTTTTCCCCCTTAACTAATTACTTAATTAAGGGTACTCACTTTACAGAGGCTGAGTGTGCCCCAGGAGGGTGTCCAGACCCAGGGTCGCTCCACGGCCAATGAAACAGATAAATAAATTTTCTGCCATGAGACGGGGTTCGAACCTAGGACCTTTGCATTGGAAGTTCGGTGCCCTACCACTGAGCTACCCCACTCCCTGATAAAAATTAATGGAAAAAAAAATTACATATCACCATTTTTTCGAATTTCTGAAATCTGTATCCCCCATCTTGGGGGGAGGAACTTGCTGCTGAAAGGAAGAAAAAAAGAAGGATATGTGATGGGAACAGTAAGGGTGGAACGGGACTTATTCTGAGGTGGAGACATTCCAGGCTTTTGTGCATGAACATTTTTCTGGCTACCAGCTGCTGGATGAGTATGTAACTCAACCCATCATTGATTGATAGCCACATTAGTGGCCAAGATAAGTGCAATATACAGCAGAAATCGAATAGTTGGTTCTATGAAGTGTAACGGGCAATAAATATATTTGTGCCATTTAAATCAACTGGTATTCATGGAATTTTTATGGCCTTCCTATAGAAAGGCTTACATCTAATAAAACCCTATCTATTTGAAACTTACCTAATAAAATCCTACTTATTATCTAACATTAATAAAACCCTAATTTAGGGGAGTCTAGTTCTTGCCTGCACTCCTAATAGTTATAGAGTGGAAAAACCTGTTATATACCAAAACCTAGGAAAGAGTAAAGGAAACACAAATTTGAAGCTATATATACAGGGTGTTTCAGAGTTAGGTGTCCTAACTGATAATTATAAATTAAGGATTTCAAAACCAGAAAAAAATTTGCTGTAAAGGTATGAAATTTCCTATAAAATTTATAAATGAATTGTAAATATTAACATTAGTCAAAGTGATTATCTTGAGCATTAAGATAGACTCACTATTTTTGTTTCACAGCAGAAATGGCTGAACAACTCAGGATATGCGTTATTTTTTCTACAAGGCATAGGAATTGTGTACTTGTTTGATAATCTTGTATTCGGAATACTCACAAGGGGCAGCATGAGCATGGCAATTACAAAAACCATTCACAACCACCATATCGGTATGCTAGACATAATGATGAGTACTCTATGAAAGCGTCAAATCAACTGATAGATTTTAATGAGAGTTCCCAGTTCTAATTCCAAACAGTATTAATTCTTAGATTGTAAATATTTTATATCGAGTTCAAGAATCAACATCACTTTTTTCAAACTCTATATAAAATATTGATAATAAACTGGTACTGGTAGGTGATACTAGTCCGGCAAGAGGGCCAAATGGTCCTATTTGCCAACCCCTGATGGATACCTTGAGGTTCCTGCAACATACTTACCAGAGTGGGAATGCCAGATTCATTTTCCAATGCCACTGAGCAATGAAAATTAACCTACCCAGATGGGAATCAAACTCACAACATTCAGAATTGGGGAACCACGCCCAATGTGCTTGGCCATCCCGTCCTTATTGGTAATTTAAGAATTAATACTATTTGGAATTAGAACTGGGAACTACCAATAAGATTTATCAATTTGTTTAATGATTTCAAAGAGTAATCATCAGTATGTCTAGCATACCATTATGGTGTTTATGAATGATTTTTGCAATGGTAATGCTCATGCTACCCATTGTAATTATTCCAAATAGAAGATTACCAAAGAAGTCCATATTTCTATGTCTTGGAGAATTACACTATAAAAGAAGAAATTTAGAAAAAATAAGTGAATTTAGAGCATTGCCACTGTACATTGATTATTTCTTAATTAAAACATCACATTTAATGTCACAAAATAAAATACTAACTCTGCTAACAACTGAATTAGATGAAGTGATGAATGAGATCGTAGTGGAGGATCAGTGACAGTGCTAACAGATGATGAGATAATATCTATTCCCAAAGAAGAAGCCATTACAGCACCAATAACTTTGTTTTCTTCCCGATAAGGAGCTAAAATATCAGCCGCTCTTTTGCTTGTTAGGCCATCAATATACACAGGACCTTTAACCTATAAAAAAAATTATATATATAATAATATAATTACTTTTTTTATCCAAATATAAATGTAATTATACTGTTTATCCAAATTAAAAACTATTATAAAGTAACATTCAAATATTTTTATATTTAAATTATAAAAAATTACTTTGACCTATAGATAGTTTATAGGTTTAAAATTAACTAAATAAAATACATTAGAGCATTCATAAAAAATAATAAAATTTTAATGAATTAACAGGCAAGAAAATAATAAACTTAAAAAAAAAAGAAAATCAAAGCAAAAACAGCAATCAAAAAAGAAAAACACAAATAAAATAATAAGTAATTCTTAATCATTAAACATAAATAGATACAGTTATTTCCTTTCTAATAAACAGTTTGTCAGAATTTTCAAAATTTTAATTAATATATGAAATATATAACTAAATAAGATTCTAAACTAGTTTTTGATTGGAAAAATACAAACAACTCTCTTCAGAAGTATAAACATTAGACTTCCAACTTGCTAAGCCTCTTAATTATTATTAACCTGTTCACCACAAAAAAATTGGTATTTTTATTCTGTGGTATTACAAATACCACTTTTTTAGATACTTGACTGCTGGATAGCCTTTTAACACTAGTATTAATGAATTGATAGTCATTGCACTAAATTTGCATGATTAGACAATTTTTAAATTAAAATTCTAATTTGTTTCATTAAAAAATCTAGCTCGTGTAATTATTAGAAAAAGTGAAGTATTCATAAGACTTAAACCAAAGTAATATGGGATGAACTCCAGCTGGAGCACAATTGAATGTAATGGGTGAAGATTCCTTAAAATAACGATGTCTAATGGTTCACTGAAATATAAAAAATGAGTAGCAACCTTTAGAGAGTGGAAATGATAAAACTTAAAAGCATAATTAAAGATTTTTATGAACGTCTTTAATAATAATAATAATTGAACAAAAAAAATTTTTTTTAATTTATTGCACAAGTATTAATCTTATTGTACTACAGAATTTTAAGCCAATCATCTCAAATTGATGTATCCGTATAAAAAATTATTAAAGGAAATAAAAATATGTCATTAATTCAATTACTTAAATGGTCATATGACTAGTGTTTTGATAAGCAACAAAGATTTAGCCTCTAAAATATCATTATATTATAATTAGAATGAACAATGAACTAAAATAACCAATTTTCTATTAAAAAATCTGAATGGATCACATTAATAAATCTGGGATATGTTTGAGGATGGTTCAAGGTCAATTTGCTGTTGTTTAATTTATTTTATCTAAGACATTTCAGATTATTAATAGTGCCAATAAGCTAAGAGAAAAGAAAGACTCTATATAGAGACTACTAATGCTAACCTAAATTTATATAATACAGAGGCTAGCAACACCTGAATCTATAAAGCACTATTACCTATATCCAATAACAATATCTATATCTATTCAAAGACTACCAATACCAGAAATAAAAATAACAACAATGAGGAAAGAGGGAATATTTCTGTTAAATTAAAAATGTACCATTTCATCCTTGTGCATTGCAACTACAGCCTCTTTCCTCATCATTTTTCAGCCCTCATGATGGCCTATGAAGTGGATGAAAATACTGGAAATAAAATTAATAGAACTAAAGACTAAAATTTACATTAAATTCATCCTCACAGATCTCCAACAAACATATCCCAATTTAATAATAAATTATATTTATAATTTAAATAAATATTTTACAAGTAATGAAATTTTAATTTATTTCTCCCCATAAACTTACACAACTAATAAATTTGGCACACAATGACTTGGGTGAAGTTCTCTATAAGTGTAAGTTCATTTATTATTACTGTTTCTTCAATAAAATAACTTTTTATATTTCAACTTTTAAAATTAGATTCAATGCTCAAAAACCTACTTTAGTTGATTTTATTCTTATTCTAAAGAAACATGTCCAATAATAAATAAAGCATATTATAAGGTAATATTATTAATTATTAAATTGAATAACATGATGAGAAATCCACATTATACAGAATGCTTAAGAACTACCTACATTTACTGTAGAAGCAAACTCAAATCTAATGACATACAAGTGCTAAGATCTTAAATGCAAAGAATAAAAAATCTCAATTACGGGGTAGTGGAGTGTAACAGTTTTACAGTGGAAAAACAATACATAAGCCTTAAATAACATGACAACCAGGTTAATAATAAAATGAAAACATTTTTCTATCTAATTGAGAACCTAATTACCAAACATTTACCAAATAAATATAGACAGAAGTAGGTAAAGAAAATCAAGCATTACATTTAAATATATATATGAATATCACCAGAGAAATATATTGAAACTACAACTAATTTAAATAAATGTTTAATGAGCCAAATACATGCACAGAGTTTGGATTTAAACAAAATTCTGTATAGTATTAATTTGAAAATTTACAAGACTAAAATGAGTTATAAATCAGACAACCGTTTATCATTAAGAATAAATTACAGAATTCCTGTAGTATTTACTGAGGATCAGACTTTAACATGTTAGGGGCACACATGGTTCAGGATCAACATAAAGGTTTCTGGCATCGGTTGTGTGTGGTTCCGGAACCAAAGCCGTGTATGGGGATTTTCCATTCTCAAATTCCAACCAGTAAGCAGCCAACTAGGTTTTCAACAGCTGAGTGTGTTTCTTTTCACAAATCTTTTAAATACAATAAAATAAATTTATAGTTTAAGTGTAAGTCCCTGTTTCGTTTTTAAAATTTCTTTTAACGTTTCAATATTAAAATACTAACTTTTACATGTATTCGAATCTAAGTACATTGACTTTTAAATTTAGTTTTAAAAAATAAAATAACTTAATTTTAGATTTTTTATTTTTTATCAATTATCATGGCTGATAGAATAATGAGATTAAGAGTGCCATTTACTGATGGTAATTGTCTATTTTTGTTTTTTAAGAATGGATATTTTTTTAAATAATGAGTTTGATTTCCACCTGTGTCGGTTAATATTTATTTCCCAGTGGCCCTAGGAAATAAATCTTAACACTCCCGCTCTGGTAAGTACATGGTGGTAACCAAGTTGACAAAAACAAGGCCATCTTGCCGGACTAGTTCCCTCCACCAGCACCAGTACTAAGGTTCAAGCAAATTTATAAAACTCAAAGACATTATAAATGTCAAAGTTTGTTGATCTATTAACTCAACCTGATTTTCGGATGCCGCTAAGCCCATTTGGCACATTTGGGAAGAACCAGCCACATGGAAAAAATGTCAGACAATTAATGGTGTGAATGAACTCTTTTATCATTATAATTATGGTCTTTACAACAATAACTAGAGCTATTGTCATGACAGAATGTTATATTACTCAATAAAATAGTTTTAATTTTGGAATTGACTAGTTTTATGATTAATATTTCTATATAAATGAGAAAGAAATTTAAGTTCTGGTTATGAGCCCCCCTCTACTATGGAATAAAAAAGCTGCCCTGCAATAAGGGTGATAATTCTGACCTCATAACCACTATCATTGACTTCATCCCATATAAATTTGCTAGAAAAAAATAGAACAATATGAAAGAAAAACACTGCACATGCTATTATGAATTAACTATTGCTGAACATCCTGCAATACATCTTTGTAAACATATAAGAATCCCACATATTGATGATAATAACGAAAAATAATTACCAGTAACAGATGTAGCAATGCAAGATGTAATTTTAGATAAATTAGATTCACTTCAATTTTAATGGAATGTTCAGGTTCAAGTAACAAATTGTGAAATAAATGGAACGGTGACCTTGCTTGAATATAATATTTTCCCTATTTCTAATAACAGCTATAAAAAAAAAAAATCAAGCTAATGAGGGAATAAGTATTTTTCTATTTACTGGTTACATATTTATCCTCGCGCAGGCTCATTACCGCGTATGGGGAGCGTCCCACGGGTGGCGGATGTGGGGATGGTCGGTGGAAATTCCTTGGAAGTTCCTTCCGGCTAAGTCCGATGGACTCGCTGACCAACAATGAGAGGGGCCCTCCAGACTTGCTGGAGGGTGTGACGTAGGATTGAACGCCCTACTCACATATCTTTAGTTCACCAAACATCACAAAAAGTCATGGATCTCCCTAAGGTAAAACGCTCATTATCCGGAGGTAAACTAGTTCCCCGTTCGGGTCTCCGGGTGGGGACTGCTTCAGGGGATTCATGGCACAAGTTGAAATATAGGGATTTAAATATTGGTACGTGGAACGTAAGGAGTTTAAACACAGCAGGGGGGCTAAAATCGGTCGCGAATGAGGTAAATGGGTACAATTTGGATGTCGTGGCTCTGCAAGAGGTTCGCTGGCCAGGGGAGGGCTCGATGAGGGAAGGAAAGTACACTATTTGGTACGGAGGAAGCGGGAATCATTGTTTAGGTACCGGGTTTCTAATTAGGAGTAGATTACTATCCGCTTTGAGGGACGTACAATTCTTTAGTGATAGAATTTCGGTAGCTACATTTCAGGGACGTTGGTTTAAAATCGCATTAATAAACATACATTGTCCGACCGAAGACAGTGACGATGAAGTCAAAAGTGAATTTTACGATAAACTCGAATGGGTTTATGATAAACTACCGCGAAACTACATGAAAATAATTGTAGGTGACGCGAACGCAAAGGTAGGAAGGGAAGAAGTTTATATTCCGACGATTGGTAAAGAAAGTTTGCACGAATATAGTAATGATAATGGGATCCGTCTGATAAACTTTGCCATCTCGAAAAACCTGATAATTAAAAGTACGACGTTTAAACATAAGGATATTCATAAATATACTTGGACATCACCGGATTCGCAAACACGAAATCAAATCGATCATGTCTTGATACAACACAGCTGGCAAAGCAGTATAATTAATGTACGGTCTTATCGCGGAGCAGAATGTGGGTCGGATCATGAATTAGTAATCGCGAAACTTCGACAAAAACTTAATATAAAAAAGAGAAAAGAAAACTGTTTCGATTTTGAGAATTTTAATTTGGAAAAATTAAAAAATCCATCAATTAGAAACCAATTCGAGCTAGATGTTAAGAATAGCTTTAGAGCTTCCTGACGATGACCACGAGGATATTGACAAGTTATGGATAGAGATCAGAGATAATATTAAAGCGGTCGGTAACTCGCGTCTAGGAAAAAAAGAAAATAAGAATAACAAACCGTGGTTTGATGAAGATTGCTTAAACATGTGTGAAAAAAGAAAAGCCGCTAAATTAAAAGCTCTAAATAATCCTAGCGAAGACAATCTGGAATACTTCCGAATCTCAAAGAACGAAACGACAAAATTGCTCAAAAATAAAAAAAGGGAGTATCTTAAAAATAAAATAATTGAAATAGAAACTAATAGAATCGAAAATAACGTAAGAGACATGTACAAAGGTATAAACAGATCACGTAAATATGTAGGGCCCGTAACGTCTGGAATTAGGGATGATAATAACAATATTCTGACCGATCCGGTTGACATATTGAATAAGTTTAAGGACCACTTTGACAATATTTTAAATACGGGAAATTATGATCTGTGTCCTCCTTCTGAGTACCAGAGTGCTGAACCGTTAATAGAAGGACCAAGTAAAGAGGAAGTTGAAGTAGCTATCGGAAAATTAAAATCATATAAAGCAGCGGGAATCGATAATATTCCTACTGAACTAATTAAGGCATGCGGAGAAGCTGGAGTTTCTAAAATACATCGGTTGGTTAAAAAGATCTGGGTGAACGAGAAATTACCTGAAGAATGGAAAGAATCTATTCTTATTCCGATTCACAAAAAGGGTCCGAGGACGGATTGTAATAACTATCGAGGAATTTCACTCCTTCCGGTATGTTATAAAATATTCACTTTAATCTTAACCAGTCGAATCACGGAATACGCCGAGGAAATTATCGGAGACTACCAATGCGGAGTTAGATGGAATCGGTCGACTATTGATCTAATATTTTCTTTACGGCAAATATTAGAGAAAAAATTGGAGTATAACGGTATTGTTCACCAGCTGTATATAGATTTTAAAAAGGCTTACGATTCTATTGACCGCCAGAAACTGTATAATATTCTAATCGAGCAGGGGATTCCAAAAAAACTAGTAAATCTAGTCAGGATGTGCTTGACGGAGACACTCAATAAAGTTAGAATCGGTAATAATTTGTCCGAAAAATTTGAGGTTCGTTCGGGCTTAAAACAGGGGGATTCTCTTTCGCCTGTCCTGTTCAATTTGGCATTAGAAAATGCCATTAGGGAGGTAATGCGAACCGAGAAAGGGTTGGATCTGGGCGGGACAACATCCGTGCTGGGCTATGCTGATGATCTGGTACTGTTAAGCGAAGACGTTGAAACTATAAAACTAAATACGACAACGTTAATGAAAGCCGGTAAAGAACTAGGACTCGAAATAAACGTGGATAAAACAAAATATATGGTTAGCTGCAAAAATGGCGATACTACTGGTGATATCGATATAGATGGTAATATGTTTGAACAGGTAGATAAATTTAGGTATCTAGGTTCTACGATAACTAGAAAAAACGAAATTGAAGAAGAGATTAAGGTTAGACTGAAGGCGGGGAATGCTTGTTATTTTTCTGTGACAAAACTACTTAGTTCGCGCCTCTTGTCCCGAAACTTAAAAATTAGAATCTATAAAACAATTATCTTGCCTACAGTTCTTTAGGATGCGAAACTTGGCCGCTTACATTAAGGGATGAGCAGCGTCTTAAGGTTTTTGAAAATAAAGTATTGCGTAGAATATTCGGACCGAAGAAGGATGAGTTAACCGGAGAGTTCAGACGGTTACACAACGCCGAATTGCGTGAGCTGTATCCGGGTAATATAATTGAGGTAATTTCATCGCGGCGAATCAAATGGGCTTGTAAAGTTGTTGGGCTTAGTAACGAGAGAATTCCTAAAAGGTTAATATTTGCTGTGGCGAATGGTAAGCGTCCGAGGGTAGACCGAAGCGAAGGTGGGAAGATTGCATTAAAGCCGATCTGAAGGGACTGGGTTTGGACGGCGAACGGTGGAGGGAGGTGTGTAACAAGTGATTGGTGGTGTCGGCATCGAACCTTCGGGTTCGCTAAGCCTTATTATTATTGGTAACATATTTATAGGAAATGGATAAAATAGGGATTTTTTAAGTAGCAAATCTTTATAATAATCATATACATTATTGTGAAATACCATATATTCTTAAAAATGAGATTATTTCATGAAATTTGACAACAATCAAAAGGAATAATAATAAGTTCCTTGCCCAGATTATAATACCAATATGGAAGTGGATTTGGATGACATTTCAGTTATGCTATACAAAATTTAGCATAAATGTAGGAAATTGTATTATCCAATTTTAATACAAAAGCTAGGCATCTATGTGAATAATGTTAACCTTCTTTATAGGAGAATTGAGTATTTGAAAAATGAGCAAAGAAGCCGTGCATCCACAAATCGCTGAAGTTGCAGAAAAAATACAAAAAAAAAAAAAAAAAAAAAAAAACGAAAACCATCATTATCCAAGAGTTCAGAGTTCCCAAATATAGACAATCCTAATTTCTCTGTAATATATAAACATAATTGCTGAACTGTACAAGGATGTAAGATGTGACAGTTATTTTACTAGCCAAAGACATTGTAAATATTGTGGAACAGGAAAAACAACAGTGATATACCAAAAATGTAATTCTTTGATATTTTGTACCTAAAAGAAAACGTTTCTCACAATTCCATACAAACAAATTATTTCATTTTTTAAATTGCTACTTTTATTACTGTATTGTTCAAGATTATTACAAGAACAAATTTAGTTTTTATGACTCATACCAGACTGAAACGACAAGAAATCGCTCGACGTTTCCGATTACTTCAGCACTTACTAGACAAACGCTCTAAACTTCCAATTAATTACAAAAGACTCATATACATGACTATAACAAGGCCTATTTGGACTTACGGAGTTGAGCTATGGGGCTCCACTAAACCATCGAATTCCTCTTGTATCCAATCCTTACAATCCAAAATCCTTAATGCTCCCTACTTTGTTACAAATAAAACCATCCATAATGACCTTAATGTTTCAGATCTGGCCCAATCCAGATACCTATCCTTCCATAATAAACTTCAGAATCATCCCAACCCTCTCGTTTCTAACCTTGCTTCCTCTTCAATTCCTGATAACCCTCCGAGGCATCTGAAAAGAAGATGGCCCCGTGATCTCCTAATGTAATCATTAGAGTGCTACCATTGGGTAGTTTCTCAACAAGTGTTTTCACGTCATTATATCCATATGTTCAAATTTACTAAATGTATTTCTTTTATACAGTTGTAAATATCATTAAGAAATTAAAAAAAAAAAGTTTTTATGTGCTAACTTATGAAATTTTAAGCAACATTTATTTTTTATAAATAACAATAAAAACTTTTGAATCTATATTTAGCTTGTTTATTTTTTTTGTTTTTTTATATCAGTACCAATAAGGATTATTATTTTTATTTAAATTTTAAAAAATATTTTTCATCTTCTTCCTCTCCCTTCTCCAGTGAAAACATTATATTTACATCCTAAGCTAACAATATCTATTATAATGGGCACTTTACAATTTTTCCTAAAATGCAAGTGTATAAACAATTTTTTTTAAAAATTATTATTATTCTTTACATAATTTGAAAGCTTCTAGGTAAAAGAAAACAATAACTGAATAGAATCAATTTTTTTGTGAAAGTAATAATTCAGTAAAAAATAATTAAGTAATAATTCAGAAAAAAAGTGAAATAAACAATCAGCACTAATTTTTTTGTAAAAATTAATGCTCTAGCTGCAATACTTAAACCCTCCAGCACTCTTGTAACCATTCAGAACATTTTTACTCATGTTACACATGTAAAGTGACAATGTGTTTTTAAGGTCATAAAGTCTTCTGACTGAATCCTGCCTAGAAATTGTAAAGGGTTATAAAACAGTTCATTAAACGTGAATAAGTCATATCGGAATTTATTGGCAAATAATCACAATTAAAGACATATTACTGATATACAATTTCATCAAAAACTTACTCATTTATTAAAATAAACAAGTAATATGAAAATTAAAACACATTTTCAGCATTAAAAAAATCCTTAGATGAGACAGTAACAAGCCTTGTTTTCAAGCGGGACGTAGTTCCGTGTAAGAAGAAGACAGTAAAAAGCTCTAAAAATAAATATTATCCACATTTGGTACAACTGTGTGTATTTTCTATATTTCTTGTCCTTTGGATATAGTTGGCAATATTTTATTTTTCTCCTTCTCTGGCTTATGGTGTAATCCTTTCTGTGAAAGTCCCTGGAAGAGACTGTTTTACAATTTTGGAAATAATCATTTTCATTGTTTTTGGTAAAGATTTGGAGTAGCATCGTAGTACCATTTCTCTCATATGTAAATTTTTTCTTAAATGTCAAAATAAGTCCAAAGATTGTTAATTTTATGGTCCTTAACCACTAACAGAACATGTGAATTTATTCTTATAATGTTAAGATGTGTGAAAAAACAACCATGAGAAATATTTTTAAGAAGCTACATTATTGGTGTAGATACTTAAAAACGTTTTACAATACTGCATTTGATGTGCATTCATTACTGCAGGTAACTATTTCAAGTTTTCCTTTTGATCCACTAACATTTATGGATAGCATGGTTGAAGTTTAGAGCTGAAATGAGAATAAAATTGTGAGTTTTCATTATATAAGACACAACGCTCCTTTTCTAAATTCAAATTTCCTTGAATTTCCATGTCTACAAGGAAGGTTTTTAAGCTTGGAAGGACTTTTAAAGTCTCCTTCATTTGATATGTCTATAATAGACTTTGTTGAATATACTTTGTAATAGACTCAGGTACTGGAAAAAAAAAAAAAAAATCATGAATAGTTGTGCTGCATGTAACAGGTGTAAGTTTTGGGGAGTTCAAATCAACATAATTTATAAGATTTTAAAGTATATAAAGTACGTTTAAACATAGCAAATTAATAATAACATTTACTACAAAAATGAAAAATAAAAAACTTACATTAATAGTTGTGCAGCAGCTAAGAAGTTTTCAAGGTCTATAGCCAACCAATATCGAAATAAAACTGTAATGAACGCGAGGGCATGTGAATCAACGGAAGTTGGGAGAATACAGGATTTTGCAGGCTCTCCTAGAAATAGCAGCGAAAAAACAAAAAACCATGCACCTGTGAGGTGAACGCGAGTGCTGGAGGTTAAATAAATAAATGTTAATTTCTTCAATAACAATTGTTAGTAGAAACTGACTGGCACATACAGATACAAAAGAAAAACCAAAGCTAAAGTTAACTATAATAACATAAAAGATAAGCTAATCACCAACAAAAGTAAAGCATACATACAAATTTGTAAATACATGAAAATTAAAATTCAACGAACTTGAGTACAAAAATAAAGATAAAAACTGTTAAGTAAAACACCAATTAATTAAATAGATAAAGATAGTTTTCTCATACACACCCACCCACACATATACAGGGTGTCTCAGTTATTGATAGCCAAACCTGGAAGATGAGTCGACAAAATTTCCAACAAAAAAGTTCATTTGATGCCTGGGCCGATTCTGAACAGAAAAGGAGTTAACACTAATTTTGTATTTTTCCTAAGGGGGTCACGATTTTTAATGAATAAGAAGGAATCGCTCAAAAATCAGTTCAAGATTATTAAATTCTAAGAACACAACCATAAAGTAGACAAAATTTTCATTGAGAAAACAGTTAAATTCAAAAAGGTCATTGATAAAAGGAACTTTCAGGAGGTCTAATATGACCGCTGTACTACTGCTGTTACAGTACCCATACACGAGCAGCATATCTCTATTCCTGATTTGTATGCAGCAGTATAGCGGCCCTATTAGACCTCCTGAAAATCCTTTTTATCAGTAACTAAGTAGTAAATTTAATCACTGTTTTCTCAAAGAAAATTTTGTCTACTTTACAATGGTACAATGGTACAATGGTACAACTTAAAATATAATTATCTTGAGTAGTTTTTAAGTAATTCCTTCTTAGTCAATAAAAAACATGACCACCTTAGGAAGGAACAAAATTGGTCTTAACTCCTTTTTCATTCGGAATCGGCTCATGCATCAAATGAACTATTTGTTGAACAAATTTTCTAGAAATCACCCCCACAGTTTGGCCATTAAGAATGGAGACACCATGTATAAGTTGTGAACATTATTAATATCCATCATAAAAAAAATATATACATTAACAGCTTTAAATAATTTTATTAAGGATTCTAAAAGAAGAAAGAAACAACTCATAGTTAAGATTAATTGAATCAAAAAGTATACGGCATTACAAAATTTCTATTATTTAACCATTGCCCAAATAATTTGAAATTTATTTCTTAGTCATTGGTAAAACGAAATAAATAATTATACAGTTTTTAGCCAAACAATATAATATTTTTTAGCCAGCCCTTTCACACTCTAAGAATTTTACCAGCATGAGGAAACATGTTTACATATATCAATGGCAGAATTTGGCAGGTTTGCATTGCTGGCAGTGCATAAAATAAGCCTTTGTTTAGAATATTTTGTTTTATTTATTTATAAATAGCTACTCATATACAAATTTTAATGGATAATATCAAAAGTTATTAAATACAGCTGTAATGTAGCTGAAATTGTTCAGATTAAATCTATTTCAATGAAATTTTGAAACTTAGTACATGTCTCCATATCATTGTGATTTCATTTAATAATTTTGTAAGTTCCTATGAATCACTGAAATAATTTACTTTTCTTTTTTTTTAGAACTTACATAAAAAATGTAAAATAAAATAATTAATTGCAAGAAAAATCATTTCATACCTACATAATCATAAAAGAATATTTTTAACTGAGCTTTTTTGGGTGTTTTTTTTTTTGTGGGTGTTGGTTCAATGTTTTTTTTTTCAGAAAATTTACTAAATTATAGAAAATTTATAGTTAATACAGAATACGACAGTGCAAGAACCACTTGAAATTATCATTCCACTAATGATGAAAACTAAGTTTAAAATGGATTGGAGCAAACTGTCTAGTGAGAAAATGTTCTTAAGGATCAAATGGAGGTAGAAATCCTGATGTTTTTTTTTTTCAGCTTGTAAAATTCTTAGCATGCGAAAATGCTCAAATATTTAGAGTTTAAGAAAATAGGAAGTGAAACAATGAGATATTTGAAGTTATTCATTAATTTGAAATAGTTGTTGAGTTACTTAAGGGTTGCAGTCACAGTGAGAACACAAATAAAAATACAAAATTTTTATTTTATTTTGTGCCGATGTTTCAACCTAAGTTTTAGGTCTTCAACATGACTACATTTATAAAGTATGTAGACCAAATCAGTGTTTGTTGTAAATATTTGTTATTTAGAGGCTAGTGATACCTTTTAAATTAAATAGAAGTATATAATTATACTAAAAGTATCGAAAAATTAGTGGGAAATAGCTGTATCTAAGTATTTATATATGAAAGTAAGATATTCCTTAACATATTTTTGTGATTCAGTGTGCATGTTTGTTTTATTTAAATATATAAACAGTATTTAAGAGCAATATGAAATCACTTACTTTATATCATATATTTCAATTTTGTTATATTTGACAGTTACATTTATAATTCAAATAATCACCTATCAAGTTTTTATAAATTAAAATAATAAAAAAATAATAAAATGCATAAATGAAGAAAAAAAAATCAATAACAAAAACACTCACACTCAGGATTAATAAAAGAATACATAGGTAGAAAGATATATCTTTAAATACTACAAAGGAATATTACTAGCTACTTAAATAAAAATAAAAAAAAAATCTGAGAACAACTAAATTACCTTAAATTAAGACGAATTAAAGAAGATAAGAAGATTCCATAAAAAAACAAAGAAAAAAAATAATGTCATCTTTTAAAAGGCTGCAACTAAATTCTCATCTCTTCTTAATTCTCCACAGTAGTTATTTAGTTATTCCAGCAGCAATCAAATTATACTATATACAAACACAAAATAAATTACTCATGCAAAGTGCAAAACAAATCCATTTGCAAAAGTAAAAATAAAACGGCTAACTAATAAAACAGAAGTGTTTTTGGAGTAGAATTATGGTTATAAATATATAAAAATATGTAAATATTTTAGCACTAATAATTCTGAAACTCTTAGCATGATTAATATAAACACAAATACACAATGGAACTCTGGCTAGTGAAATTGCTCATTTTCTGATCAGTTCTAGTCATAAAACCAATCTTATGAATGTTAAACCATATAGAGAAAAACGTAACATGGATTATCATTTCCAAACATAAAAAATCTATAATCAGAAAAAATATCCCTAACCAAGACCGTTATGAAGTTATAATATGAAAATTTAATGGATAATGAAGTTAATATTGTTCATCAGAACCACCTCTGAGAAGACTTTACTGAGAGGATAAGGGCTTTTGGAGAAGCAATGAAAAAGATGCTTTAAATCTTCAATGCAGCAGCAGAAAGAACCCTAAGATTTTAAAAAAAAAAAGAATCTCACAATCACCTTAACATTAAAATACCTACCAACCTGCATGGGCATGATATAGTGGCAGATGCTAGAGCCTTGCTATGAAACTGAACTGCTGCAGCATAAGACAGAGATGTTCGGTGGAGGCTGCAAGAGGATTTCTAAAGTGAAGGAGGAAATATAAGCAAACACCTTTTTACCTGAACACATGGAGTTTACACTACAATGAAACTACCAATTAGCAGTAAGTAACAGAAAATTTCCAAGTCAATCAATTATTTATCATTTTTTCAAATATATTTTAAACTATAACAACAGAATTTGCTACAAGAAAAATAAACAGTAATTGGGCTTAGATTAGAGTTCTAATTTGTCTTAAATGTATTAAACATGATTCTAATGTGTAATTTGTTTGAGTAGCTATTTTTTTATTTTGGCAAAAGTTTTATAAAAACAGTATCTGACTGAGGCACTGTAATATGTTTATAACTCTTGGCTGATTCACTTCTGAAATTAATGTGTAAGTTATAATTTGTAATACATCAGGTAAACCAGGTACTGGTGTACTTCAACATTACTAATTTACAGTGCATTTTGAACATTTTACTACCCTAAAGTTATTAAGCATTGAACGAGACATATAAAGTTAAATGAAATATTTAATTTTATTTTTTATAGC
This sequence comes from Nezara viridula, assembly GCA_928085145.1. Taxonomy (NCBI): domain Eukaryota; kingdom Metazoa; phylum Arthropoda; class Insecta; order Hemiptera; family Pentatomidae; genus Nezara; species Nezara viridula. Next base: position 81,255,267 of record OV725078.1, read on the forward strand.
AGAAACTTTAGCTCTGCAAGAACATATAAAAAAAATTGGTATATAGCTAGGTCTGTGGAGTACATAGACTTGTAACAAGATTTTAATTAAAATTAGGGATGAGCTAAAATCATAGTCATTAGAACAATCAAATTTACAGATAATGAGAATTAAAACAAGCTAATGGATAGCTAATTGACTAAATGAGAGACAAATATTTTAGCTCATTCATGAAATTGAAGAGGTCGAGAGAATACCTCTGAGTAGTTAGTGCGGCATGACTATTTAACTTACCCCTACACCTAACTTACTAACTCACATTATGTACCTTATATGACTAATTGGCAATGAAGAATGAAGGGACAAAGCCATGGAGAAACAGACAGATGACTGTATGGAAGGGACCAAGTTAGATGGAGGGAGTTTCAGTGGCATTCGCATAGTAAACTGAATTCAGTTGGTTGATAAAACAGAAAAAAAAAAAAAAAACCGAACAAAATGAGTTGTATCATGTGGAATACACATCTTAAGCATTAATTGCCGTGAAAAGGCATTCATAAACTTTTATTTTATTTTAAGCAGCGATTTAATCAATTCTTCTAACTGTTTATAAATAACTGGTACGTATATATGCGGCTTTGTCTCAGCAATATCCAGAGATTTGATGAACCAGAAACAAGAAATTATAAAAAAAAAAAAGTTAATGAAAATAAATTTTACAACATTAAATTATATTGCAACCTAACTAAGACAGGCTTAATGATTTTATATCTTGAATTGTGATTATTATTAGTACTGATCAATTGCTCATTCAATGCTAGCTGATGATTCAGTAGTTTAAAGCACATTGTATGTAAAATTTATTCCAAATCCATGGGATAACATCAAATGACAATTCAACTGCTAAGTTGAGTTACTATCATATAGAATTGATGTATTTCAAGTATTAAAGGTATAAGTACTTAACATTTGGGATTGTTTAGGAATATTTTCATAACATATATAACATAAAGTAAAAACAAATGACTACTTAATATTTACCAAATACTTGAAAACATAAAAATTTGATCAAATTAATTATATGACATCATAGATCATTTACTCCAAAGAAACACTTTTGTAAGTGCATCACCATCACCAAACAAACACATTATTTATGATAATAAATTAAGATAATAATTAAAACTAATACATAAGCAAAATAAACACAACATTGAAAATCCGTGCTTTGTTAAGTGCTTCAAAATTTGATTTATCATGCATGCATAAAAAGAACAAATTGAACGATCACTAACAAAACTTAGAGATGCAGAAAAAAATAAATAAATGGGGTAAATAGTGAGCAATCAGTATCTAACACTCTTATCAGGTGATTCACTCCCTCTTTAGTGATGTATTTTTACCTGATTGGCAATGACACAGGCTCTGTTGACAGCTTCAGCTTCAATAATTTCAGGTCGAGAAATAGCATGGCCTTCAGGGCCCGTAACACCCTCACTTAAGAGTTTCTTAACATTCTACAAGGTATATAAGAAATAATATCTTTAACACTTTCAAAATTAAAGGACTAAAGAGATATTAATGAGCAGGAACCTATAGCACTGATTTGTTACAATATCCTACCAAAGGATAGATCATTTTTACTAATAAACTGTACTTTAAAAATTCAAAAAAATCACTACAAATAAATTTAAAGTAAAATAAAAAATATATAATATAGATTCAGCAGAGAAGTCAAATATGATAGGTACTGGGTGTAGGCACAACAATTTTAATTTTTTATAATTAACATTCAAAAACTGGTATGAATATTTATAATAACAAATTTAACTCTATCTAGCACTTCAATTTTTCAAAAACAGAACTGTGATTAACCTCTTACTATTCATTAAAATTCAAAAGCTCAATTATACTGGGTAACTTTAAGAGTTGAATCAGCAATTTGATAGTAAACTCACCCAGAGAAATCATGTTCACTAGCTAACTAGCAGTTAGTCAACAATCTAAAGGAAAAATTGAAAGCCCGGCTACTGCCTGATGTGTGGGCTTTATTTAGCAAGTAAACTAGACATATATCATCATACTTACTAGTGAACTAGTTGTCATTATCCCGGAGGTTTCTGGTTTCAGTGTTGATAAAATGTTGCCAACAAATTGGCTACTGACCGAGTAGAATGTTTTGTTGTGTGTTATTATCACGATCGCATTTGCTTACTAGCTTAGTTTGACTCGGTCTTCACATATTTAGATATATGATTGTGCTTGGGAAGGAGCGATTAAAATTAGGCAAAAACATAAACTTCAGTTTTTAATTGACCTGCAGTCACAGTCTCAATCACCTGAATAGGCAATTTCAAAATATGTAATTATGAAGTAATATTCCTGCCATAGTAATATTCCCAACACCATTCTAAAAATTGTACAATTTAAATTTATTTTTACAAATTGTTTAATTTAACAAATGAAGACCGTGACACAAAAATGAGATAAGTTTGAAACTTTTTGGTGATAACCACATGAAATTAAATTGGACATCTGATAGATCCAGCATTAGTCTTAGAATAGATCAGTAACCTCAGGACTAACCTTGTTTTTGCCTCAAAGATAATATGCATTCATTGACATTGGTGTTAAAAAACAAGATAAACCTGGTCATGCCTTGTTTTTTTATCAATGTATGACGGTTTATAATGGTCGATAATGTAGTATTTCCAATATTATTTACTAAAGAAGAGGATTGATGTTTCATTTGTGTCTGATTCTTGCACCAATCAAAACAGCAATATTGTCCAGACAAAAATAAAAAAATAATGACTTCTTAAATAAACGAGAGATTAGATATTTGGGGAGAAGAATATGACATGAATTTCACTTTCACAAAAAATAATTCAAACATCAAATTCAATTAGCCAACCTACCCATTCAGCTTTCAACAATTACTACCTCAAATAATGATGGTAGGTCAAGTATAACAATTTCATTGTGATGATTGATGTTCTTTAATATAGATCCAAAATCTCATCAGACTCCTATAATAGTTTTGTTGTTCATTAATATAAATAATTAAGATTGAAACATTAATTCTAAAGCACGGCTCTTAAAAATTATAAATAAATGGGTTTTGAATTAATTCCAAAGGAATTCAACATTTATAATTATATAATAAAAAGAGCATTTATCCCCCGGCGCAGGTTCGAGTCAAGCTGTGGCAGATGGTTATTTATTCTATTACATCAAAAGATCATCTGAGAACACAACCAACCTCAATAAAGCGGACTTTATTTCTTAATAAGTAATGTACTTCTCACAGAACCTTCATGGGTTATAGTGGTACAAGTTTTTTTTATAATAAAAGAGAATGGGTTTTCTTGGAAACAATATGCTGAAGAATTAATGAAGTCCAACTAATCTAAAAAAATCATTAGTGTAAAAATGTGCACCAATTTACATTAAAATCAGATCAATAATTATAAAATACTTATGAACAACTTTCCCCACCTTATAATAGGTGGGGATGAGGAAAATAAGTGATAAGTTTCATTTAACATCATAGTTGTCTATAAAATTAAAACTACTAGTTTTGATATATCTTCATGAAATTTTGTGATCAATTTTGTTCAGGTGTCAATACTTTCCTGAAACTGTTTTTAAAAGCTCCATTTTAACAGTTCCTGTGAAAATGTTTAGGAAAAAAGTTCTTACAATCAAAGTTTTTTGGACCTTTTTTTAAAGTTACAGGTTTATGGTAAAAGTTCAACTTATGTTTATTTAAGTTCTTAAAAAATATTCTGTTATAAGAAAAATAAACAGCAATTGGGCTTAGATTAGAGTTATAATTTGTCTTAAATGTATTAAACATGATTCTAATGTGTCATTTGTTTGAGTAGCTATGAATAAAAGTTCTGTAAAACCTTTACTTGAAAAATTGTAAGGGAAAAAGTTCTAGTTTCAAAAGAACTAAAACAAAAGACAGTAAAAATTCCAGTAATACCAACACGTTAAAAAAAAAAAAGTTGTTTCAAGCCCGTTGTTAAAAGCCATAAAAGTTGTTAAAAGCCGTTTCAAGCTCTGATTATGTTACATCAAAAGTATTCTATTATGTAGTAGAGGGCATTTTGAAAATCTTTACCACCTTGCTTCATAAGTTCAGTTGATATCCCATCTTCCCCTGGAGCTTTATTGTTTTTCAGGGCATTTACAGCATTGATTAAGTCATCATATATTAGTGGATCAGGGGAGTCCTCATCATTCTCCCAACTTGGTATCACGAAATCATCTGGATTCCCCACATAATCGTTCTACAACATAATTCTCACCATTTGGATTGAAGAAAGAATGCCTTGCAAGTGGAAGAAGGCAGTATATAACCACTGCATAAGAAGAGTGATATTATGGATTTCTTTAATTACAGGGGGATTACGATTCTTCAATGTGCATATAAAGTTCAATGCCCAGGATTATATACATGAAACTGCTCCTATTTGCCGAGAGAGAAATTGGTAGGTATCAGACTGTTTTCAAAAGGGGTAAATCTACGATTGATCAACTATTCAGCATTAGCATCCAATAAAGATCACATGAGTACCGGAAGATTACCTACCAAATGTTTGTTGATTTTCAAAATGCATATGACAATATAAAAAGGCCTAAGTTATATGCAGTCCTCTGCGAAATGGGAATACTGTTGAAACTTCTGCGCCTAATCAGGATGACAATGATGGGCTACGCTGATAATGGGTAATGCAAGCTGCGCTGTTAGGGTACAGTCAGATATTTCACCAGAGCTTGTTTTCGCAAGAAGTGATGGGTTTGCCTGTCTCCTATTTAATTAGCTTTAGAAAAGGTCATAAGTGACTTAGGAATATAGACAACAGACATTATGTTTTAATAAGTCTGTTTAAGTACTTGGTTTTACAGATGATCTTAATCTCATTGCAGGGTCATTCCAGTCACTTAAAAGTGAGTTCCTTAAGTTGGTTGAGGCTGCGAAAGTGATTGGAATGATTGTTAATCAAGGAAAAATCAAATGTTTGCAAGCAGAACCTGGATCAGACGCAGCAGGACAAGAACAAGTAGAAATGGGTCCATTTACCTTCCGTTATGTGGATGAGTTTAAGTATCTTGGATCAATGATAACATCCGGAAGCAGAATTTCTGTGGAAATTTGTCAGCGACTCGTTAATGCCAACAGATGCTATTTTTTCATTATCTTGCTCTACCTAATGTCAATTGTATAGGACCCTCATCAGGCCTGTCCTAACTTACGGCTCGGAGTCCTGGACTCTCAGAATTTCAGAACTCCTGTATGGAACAGAAAAAGACTTCTTATTTTTGAAAGGAAAATCCTTCACCAATATTTAGAACTGTGAAGGAGGATGACAATTGGAGAAAGAGAACCAATGCAGAAGTTTATGGGCACTATGGAAGAGCGGATTTAATGAGGTATATAAGGTTTGGAAGACTATGATATGCTGTCCATGTTGCACGGATGCCATTAGAAAAGATCCCAAGGAAGTTGCAAGATGGGAGACTGTATAGGACCAGAGAAAGAGGCAGGATTGGATTAAGATGGGAGGATGGAATAGGAAGGGACAACTAGGAGCTGCTGGGCACACACAACTGGACAGAGGCTGCCACCGGTCTGTGGTGCCACGGCATAGTAGTAGTAAAAGTACTATATTAAAATAATATCTCTGAAAAACTAATATTAAACTTTTTTGCTGGTAAAATAATTGACAAGGCTCAACTGAGGTCACATTTCATCAACTTGACAGACATTTTTATTGTTTGTTTGTTAATTTATAAACAATCGTGTAGTTCAATTTTCTTTAAATTTGGCAAAAACATAATTTTGGTTTTCTAAAGTGGACTCCTACTTATTTTTTTCTCATGAGATTGAAAGAACCCCCAGAGCAGAAACTATTCTTTTTGAAATATTTCAGAACTTAGTGCCATTACATTTTGGTGTATCTATGCCTACTAAAATTAGTCACCAGTTTAGTAGGTAGGGATAATACCTACCAACTTTGTGGCTAAAATGATTTATGAATAGATATGTTATAGATATCAATGTGAGTATCCATCAATGATCAAACACCCCTTCCTTAGTGGGTAAGGTCCATCAAGCATTCACTCAAAGTGCAAAGCGGCAACAGCAGTAACCTACCTGAATTTTGAGTTATCGATGAAACCATACAGTAGTAAAATAATTATGATTGTCCAATAAGTAAAACAAATAAAATAATGCAAACATGTAAAACAGTAAACATGTTATTTTCTACTCAGGATATTTTAGGAGAATAAAATATAGGAAAAATAAAAGCCAATACAATAAAAGCTAAGTTGAATATTATACCATACACAGTGAATAAAATAAAATTTGAAAAATAATCAAATGTATAAATAATTAGTTTCGTTTGAATGTTAATTTAATCACAATAGTGGATATGAAGCTATAAGAATCACTTGGCTTGGTAGTGTCTAAAAGCATTTTTATGAGCGATAAAGATGGTGCGAGAAGCAGTGTTCTGAATCTTAATCCATATAGATGATGAAATTACAACGATACATTCACTGTATGTTTTCTAATAGGAAAGCCTTGCCAACATTACAATTACAAATAAATGCTTGAAAAAAAATTGGTAAAGATTTATATATTATTTTATTCAATTAGATTCATCAAATTAATAGTTTAAGTCATTTTAATTTATATGTCAATGAAATGATGGGGAAAAAACATAATATTAAAGAAACAAAAAACCATTCATCTTGTGGGCCGTTTATATATTTTTACACCTAGTCTATTTATAAAAGCTAATAAAATGCATTTTGAACTAAATATTATATCAGAGATGACAGGATGAAAGAAAAAACAGAAAGATATTTCTTTGATGTAAGTTTTAAACCTGGAAACAGTATTTTAAGTTAATAAGTATAAGATATCCAATGGTATGAGCTGTACCTCCACTCTCATAATGTAGCTACGTCCCCACCACTTTTCATTAATGCTAAATATCTTAGTAAATATGCATCAGAAATTTATCACTGTCAAATAAAAATTGAAAATTCGTGTAAGTAACCAATAGTCTTTACAGGTATGTTTTTTGTTTATTTATATTGTTCATGTTAATGTGTTACTTTTCTAATATTCTAATTACAGATTATTAAAACCGGGTATCAAACAAACTTAGTAATTAAATTACAGATTATTGTGTTCAGAAAAAAAAAGGATCAAAATTATTAGTACAAATTATCAAGACTGAGGAAAATTACCAAGAACCAGTGAAAATTTCCGAAGACAAAAAATCATGGTTCAATTTACCAGAAGGTTACAGGAATCTATAACATCACCAAGTATTATTAACAAAATAAACTATTAAAAATGCTGTTTCCACAATCAGACCAGTTAATGGGTATCAGAAAATAGGGGGAAAAATAGATAAAGGTAGAAAAGATAAGATAAGAGTATTTAATGAAGAGGAAAACCCTTATTTTCATAACGTTTCATATCAAATGTGATTTCTTTTGTAAAACCTAATAAATCCAGTCAAGATTTTTTTTTTTTTAATTCATAAAATGAAAGATTTAGAAACAAAGTTTAATTATAATAAAATGAAACTCCATGAGGTAGAAAAGACATTTATTAGAGAAAAAGTCAATAAAAACAAAATGCTTTATAATGGATAAAAAGTTACAACTCTGAAAGTAGGAGATATAAATATTTCTGTATCAGACAAATTATTCTTATTTTATATCTACTTATATTCATTTATTTTATTTTCACCATATTTTGTATCTTTTGTAGCCCTGATGAGGACCTGCAAAGTGGGTCGAAACGTCGGCAAAAATTAAATAATTCTACTTGTTTAATTTAGTATTAATTTGACCGCACCCCCTGATCAACTCCTTCTCATATTATATCAACGGTCAACCATCTCTACATCATTACAAACATTATCATTGCAATCCTTCAATTTTTGCAGAAGGCACATTGGTGACTTTTGGTATGATTTTTATAACAGTTTTAAATATTAAGGAAGCTTTGGAGGATCACAGTTTTAAATATTAAAAAAGCTTTGGAGGATTATGTATTAGCTAAAAAAAGATTATGCTTAGAAGCAGAAACAAAAAGGACAATAGTACTTCAGATCAATGTATGAATGTCATGTTGTAAACATTCAAAGAAAAAGTGATATTACATAAAATTAGCAGATCTACATTAACCCTTTAACTGCTAACGATGGCTATAGCTGCCACAACTGAGCATGACCCTGTTGCTAATCACAGCTATAGGCAATGTGCACGCCCCACTCCTGCCCTCAGTGCTAATGTCGCGTATTGCCGTTTCACTGTTTTTCTTTCCATTTAATAATGTTCCATTATAGCTGCGCTACATTCTACTGGTTTCCTAGTGAAATAAAGCTTCTAATTAGATCCTAAAGATGGTATTGGGATTTATTTTGGAGCTTTTCTGTGTGAAACAACCCCGTGTTCAACTGCCCTGAGCTTATAAAAATGTCATTTAGTTTAGTCTAGTTATTTTAGTTAGAGATCAGATCAAATAAAATTAGTTTAGTTAGTTACGAGGCCGTATTTTTTTTTTTTTTTGCTTTTTGCTTTATTATTTTCTTTAAAATGAAGAAGAAGCTGCTGAAAACATTACCACTCCCAATAGAAATATAATATTAAAAAAATATTCAGCACGAAACCAAGGTATAATGTAGCAATTGTAAGGTTTTTCTTGCGGCAAAAATAACGTTTTGATAATAAACGAATAACTGAATTGGCGCACAATAGATCCTTTAGGGGTCGACGTGCCCTGAGCCAACATTCAATAAAAAAAAAAAAATGTTTTTCTTTGTATTGACAAATGGTTCGCAGAATACCTTACAAAATTAAATTATTAAATAAATATTTGAACATTTAAAAAAAATAAAATAAAAAAGTTTTAACTTCGCCAGTGTCGGTCCATGCCAGTGAAAGTAAAAAGTAGATGTAACATCCCAGGCATATGCCTAACTTAAATATGTATTTTCAGCTTTCTACAACTTATTGTTTTTGAGCTCGACTGTTAGCATACACACACACAAACCATACACATTCAGTGGGATTTAGTTATTTGGACTTAGGAGACCTCAAAATGTGTATTTCTGTTGAAAACTCAGGTTTGAAAATTTTCTCGATCGCAATACTTTCCCTTACCCCTTACGATGTATTACATATATATAGCATTTCCAAGTCAATTTCAACCTTTTCCAAATCAAATTCAACCTTTTCCAAGTCAAATTAAACCTTTTCCATTTCAAATTAAACCTTTTCCAAGTCAAATTCAACCTTTTCCATTTCAAATTCAACTTTCGAATTTTTGTCAATTTTCGATTTTTTTCGAAATCAAGGCCACTTACTATATTAACGAAGGTATAGCTTTTGAAAAATACAAAAAAAATTTTGATTTTGGTTGCATATCCATTTATTTTAACATTTTAGATTTTTTCAGTGTGATATTTCTATGTCATTTCCAAGTCAAATTCAACCTTTTCCAAGTCAAATTCAACCTTTTCCAGATCAAATCAAACTTTTTCCAAGTCAATTCAACCATTTCCATTTCAAATTAAACCTTTTCCAATTCAAATTCAACCGTTTTCATTTCAAATTAATGTTTTAATTTTTTGTAAATTTTATATTTTTTTTTTAAATAATGGCCATACCCTCCCCCCCTCCAATATGAAAGTCTATTATTATGCTCTTCTAAGTAGAATTTTCACTTACGGATATCGATTTATTGTAACTATTCGGATTTATTAGGGACTAGTATTATGCTGTCCTGTACCTAGTTTTGAAAATAACCTCCTTTTTAAGATTACGTGACTGAGTTTCGAATTATTTAAGTTTTTTTTTAATTATTCGATATAAGGGTGTATTTTTATGTTTCCCGATCAGTAAATTTTGAAAATGACCTCCATTTTAAGATTAGGCCACCGCGTTTCGACTTATTTGAGTTTTTCGGATATTTTTCATATGAGGGTTTATTTTTATGTTTCCGGAGCTGTAGATTTTGAAAATGACCTCCATTTTAAGATTAGGCCACTGCGTTTGGACTTATATGAGTTTTTCGGATATTTTTCATATGAGGGTTTATTTTTATGTTTCCGGAGCTGTAGATTTTGAAAATGACCTCCATTTTAAGATTAGGCCACCGCGTTTCGACTTATTTGAGTTTTTCGGATTTTTTTCATATGAGGGTGTATTTTTATGTTTCCGGAGCTGTAGATTTTGAAAATGACCTCCATTTTAAGATTAGGCCACCGCGTTTCGACTTATTTGAGTTTTTCGGATTTTTTTCATATGAGGGTGTATTTTTATGTTTCCAGAGCTGTAGATTTTGAAAATGACCTCCATTTTAAGATTAGGCCACCGCGTTTCGACTTATTTGAGCTTTTCGGATATTTTTCATATGAGGCTTTAATTTTATGTTTCCGGAGCTGTAGATTTTGAAAATGACCTCCATTTTAAGATTAGGCCACCGCGTTTCGACTTATTTGAGTTTTTCGGATATTTTTCATATGAGGGTTTATTTTTATGTTTCCGGAGCTGTAGATTTTGAAAATGACCTCCATTTTAAGATTAGGCCACCGCGTTTCGACTTATTTGAGTTTTTCGGATATTTTTCATATGAGGGTTTATTTTTATGTTTCCGGAGCTGTAGATTTTGAAAATGACCTCCATTTTAAGATTAGGCCACCGCGTTTCGACTTATTTGAGTTTTTCGGATTTTTTTCATATGAGGGTGTAATTTTATGTTTCCGGAACTGTTGATTTTGAAAATGACCTCCATTTTAAGATTAGGCCACCGCGTTTCGACTTATTTGAGTTTTTCGGATTTTTTTCATATGAGGGTGTATTTTTATGTTTCCGGAGCTGTTGATTTTGAAAATGACCTCCATTTTAAGATTAGGCCACCGCGTTTCGACTTATTTGAGCTTTTCGGATTTTTTTCATATGAGGGTGTATTTTTATGTTTCCGGAGCTGTAGATTGTGAAAATGACCTCCATTTTAAGATTAGGCCACCGCGTTTCGACTTATTTGAGCTTTTCGGATATTTTTCATATGAGGGTGTATTTTTATGTTTCCGGAGCTGTAAATTTTGAAAATGACCTCCATTTTAAGATTACGCCACTGCGTTTCGGCTTATTCAAGTTTTTCGAATTTATCCAACTTAAAGGTCTACTTTTATGATGCCAGAGCCTTAGTTTTTAAAACGATTTACATTTTAAGATTAGGCCACTGTGTTTCGGTTTTTTTTAAGCGTTTTTGATTTTTCCTTCGAATAAAAAACAAAATATGAAGGATTAATTTATTTTTCAATAAATAAATAAAAATATCTAATCAAAATAAATAAAATATGTATTGTCTCATTTTTAATTTAATTTTAGTTATCTTTTTTAATGTTGTGGTCTCCTGTCACAAAATTATAAGATTTCGAACAATTAGCTGAAAAATCTGAATACGGAAGGTTAAATTTATTACCAGCTGCTTTTCGGCTTTTTAGTTTGTATTCTGTGGTTAATTTAACTTTAGCTTCATAATATTTATTTATTTATTCATACTCGAAAACATATTGATGAAACTTTGTATTGTAAAAATCCAAAATGAAGCCTAATTATTCGAGATGCAGCGGCTTAATCATAAAATGGAGCTTAAATATTAGATAAATTTAAATATTAAAGATTAGAAAAATTTCAATGCGTCTCGGATAACATATAAGTAGATTCTTATACCGAAAAAGTAAAAAAGAAAAAACTTTTATAATCCAAAACACAGTGGCATAAACTTGAAATTGGGTCATTTACAAAATGGGGGAAATCTGCTGCTCCAGAAACATAAAATTAGACCTTTATACTTGTTAAATTCTAAAAACTTAAATAAGTTGAAACGCAGTGGCGTAATCATAAAATAGAGGTCATTTTCAGAATCTACGGTTCCGAAAACATAAAAGTAGACCTTTAAATTGGCTAAATTCGAAAAACTTAAATAAGTCAAAATTCAATGGCGTAATCATGAAATGGAGGTCATTTTCAAAATCTACAGCTCCGGAAACATAAAAATACACCCTCATATGAAAAATATCCGAAAAACTCAAATAAGTCGAAACGCGTGGCCTAATCTTAAAATAGAGGTCATTTTCAAAATCTACAGCTCCGGAAACATAAAATTACACCCTCATATGAAAAATATCCGAAAAACTCAAATAAGTCGAAACGCGGTGGCCTAATCTTAAAATGGAGGTCATTTTCAAAATCTACAGCTCCGGAAACATAAAAATAAACCCTCATATGAAAAATATCCGAAAAGCTCAAATAAGTCGAAACGCGGTGGCCTAATCTTAAAATGGAGGTCATTTTCAAAATCTACAGCTCCGGAAACATAAAAATACACCCTCATATGAAAAAAATCCGAAAAACTCAAATAAGTCGAAACGCGGTGGCCTAATCTTAAAATGGAGGTCATTTTCAAAATCTACAGCTCCGGAAACATAAAAATACACCCTCATATGAAAAATATCCGAAAAACTCAAATAAGTCGAAACGCGGTGGCCTAATCTTAAAATGGAGGTCGTTTTCAAAATCTACGGCTCCAGAAACATAAAAGTAGACCTTTATATTGGATAAATTATAAAAACTTAAATAAATCAAAACACAGTGGCGTAAACATAAATGGATGTCATTTTCAAAATTTACTGATCGGGAAACATAAAAATACACCCTTATATCGAATAATTCAAAAAAACTTAAATAATTCGAAACTCAGTCACGTAATCTTAAAAAGGAGGTTATTTTCAAAAACTACTCATACGATAACAGACCCACACATCGAAAAATTAAAGATAATTAAATAAATAAAAAAAGGTTGAATTTGAAATGGAAAAGGTTTAATTTGAAATGGAAAAGGTTGAATTTGACTTGGAAAAAGTTTAATTTGACTTGGAAAAGGTTGAATTTGACTTGGAAAAGGTTGAAATTGACTTGGAAATGCTATAGATAAGTGAAAGTAAAAACCAAAGAGTTCTATTTCCTTATTCTCTAAATATTTATTTAAATGTACCAGTATACTTACCTACTATAGTACATAATTTTCTTTCTCATATCATTTTGTGATATCAAGATATGGGTAATAAGTTTTAAAGTGTTCATATACTAAGGCGTGATAATTTTGAACCTATAACTAAAAATATTTTGTTCAAAATGAACTTGTTTGATGTTTGAATGTTGTGTCAATAACTGGTTCCTTTCCCTGTCGATAATTGGTTTTTGAATGTCAATAATTTGTGAAAATATTTGTCATCTATTGCGAGCCAAAAAAATTGAAAACTTTATAGTATTTTGGCCAATATATATAAATGAAATCTGTAAAACAGACTTGGACTAGTATGAAAAACTTTGAAACATATGGATAGATTAATTAATAAAAAAACTGATTAATTACTTAAAAATTTTCCTTTTAGTGTCAATAATTGGTGACTTTACCCTAATGATTTATTTTTTTTTTTAAATGGCCTAATGGATATTCCGATTTGAAGTTCAAATTACTCAGAAAGATCCTGTAAATGTTTTGTTCTTACCCTAAAGGCTCAACACATTGCCAAAAATAAAAACAATTAGAAAATACATCACAGAACTAATATTTTAAAGTAAAATTAATAAAATTTGGTATGTATTTCACTACAATTTTATTCCCAAAGTTATTTTACATAACAAAACTAAATGTATATTTTCTTTTATTATAATTTATCATAGATAATCCCATGTCACCCAGAAAAAAAATTGGGATTTATCTCAGACGCAAAGATTAATTAATTAAAATGAAACAAAAAAGAAAAGGAAGATAATAAAATGAGCATATATTCCACTATTGAAAAAATTCGAAACAAAAACAGAAAAAATATCTCAAAGACAGAAAAAAAAATTGAATGGACCTGTATGGTCAAAGGGCAGATAGGGATAAGATAAAAAAGTTTAACTACAAATTTTCATATTCTTGTGAAAGATATTCAACAATTTTATGAATTCACTCATATACAAACCAAAAATCTTAAATGAATACATATTCCTTTCATATAAAAATGAAGATCTCCTAAATACCTCTTAAAAAAATGGTGAAATGAAATTTTTTTTTCATACCTGGTCAATAATATCACCATTCTCAGCGTGTACCATAGGGACAGCACCTAATTCTTTACAGGTATCAAATGCACTGTACAAGTTGCTATCACTTAACATATACTCATTTTTATATGCCATAAACATTTTAAACGAATTTACTCCATGTTTGTTACAAAGTTCTTCCATTTCTTTTTTAACCTGCAATAAAAGTAATTAAAAACAAAAATAATTTGACAACAATATCAAAATAATTGATAAATTATTTATTTCCAAAATATCCAGAAAAGAAGTAAATTCACTGATATCATAATCATTGAAAAAACAAATCTAAAGTGAAATTTTGTAAAGTTTATAAAAGTCAAGACATTAGTGGAGTAGCAGATGGTACTAGAAATGAAAATGAAGTATAGAATGTTAATTAAAATCTGAGGTTACAGTCTTGAGTAAATTTTATATTTGTAAGGACATTAAAAAGAAATCTAGTGTGTCCACTTAAACAACTTTCCTACCTATTTCAGAAAAGTTTTTATAAATTTACATCTGTCCATCAAGAAACAAAAAAAAATTGAATTAGGTTTATTTTCCTGAAAATTGATCAAAGAAAAGATATTTTTGAGCAAGATTTATTTGATAAACTAAAGCAATGTAAACCGAATCATTCACCCCTTTCTGACGCCAGGATATGAACCCGTAATCTTACATTGGAAATTGAATAGCTGTATCATTGTTAATAGTTGTCCGAAATGAACAATTTTTATATAGTTTTGTAGGGAATTGCATTCTCTATCAAAAACACAGGTTAAACGGTTTTTGTTTTGTTCTTCGGACTCAGGGGGCTCTAAAACGTATAGATCTGTCGAAAACTGCATATCTCATCCATTTCATCTGATCGCAATACTTTCCTTACCTAGTATAGGTAGGAAAGCAATAAATTAAAACATGTGTAGAAAATAGAATAAGCTGTATCACCGCTAATACTGGTTCGATTGTGATAATTTTTTTTTTGGTCTTATTGTTAATTTAATTACCTTTCAAAAGTTTTATTATAAATTTTATCATAGAATTTATACTTAGCGAGTTAGGCCCCAAAACATTTTTTTCTTTAAAACTTTTTTTCCTGAATTTTCTAAGGAATTTAGTCCATATACAAAACTGAAAGGACAATTATTAGAACATTATAGGAAAGTTTCATCAAAATCGTTAGAGCCGTTTTTGCGCTACAGTCTACAGAAATACATGTTTTTAATTTATTGTGCAGCAGCTATTGCGCATGGAGCACCCAATTTATGTCACAGGGCTCTGTAGTCGAAATCCTACAAAATAAAAAAAGAAGCAACAAAATCGGCAGATAGACAGACAGACCAATGGCTAAAAATGTGTTTTTTGGACTCAGAGGGCTCTGAAACGTATAGAAACTGTATAGAAACAAGAAACTGTCGAAAACTGCATATCGGAAATTTAACGAAATCGCAATACTTTCCTTACCTAGAATAGGTAGGAAAGTAAAAAATAATCATGTAACCAAATAATTTACATTGCCTTAAAATGTGACAAACCCTCCATGTAAGTAATTTAAAATTGGACAACTTCTATAGTGGACAACTTCAAAATCATGTACAGAATGATCAAAATGAAAAATAATGTAAACAGTTTCATTTCGAAACCAATGTTCAGGTTAGTAGAAAAAAAAAGCTTTGAAAAAAGTAACAAGGGCAAAGTGAACCAACCATTATTGCAACAGCTGGAACTGATTAAGGATTATGCAAGATAGAAAGTAATGGATTATAATGATTGATAACAGTTTAATTTAATAAGTAATCTTATGGTACAATAAAACTGGGAACAATATTAAATCTTTCAGTAAAACAAGGAACTATATTCGGGTACTTGTGAGAGACGCGGGCTCTGCTAATCCTCTCTTCTTATCTTATCTTACGTCACCTTCTTATCTTATGTTATGTTACGTCACGTAACCTGCCCTTTTATCTAGTGTGAGCTGTTGCATGTGCGTTTATTCATTGTGCATTATTGAAATGGATGTAATTACATTGTGGGAATTGCCATCTTCAGAAGAAGAGGCTATCCAATTTTTTCAAGATGCAGGAATAATTGCAAAGGTGAAATATTGTGATGAAGGTCATGAAATGAAGTTCGACGGGAAGACAAATGGAGATGCTTTCGTAAGAGTTGTAAGAAAAAGTTATCAAAAAGAAAAGGGATATGGTTAGAGGGGTCGAAGATTACCTTTTCAACCGCTTTAAAATTTATTTATGGGTGGTCTCATAATTAGACAAGAATAAAGTGGGGCAAAGAGCAACTGAAACTATCGAACAAATGTATCATAATGTGGAACAAATTTTTAGGAGAGGTTTGTGCCTATAACATGTTATACAGGTCAACAAAGAAAATTGGAGGGCCTGGGAAAGTGGTTGAAGTAGACGAGTTTTTTTTCTAAACGAAAAAATCATATAGGGAGAGTTTTCTCTGAACAATGGATGTTTGGCGGAGTTTGTCGAGAAACAGAAGAGTTTTTCATCGTGAAAATAAAGGACAGAAAGGTAAGAACTTTATTATAATTTATTACAAATAATATAGAAGAGGGAAGCACCATTTATTCGGACTGTTGGAAAGGATACAACATCCAACAACTGAATGAAGCAAACAACAATCATTTCCAGGTGGATCACCGTTATAACTTTGTTGATCCATCAACTGGGGTCCATACTCAACATATAGAACGTTTATGCAGCTCAGCTAAGTGGAGAAATAAGAAACAGCGAGGAACTGTGAGGCAACACCTCGATTCATATTTATATTAATTTTTGTGGTGGCGTGCTCACAGAGAAGAGGATCCGTTCCTCGCTATTTTAAATAGCATTAAGCTATTTTTCCTTCCAAAATAAATAAATGAAATAAATTATGTATGTTGTAAAATAAAAGTGTTGTTGTTGTTATTTCTATTTCTTATTATTAAATTACTATATTATTATTATATTTATATTTCTTAAATATATATATATATATATATATATATATATATATAAAAGAGGCAACACCAAATATATTTAGATTTCTTATTACAGGAGAGTCTAATTTTTTATGATGGTAGGGATTATCAGTGCCTTATAACAATTATCAGTGTTCAGGTTATAAACATTGGTAGATAGCAGTTTAATGTGCCCATGTCGCTCAAAAGTACCAGAACTATATTCATGATGATTGGCATTATTTTATATTCAAAAATAATATAATAGATATAACACACAATAACATAACATATACATATAAAATAATAATAAAACATGAAGTATAAATACAGTTGAGAGAATCCTATTAAGTTAAACTTTAAATAAATCATGAAAAACTTATTAGCTCAACAGAGTTCATAAATTACTTAGATACAAGATTATATACTTTTCAGTGTATATCAGATTAGGAGGAAATGGATAAAAAATGTTTGGTAAAGAACAATAAACATTTTTAAAATAAAAAGTGAAAAGAAAAATCCAAGGTTATACTGCATTTAATTATTTCAGTCAAAGAAATTTTATTGTAACGTTATCATATGTTGTTAAACTGTTTTGAAATTTGTATAAGAACATACCTCATCTGACCACCAAGTAACACAAGCATGCAGTGAATAATCACAACAAATTTGGTCATCAGCAGCATTCCGCCTTAAGTAAAAGGCTTCTACTAATGACTCTCCATTTTCAGGAAAAACAAAGTCCACTAAATAAAAATAAATATATAGATTACACATGAGTAAAATAATTATTTTATAATTCAATTTATGTATCTATTTTCTCAACTATTATAACTATATTGTATTATTCATTACTCCTTAATTTTGAAGAGAAATTATTGTGACAGATATATAATATAATAAATAATAAATATATTGACATCCAAGGAGAACCTTAATAAATTTAATATTGCCTCATACATTTTGAGGAGTGATATTTACATAATAAAATCAATGTAAGCCATACAAAGGAATAAAATATGTGCATAAATCAAAGAATTGCTGATATTTGAAAATATTTGACACCCTTTTAGTGGCTGCTGCCAACTGCAGGAGAGATTGTGAAACTTTATCACACTGTCCTAGCAGCCACTAAGGAAACTATATTTCAGTCAGTTGGACAATTGTCTTAATATTTCACATTGATTACTATCTTATTATGGTATACTTTGCTATGCAAAAATATTTCAGAGTATAATTATATCAAAATGTGTCATTTATGCAATAAAATAAAAGAGAAAGATTTTCCAATCCACACTAAAATAATATCATATAACTTGCACCTTTCAGCAGCCTCGTTAAGCCATGAGGTTTGACCCTTTGATCAATTCATTCTCCAAGCTTAATGGTGTATACACAACTGTGAGCCCTGGACACTTACCAGCAACCTAGAAAGAAGTATTGAAAGATATGAGAGGAAAATACTCCACAGGATAACTGGAGCAATCTGGGATCAGAGTACTAACCCGTAAAGGAGAAGAACCAACAAAAAACTACTAATAGAAACTATCCAATCAATATATCATGATATTAACGTAAGGAGATGAAGATGGGCAGGACATGTAGCTCAAAACAATCCACCAGGAACCCTCTAGACAAAAATTAATGCCTCTATAGTTCGCAAAAGCATTTGGGAGACCAAAAACTAGATGAATAGATAGAATCCACAAAGATGCTGCAGAGATCAATACACCAAACTGGAAACCAATAGTTTAAGATAGGCAGGGATGGAGAAGACTGTGATTTACTGGCAAAAGATCTACGAAGTACGTAAAGACAAAAAAAAAAAATTGAATTTTTTCCAATCTGAAAATATACAATTTATCCACAATCTTTATATAAGTCTTAATCTTGATGAAGATTAATCAAAAGTAAAAATAAACATAAATGATTTCATTTTTTTATGCAATTGGGATTTTATCTTAATTTTATCATCTATTAAAAAATAAATAAATAAAAAGCCTATACCACTACAACCTTTAGAGGGTCTTGGGTTTAGTAATAAGCAAGTACTGTTTCTAGTCCAACGGTAGTCCAAGGAGGTGATTTGGCCAGGCTTATACTTATGCTCAACCACCAGGTTTTTCATGTAAATAACAATGACATGACAACAAATAGCAGTGCATATACCACTTATACTTATACCCAAGCACCAGGTTTTTTACCTAAATAAGAATAACACGACAACAAATAGCAGTGCATCTCCTATGGACTTGTGAACATGTTGATTGGGCTCATGAGGCTGATTGACATTTTGAAGTGCGGAAAGAGCAAAAGCAACAATTTAATGCAGGTATGCCAGAGTCTTTTGGAGGATATTCAATAATAGTCTGGATTGGGATATTTAGTAATTGAAAAATTCAGCTGATATTGCTCAGGAATGTGATCACACAAAGGTACCTGAACAATATCATAAGGCTTATAATTTTTCCTTATCACAAGAAATCAGTGAATCATTCAATT
The DNA here is from genome assembly GCA_928085145.1 of Nezara viridula. Classification (NCBI taxonomy): domain Eukaryota; kingdom Metazoa; phylum Arthropoda; class Insecta; order Hemiptera; family Pentatomidae; genus Nezara; species Nezara viridula. Next base: position 81,274,894 of record OV725078.1, read on the forward strand.
TTTTTTTATGATAATGCCTGCTGTCAATGAAGTGTGGAAACCCATCATTAATAAATGTACCCATGGTAATGAAAATATGTCATACAAAATACATATAATGTAATATTTTAGATGAGATATTTTGTAAAATTCAAAGCATCAAAAAGAAGAAATTACAAGATGTATTGAATGAAATACTCAATTAAATGAATAAAATTTCCTTGTATGCCTCTCATAAGGCATCCAAGATCTTGTGATCCCATGCTGGAATATTAATGTCCTTTAGTTGCAGGCCTCAATTTTGTCCTGTCTTGCGAGATGTGGTCCATTCAAGATAGTCTAGGTCTTTCTCTTGAGCACTTTCCTATGGGTCATGCTTCCATATATTTTCCAGGGCCATGGTCCTCATTCATTCAACATAAATAACCAAACCATCTTAATCACCTCTTTTCCAGGAAATCCTTTAATGAGATAGTAATGAGGTCCTCTCTTGTATTTTCTTGTCTGATTAGGTCAGCCACTCTGCGGGGATATTTTATTTCACTACCAGTAACTATTCTAGGGTGTTTGTTTAACGTGACCCAGCTTTCCCTCCCATATAAAAGGGTAGGTAAGTATAAAGCTTCCAAAAATATTTAATTTTAATTCTTAAGCATTCTCCTCTACCTCCATTAGAAATCTTTCTGTCAACCTCCTATTCCTCCTATTTACTGTACTTTAATAGGTGTAATCATCCACCATTTCAGTTACTCTACCTTGCAGTAAATTTTTAATTCCTCTTAAGCATATGCTTAGGATATACATTACGTTACTCTTTCCAATATAAGGTACCACTGCTTTTCTCTCTGGCTCAACCTTCCAACCACTATTTGTGCTGTCTGCCATTTACATATCCTCATAATTTAATCCATAGATATAATGAAGAGGAGGGGGGAGGGGCTCAGGCTATCTTCTTGATTTACATATTTTTTTATGGTAAAGATATCCGACTCTTTTCTATTTATTCTAATGATGCCAATAGAATTATCGTACATGGACCTTATAGCTTTGATCAATCCTTGTGAAGAAGCGCTTTCCACAGTTCTTGTCTAGAGACAGATGCAAATTCAAACATTTATGCCTAGAAATATACTTCTGCTCCAATCCAAGACATATCAGTTATTATCCTTAGTGAGTGTAAGTAGTCATGGACATTGAGACCTAAATGCAGCTTGCTCCTCTTTCAAATATCTCTCCACCATAGCTCTAAGTTTATTTTTCAGTATCAATATATATATTTTATACACAATCTTTTAGAGGTAGATGTGTCTTTAATTTACTTGTTCATATGTACGTCCTTTCTTATGTATTGGGAAAATACTTCCAATAATTTTACTTCCACTTTTCTGGAATAGCTTTATCAGTTACAACTTTCTGTAAGAGCAGTGTATGGTTTTCATCAATTCAGGCCCTCTATATTTTACGAATTCTGGGATGATGCCTTCTCTACTAGCTGCTTAACAATTGTTTAATTTTTCAACGGTACTTTTGAGCTCCTCTTAAATGAAAGAAAAAAAAATTACCATTATCACCCCTTAAATTGTAATAAAGTAAGTAACATTTAGATATTACTTAAAAAAATATCCAAAAAAAAAAAAATTGTAAGGGCTTCATATCCCAATATCTATAAATTCACATGAGTTTAACATGAATTACATAAATAAAATCATTTATACGAGAAAATACAACAAATAAAGAACTTGTAATCTGTTCCCATAATAAAAAAATAATTAAGTTAGTTTTTATCCATCAGAATAAAAACAATAAAACCATGTCAATGTAAAAGAAACTTACTTATCATCGTAGTCCCTCCAGCGATTGCTGCTTTAGTCCCTTGATAAAAATCATCAGCTGATTTTACACCAGATTTCTCAAATGCAAAATGAGTGTGAGGATCGATTCCACCTAAAATAAGATTAAATTTGTAATTTTTTTTATTATTAAAACAGTGGAGTGTGGTAATTTAATGTAACTTAAATAGGTGATGAGCACATAAACAGAGATTTTTTTACATAACACAGAAGTTGGATCTAGTTTTTTCATTGCATGGATAATACATTAGAATTTGGTACTACTGAATAAAAATTTATCCAAATAACTAATTCAATAATTTTTTAGTCATGAATAATTTTACAAGTTATTGATTTTTTTTTTAAATTATTCATTACTCATTATTTTTTTATAAATAAAATATTTTGTAAAGTACTTGGTTCTACTTTAATACCCTTTGTTGTAAGTGTACTTTTTTGCAGAAGGCTATATAAGGAAGCATTTATTTTTATTTCAGTAATGATATTCAACTCTGCTTTAACATTTATTGCGCGTGCAATTATTGAAAATTAAAGATGAAACTCTTTTAACAACTGGCATCCATAGACACTCAGATACACAGATTGGGAGATATAATGCAGATAAATGAACATTTGACTTCATTGGAAATAATATTAGATGGAACATTCTTAAAGATTATAGAAGAATGTGATGTTGATAATTCTGTTATTATGAAATGTAGACCACAGAATTTAAGGCCATTAATTCTCTTTATCAAACTTTATTATAATGTTTGAGCAAATCAGTTTTAAAAATTCAAAACTTTGGCATACATACATCGTATAACTAAAAAAAAGTCTTACCTAAACTCACTTTCACAAGTGCAATATTTTATTTTAAGATTTTATAGTAGTAACTATTTAGTTTCTCAATAATATTTTAATAATGTAGTTATAAATAATATATATACAAAAACTAGCTAATTACTAACATACCAGGTAAGACATACATTCCTCTCACATCGAGAATTCTTGTACCACCAGGAATAATAAGATTCTTTCCCATTTCCCTAAAAAAAAAAACAGATACTAAATAATAATGCAATTTAAAAACAATAATTTTAAGCAGGTTTATCATTAAAAAAACACACATAAAATCCATTTAAGTTATTAAATATTTTATAAAAGTACATATCTAACGAAATCAATCCTTGGAGACTTATTTATAAATATTTCCATACAAGCACACTACATAGAACTGCTGGAAATTAACTCCTTAGGGGTAACGTTGCTCCAAAACTAGAATAATTTTTTTGCACACATAAATCAAAATTTAAGGAATAACATACTTAGGAACGACTTTTCTATAAAACTAGAAGTTAGTTCTGTATGATGTGCAAAGTAGCTTCTGGATGTAGACAACAAAACAGTAATTCTAATTCTGGAGTAATGTTTTCATCCAAGGTGCAAAGTTCTGCCATTTTATAGTTCCATCAATGGGAGTCAACCACATAGAAATTGGATGAATAGCTAAGAGACATTAAAATTACTATTGGGTGTTCAAAATTCACTCTAAAAACTCACAAAATCCTAATTTTGTAGATGTAATTCTTCAAAATTCAATAGATAGATAATTTTTTTTGTTTAATTTTTATTTTATTGAATGTTAATACAATCTGCCACATTAAAGGGCAATAGTATTAGGGCAACAGTAATCATTCAAGCAATATGTAAATACAAAAGGGAATAAATATAAATAACTATAATAGAGAAAATAAACAAAAAGAAATAAAATAAGAAAATCAATATACATATGTACAGATAATAAAGTAATAGATTAAAGCTGAATGAAATTAAAATCAATAAAACGCATTCACACCTATATACAATATTATCTAATAAATTAAAATTGTTAGAACCAAATAATTTCTAGGTTAGTAAAAAATTCTATAGTATCTTACATACAACCACCTAAGCTTAAGAGCACAAGTACACACACATAAAATAATTTAAAATATAATAAACTTTCGTCCAATACAAAAATTTGACCTTACAGTGAACATTTCTCTGAAAAAGATGCAGATTTATAATATTATAAATTAATGCATGCACTTATTGATTAAAAATCATTGAATAATATACTTTATAATTCCATCTTCAATATAAACATCAGTATCAATGATTTCATGGGCATTAACAACCTTCCCGTGCTTTATAAGAAGTCGATTTTGGGAACTCTGTAAAAAAAAAAAAATAAAATAATAATTTTTTTCTTAAGATGAATACTAAAGATATTTCACAGTTACCATGCCAAAAGTTTAATGGTTTTAGAATCAACATTAATAAAATCACTGTGCAAACATTGTAATATATTACACATAACATTTTATTACACTAAAATCAACAGATAATGCATCTAAAATAATGTTGATTTAAAAATGCTAATTAACTAATGAGAAAAAAATAAAAAACCCTAATATTAAGAAATTATTGGAATATCTCAAGGTAAAGCTTCATGGCTCTCAAATAGCAGTATATAATTATTTATTTGGTATGATTTGAGATGTTTTAAGCTTTGTGCTGGAATCTTCTAATAATATCATAATAGGAAGGTTTTTTTTTAATTATATTTTTTAGATATTAAAATAGTTATAACAGGGTGAAAATAATTGAAAAACTTAATGGCAACAGCCTTAATTTATATCAATACTTCAAGATGGCTGTTTCAAGAGAAATATAACATATGGCAAGGAAGATGTTATGGATGAAAATATATTTTTAACAAATTCAATGTAGGACATTTAAAAAAAAAAAAATATTATTGAATAAATCAATTGTAAGATAAAATAATAATCAACAATTGATAATATTTATAGACTGTGGTTACGGTAGTAAAGATGAAAGCACTGCGTTTAAGAGGAACTAAAAATCAAGCTGAGCACCATCAACCACACCATTGAAGCTCAGATTGCTAATAATGCTTCTAACTGAAACATATTGAGGTTTTCACTTATGAAGTCCAATTTTGGGGTTAGGGAAGAGAAGATAGACGAATTGTTACAGATATCAATAATATATATCCCAATATAAAATTCACAACAGAAATAGGTCCAAATAAAATTAACTTCCTTGACTTGACGATTTCAATTGACAATAATTCATTAACATTTGACATTTATAGAAAACCGACTACTACAGACATAATAATACCGTTTGACTCTTGCACCCTTGGTCACAAAAACTCAGCACTTTTTACTGGCTAGCACTTGACGATTTCAATTGACAATAATTCATTAACATTTGACATTTATAGAAAACCGACTACTACAGACATAATAATACCGTTTGACTCTTGCACCCTTGGTCACAAAAACTCAGCACTTTTTACTGGCTAGCACTTGACGATTTCAATTGACAATAATTCATTAACATTTGACATTTATAGAAAACCGACTACTACAGACATAATAATACCGTTTGACTCTTGCACCCTTGGTCACAAAAACTCAGCACTTTTTACTGGCTAGCTAATAGATTACAAAAATACCTTCATCCCTCAACAAAATTAACAAAGAAAAGGCAATCATTTTTTAAATTGAATCAAATAATGGGTACACTACAGAAATTACTGAAAAAACATTTAGGAAAATTGAATTTGAATACGCAACTTACAACAGTCTATAATATAATAATATTAATGATTTCAGAACAATTATATAAATAGGTCTTGATACTTATAAAATTAATAGTATTTTTAAAAGAGACAACAAAATTTTGGCCTTAAACCTTTTACAAGTTTAAAAAACATGGTCTCCAGGACTAAAGATCGAGTTGATCCTTTAAATAAGAGTGGGGTCTATTCGATAGAATGTTAATGTTCTTAAAAAGCAGAATTAAAGAACACCTCCCTGGTTCAGGCCATGTATCACATTTTAAAGATCATTTTTTAAATTGTTCACACCTACAAAAAAGTAATAAGGTAAAACTGTTGCATGCCATTTCAAAAGGGAACAGAATGGACTGTATTGAAAAATTAGAAATTAAGAAAAGAATTATAAAAAATGAAGTAATATGCCTGAATGTACAAGATACTCAATTTAAGGATTCTGCACTCATAAAATTAGTGGCTGCAAATGAAAACAATACGTAGGGGTAGTGATAGCCCATCTAGGCAATAGTTTTATGTTTTAGTCCTCATTTGACAATCAGGAGAGGAGGACCACCATCAGTTAGGTGATTACCAGTTTTATTAATTAATTTATTAAGATTGGATTTTAAATTAGGTTTTATTATTATTTGCAAAAGTTTTTATTTTTGTTGTTATTTTAGTTAGCCTGATGAAGGTCTGGTAAAAGACCGAAACTGGTTGAGCAAAAGTGAACAATAAAGGAATATACAGGAAGAAAACGTCTTTTTTATTAAATTAAATTTCAATCCTGTAACATCATGCCACAATTAAAGAATATTTCATAACATTATTGCTTTAACTTACCAATTGCTATTTATATCAAATGTTTTATGTTAAATAATAAGAGTTGTGCAAAATAATTATTTCACCCAATGCAAGTATTTTAAGCATAATTATTTCACATAAAATAAATATTGTAAAAATATTCGTGGTAGATACCAATATAATGTTTAAAATCCATGTCTAGTGGTTTGTATTTGAAACATTACATTGTTTAGATATTGTATAATTTATTACCTATTTCATAAGGATCTATTATAATAAAATATAAATATATAAAGTTACAGGTATGTAATAATAATTTTTTTTTTTTAATTACGTATTAAATTTGTTATATGTTTGTAATTTGGTCAATATAGACAATTAGATATTATTTAGTCAATACCTGGGTTGATAGTAACTCGAACACGCTAGTAAAAAAAAATTAAATAAATAAAAAGATAGAGTGCTACCAATGGGTAGTTTCTCAACAAGCGTTTTCATGTGATTTTATTATTACTGTGTGCACATTTACTAGTTGTATTTTTTTTTATAATACAGTTATAAATATCAATGAATAAAAAAAAAAATAAATAAAAAGTGATGGTAGTCACACTAAATTCAACGTTCCCATGTGTTAAATCCTCAATAACTTACAAGGTGATAGGTTGGGGCAAAACCTACTGAAAATTGTTTTTAGAAGTTCAAACCTATGTTAACAATAGGGAGATCTGGTTTTTCAGGCATTTTTTGAAATGGACCAAAATTGCTTGCAATTGTTTGAAATGTCGTAATAACTATGCATATATTTAAAAATGGATGTTACAGCTGTCTTAGGATTCAGTAGAAGTAAGTACCTAATTCCGCCCACCACATACCGTTAGGTTTGAACAAAACATGCCACCAAACCAGCTCTAAATATAAAAAAAAAATGGTTTTCATTTTTTCTCCAATTATCTCACACCAGAGCATTATTAATGCTCTAATTAAGTTAAAAATTACTGGATGTGAAGAGGAAATAATATTAGTTTGTCACTAATGGAGTAAAACTTCCAAATTGTAACTTTTGTTTTTTCTCCCAATGTCCAACTGTAGCATTAGCTCGCCACAGTGTGTGATGCAACAATATTCACATAAATAGGAATCCAGATGTTGCCACGCAGTTTCTCAATGTTTTTTTATTTCTCCAATTAGCTGAGACCCATAATTGTTCTGAGTTAAGTATGGACCCCACTTGAAGGATCAATGAAGTTATACTGGTGATTCACCTGAAAATGGTTGTAGTTTGCTTCATGTAGTTGTTGGGTGCTGTATCCTTTCCAACAGTTGGAATATATAGTGGTTCTCTCTTCTATATTATTTTTAATATATTCTAATGGAGTTGTTACTTTTCTGTATTTTATTGTTATCATTTAAATATTTAATTTAAAAATTTAAATTTAAACTTGTCTGTTTCCCCATTTCATGACCTTCTTCAAACAACTTCACATTTGGAATTAATCCGAACTTCTGAAAGTATTTGGCAGCTTCTTCTCCCAAAGACGGCAATTCCTAAAGTGTTATGATATCCATTTTAAAAAGAAAATAACCAAATTAACAAAAAAAAAAAAAAAAAAAGAAACAATTGAATAACGCACAAGTAACACAAAGATAACAAGAGGTTACATGAGAAAAGAAGGGCGGTTTCATGGTGACTGGCTAAGTCACAAATACAGAAACATTTAACATTAATACGTCGAGTAGTGGTGTCAGATCCACTGAAAAGTGGATGTGGTTGCGAGTGACATAATGTGTGAGAACCCTTGTTTTAAGCAAATAAATCATAAAACCTATTTTCAACTAGAGCGTACTTTTAACTTGTTATAATCTAATAAAAATTAAAATGAATGGGACCTCTACCATCTGGAAACCACTACTAAATAATTACACAGATTGGTAATGCTGCAGTTTTTGAATTTTTGGTTTGGCAGTACAGATCACATCATGAGTTTATATAGAGAAGACTATATAAATTTAATCAAACTAGAAGGAAAGCTCTTACCTGTAAATGTATGGGTACTTTTTTCACAGGAGCACTCATTTCTAAAAAAAAAAAATTAATGATTAGTTTTTAACTTTATAAGGTGTATAATAAATAATTATACTTAAAAGATTATACAAATCTGTCACACTATGATAATCATTAGGACAGGATTGGTTGATTCCAAATACAAAGCATTAAGTCCCTAAAATACAGGTAAACAATAAACATCATGCCATCATCATCATGCCAAGACCACAAATATGTAGATGTCCAATGAAATACTATACAAGAATATATTTGAATGACTAAGAGTGATGTACTAATTGATATGTCTTTTATGGACTGCCAGCGTGGGATGTGTTGTGATCTCATTGATTAGTTTGCATATACATGATCTTAGTTGTATCTGTTCTGATGATGCCTGAATGGAAAAATGAAGATAAAAGGTTAATTGTTTACCTGTAACTTAAGGCTTTTAAAGGTAAAACACACCTAAGGATGCCTGGATATGCCCTATGTATACAGCTGGATTTTTTGTAATTTTAAAGTTATGATATTATTTTCCCAAAACACGAATTAAAAAAGATTATAGGTCACAATTGGCATTCTAATCGGCCAGTAGACTATTTTCCTATAATTATATAAATATATATGAATGATCAAGTAGAGAGCAAAAGTATTAAAAAGACGAGAATGAATAACATTTGATGTAAATTTTAAAAAATGTTTAATTTTTTGTCGGTCCATAGAATTGACTTTTCATAAATAAATTATGAAAGTTATAATTAGAAGAATGTGAGGAGAAAATTTTTTTACAATAATTATATAAAAAATAATATTACATAGATGATATGATAATAATATAAATATTTCGAATTGAAAATGGACAAAATTGCCTGAAACGTCGTCGAGAAAATTAAAATGAATTGAAGCATGGAATGGAGGCATAAAGCGATTTTCCTCAAAATTATAAATTTTATTTAGAAGTTATGATATTATTTTGCCGAAACTCGAATTAAAAAACAATATAGGTCACAATTGGCATTCTAATCGGCCAGTAGCCTATTTTCATATATATATTTTGTTTTTCCTTTTTTTTTTCTGTCTTTTTTTTCGGTTGGCACAACAGACCAAGAAGATCTTTGGCCGCGAGATGTGGTCTCCTTACAGACGTATGCTGCTTGCGGGAGCTCAGATAGCCTGGAGGGGGTCACCCAACCTCCCTTTGGGGCCAATCTGGCAATGTCCTTCCCACCGACACGCTCGGGTTCAAGGACAGTGACAAATCGGTCTATATCCATGGATTATGGCTGCTCAGGGTCAGCAGGCGCACGAGGACCTATATTTCTTTCCAAGAAACATGGACCGTCCATCGATGGACCTATACTCAAGCTGGGCTATTAACATTCTGGTAAACCATATTCCGATTTCTGATTTAAGTACAAGAGGTAGGGTCATCAGTCCTACGCCCGGTCGGTGTGAGTTGCCTCCAGTAGTCTGACGGGCCTCACATACCCGGGGGGGGGAGCTCTGGCAGCATTGCTTTCTCTGGTGGATGGACACCAAAATTGGGCGGTAACCGATCCAAGTACTAACCACGCTCGACGTTGCTTAACTTTGATTACCTATTGCAAGCACCTTAGCCCGTACGGCTACCCCAGCCCCATATATATGAATATATATCTATATATATATATATTTTATTTTTTTTCGGTTGGCACTAAAGACCATGAAGATCTTTGGTCGCGAGATGTGGTCTCCTTACAGACGTACGTTGCTTGTTGGAGCTCAAATAGCCTGGAGGGAGTCATCCAACCTCACGTTGCTACGAACCATGTTCTCCATGGTGAAGGGGCATGCCAACCGTAGCTCCATAGCCGATCCCTTTGGGACCAATCTGGCAGTATCCTTCCCATCAACTCACTCGGGTTCAAGGACAGTGACAAATCGGTCTAGATCCATGGATTATGGCTGCTCGGAGTCAGCAGGCGCACGAGGACCTATATTTCTTTCCCCGAAACAGGCCGCCCATGGACCGAACCTCAGGGAGGTTACTAACATCCTGGTTAACCACATCCCGATTCCCGATTTAAGTACATGGGGTAGGGTCATCAGTCCTACGCCCGTATATATATATATATATATATATATATATATATATATATATTATATATATATATATATATATATATATATTGTAGAGTATAGATAAATGATAAAGTAGAGAGAAAATTTGAATACTAAGTTTGTAAATTATAAAAAATTAATGTTACATTGCTTTTACTTTGTTCTCGATCTCCGGCGCCCCCAGGGATGGGCTCCCACCCACGCGGTGCAGCAGTCATAAACCTATTCTATAGTCATCTAACATTTCCACTTTAAGATTTAGGCACTCATTAGGACAATTAAAAATCAGTGCCAGCCTGTTGCCGACAATCGGCAATCCCGGGCAATGACTTCATCCCCCCTCGCCCTAAAAATTAAATTTATTTCTTAGGCTGTTTTATAATTTCATATTTGAATTTTACTTCATTCAACATTTCTATAATACAGTTGCTATGTTTATAGGCTGAAATTAATCACTATAATACGTTTGGTATTTTTTTTTCTAACAAGTGGTGAGCGCTCCTGAAGATCGGCAACCGCCCCGCTTGCCCCACCCTAACGCCGGCACTGTTAATGATGGATATAAAACTTCTCGCAATATTTGATTTATCCACTTCAATAGCCATCATTCATGACTCATTTGCAAGCCATCATATAATAAAATAAGTCTTATTATTAGTGTGTAGTTTCATCTCCAAACGTATCTCCAACCAACTCCCCTACTAAATAATAATTATCACTTATTTTTTAATGATATTTTTTTTTTCGTTCTCAGTTATTTTTGTGAATACGCATTTATTATATATATATATTTTTTTTTTTTGCATAGACAAGTGCTTTGTAAAAAACTCAGACTAAGAAATCGATGAGGTTCAAGCACTGGCGTCGTCTCAATCATCGGGAGGAGGGAGGCACAATATACAGTGAAACTTCTCCTAGCGGACAATTCTCTATAGCGAATAATTTCATTAACTCCATCAAATTTAAAATTACAGTGGACTCCCGCTTATTCGTCCTCGTAAGGACCGATACATCGCCGGTTAATACAGAGGGTATAAAAAAAAAATAATAATACTATTATTTTAACTTCTATATTGCGTTAAAATCTATAAACAAAGATCATTCAATGATACAACTCGTTTTCTTTTTTTTAATTATTTAATTGAACGAAAGGAGTGACAAAATTTAAACAAAAAAACAGTACACAAACAAAAACTTCGACTCAAACCTTCCACACGAAAACCTGTCATGTCTGACGTCGATAATAAGTGAAATTACAGTCACTAGCATTTAATATTGATTGGGAGGGGGAGTGGGAGGAAAGGGCTTTAGCCCGAATTTTTTTTTTTTTTTTATATATATATAAACACACACACACACGATAATTGCTTTGGAAGAAAAAGAAAGAAACTAAGTACCTATATGAAATGATGTTTAAGTGATATTTGAAGTTCTATTAAATGGAATTAGAGAAACAATAATACTTTTAGAGATAAATTTTTTCATATAACTGGGATATATTTTACTATTTTGGGGAGGGTTTCAGCTCGAAAGTCCAACCCCCCCCTCCCCCACCGTAGATCAGCCTGTGGTTACAGTACTCAACAGTACTGCGTCGGTAATTAGGCAGAATTTATGTTTTTATTTTTATAAGAAATAATCGAAGGATAAGGATTTAGTTTCAAGAATCAATTATACTTCGAATAGATTTGTTTTATTAAGGTTCAGTCAATTGTAAAAAAAAATAAACAAAAACCTTTAATCTATGGAACCGCCACACAACAAATTTATTTTCCAGCCATGTTGGGCTATTATAAAATTTTTGAATTGCATTTTTAACTGAGCTAAAGCTAAAAGATTAGAGCTAACAAACTTAAATACTATTAAAATAACAAAAGGCCTATTTATTATATCAAAGGTTGATTATTAATTTTACGATTCATTGATTATGGATTGTAGGATTCGTTGATTATGGATTGTGCGACGATTAGTTATTGAACTGTTATTTTCCATTGCAAAGTTTACTAAAACGGATTAGAGATTTGCAGTCTGTCATAGACAGGTCAAAAGTTGTCTATGACACTAATTGTAAGTGGATTCTGTTGGAATGTCGCTAAGGGAAAATTTATCAAATTATTCACTAATTTAATTTTCTAAAAGGTTACATAATGATTTTTCAGAATAAAAGGACGATAGATACTTAATTATTTAAATATAATATCAGATCTAGAATTATTACAATGCAGTAAATATACTTAAGGTTATAAACGTATCCATCAAATATTTTAAATATATATTGAATACTTGTGATTTACGTTAAATATTATTAGTTTTCAAAAATTATTACTTATATTCTTTTCGCCACTCTCCGTTACCTTCTACAACTTTCTATATTAGATATTGTGCTTTTTAAAAGTCTGCGCTATCCAGCGATATATTATACATATACTTTCTGACCATTTTTATTTTTTCTCCTTTATTCAATTATCAAATTCTTTCAAAAACTATATTTAGAATTTTTTCGTAACTTTTAATAATGAGGGATAGTTAATTATTTGAAATGAACCACATTAAAGGCACTTTAGAGGAACACGTTTATGAACATTGGGCATTTAAGCCCTGTAAAGTGACATAAACGGGGATAAGAACTAAAGGGTATTAAAGACCGCTTAATTATCCAATGATACACCGATTTTAAACAAAATCGTCAGAGCCGTTTTTGAGAAAATTGCAAAAATGTGTTTCACCGTTGACATAAAGTGGCATTTCCGATTAGTCGAATTTAAGGAAAAAGTTGCTAGAACATCTAAGGCATATACATATCTTAAATACGTAATATCAGTTTCATACGACTTTTCGTTTTCGAGCTGTAGTGTTCACATACACACAGACTCACTGACCATTTTTCGGGACTTAGTTATTTCGACTCAGGGTACCTCAAAACGTGTATTTCCGTTGAAAACTCAGATTCGAAAATTTTCATGATCGCAATACTTACCCTTACTATATATTACATATATAGGTTAGTAAAAGTAAAAAACAATTACGAAAATCGAACAGAAAGCAAATATCAGATACACATTGGAGTTCATGTGGCGCTTTCCGCTATACGTGTTTTATGTCGATTGGCCACAAAAACGGAGAAATATGTGCTAACCAAGCAATACATTTTTAAGCGCAGGTGCTCGCCATTTGTTGGGTAATATGTCGTAGCAGATTAACATATATCAGGAGGCGCTCATCTCCCTACCAAGATCGGTTGCGCATGAACCTCTCCAATCCCCTCCTAAGATATTGTATTGTTCTCCTATTCTTAAAAACGGTCCAATCAAAAGTCAAATATAAAAAATTGAAGATCATATACAATGCACATACTGCGATCTGTTCCATGTTTCTCCCTAGTCCAAAGATTTGAAACCTACTATTCCAAAAATTCATAATCCTTCAACGATTCAATTTTTATTCCCAGTAAGGAATCATATTTTTTAATGTTTACTAACTAATTTTAATATTATATCTACCTACATAAAATATCAACTATGTAATAAAAAAAAGTACCATAATTACGGATAAAAAATCAGATTAGCATTAAAGTTAAATTCCAAATAACATATTATAAATGAGAAAAGTAAATTTATAATAGTAGATTAATAGTTGACTATAGTGAATATAATGAAGAGGAGTTCGGTGGGGTGAGCAGCCACACATTAATTTATTTTTTAAATAAATATAATTTATTAATTTAACTTGTGACTGCTCACCCCAATCAACTCCTCTTCATTAAGTAAATTTATATTTGAAAATGAAGAACACATAATAATTAAATAGGTGAATGAGTTGAGGAACAATATATTAAGCAGACAACTGTCAGTTATATATCGCAACAGTGCTAAGGCCAGTACTTCACTGAAACAGCTATCAAAACTGTTTTAACGTATAGCAGAACTACTGCAAGGATGTGCTTTTGTATCTGTTACATAAACTGTTTTGTTGGCAGTGATCTATTTCAGAAAACTGGTATGTATCTTTTGCTGCATCTGGAGCATAAAACTGTTTAAAATTAAACAGGTCCATTCAATGTTTCACTCCTTTTCCGTCAGTATCGCTGTCCAGCCCCGGCCTGGTCTACAAGGTTTAATTTTTCAACCCCTAAATTTACATTAAAATAAGTATCCATAACATAAAAAATATTGTACAATAATTATGTAATACACAACATTTTTGTTGCATATCTTATATATAAAAGTCTTCGGTTGGGCTTTAGAGGTAAATTTATTGGAGTAAAATAAATTATTATTATTTTTTTTTTATACATTACATCATTCCATAATGATAAATTACATGTAAATTATCCCTGTTGTTACCTATTGACCTGTACTGGGAGATGTCGCAGACTTTCGATTTTGATTAGGGAGGGGAAGGGGGTTTCATAAACTAAAAAAAAAATCGAGGGAGTTTTTATTATCTGTGAAAATTCAACATAATAATTGTGAATTGAACAGATATAATATTGAATATTTAAATTTTTTTTGTTTATATGTTTATACAGGGTGTTTCAGGGTTAAGTGGACAAACTGAAAATATGAATTAAGGAACTCAAAAAAAAAAAAGAAAAAAATTCCTATGAAGGTATGGCCACAAACGCTTTGTTTAGGAAATATCCACACCTAAAGATTTTCATTGTTATGAATAATTTAGGTTACATTAAGTAAACAAAACTTATTTATTTGTTCCAACTACTTTATCAATTAAACGTAAACATTAAATTCATAATAAATGTTGTTCAAAGTGATTTCCTTGAGCATTAAGACAGGCTCGGCATCTTTCTTCAACAGCACCAGTGACAGAACGGCGCTGGATATGTGTTATAATTTCACAAGACTCCAACTATCCTTCTCCGTAAGGAATTAAGATCACTGACCGGACTTGCATAGACTTTTTGTTTATTGTCATCCCAAACAAAATAATTCAGTGGTGTCAGGTCTGGAGAGTGTGCAGGCCAAGCCATTGGTCTTGCATGGCTAATCCATTGATTGAGATAATTGAGAGTGGACATCTTCCGCAATGTGCAAGACAACTGTCTAATTGAAGCCACATGTTCCTTTTCAGTTCTAGTGGAATATGTACAACTAGATCTTAGTAATCATTATTAGGAAATTCCAGAAATGTCCCCGCATTGAGTCGAGGCGGCAAGAAATGCGGACCTATTAAAATATTATCTATTATCCCCAACCAAACATTGCACTGATATTTGCAACTGATCAGTTGGTGATGAAAATGATGCTCACGAATTGCATGGGGATTTTCCTACGACCAGAGATGATAATTTTTTTGATTGAAGATACATCACATCTTCTTGTAAAGGTAGCTTCATCCGACCAGAAAATTTTTCCTGAAAATTGTGGATTATACTCAACTTAATTTAAGTAACAATCTGAAAAATTTCTTCTTTCCGAAAATCTTGCGGTAATAAATTCTGTACCCGATGATAATGATATGGGTGAAGTCCATCTGCAATGAGAGTTCTCCATACTGTAGTTGGCGTAATATTTAATTCTGCTCCAGCTCTTCATACACTGCCAGATGGATTATCATCTGACCACTAGCGGATCCAGGATTTAATTTTGGGGGGTCTAAGTGATTCCTAAAGCCCTTTTAAATGTAATTACACAAACGTTAATACTTTAAGAGATACTTTTTAAATATTTTTTACGATAAAACATGGCTATATTTTACCATTTTTGGGGAGGGGGGGCTTCAGCCCGAAAGCCCCTCCCCCCGTAGATCCGCCCGTGCATCTGACCATATTTTAATATGGTCGCACTCCTTTTTTCGTTTCGTAAAGGGGCAAAAATACCATCAGCACGTGGTACCAGTTTCTCTAAGATGTTGAAACGTGGAGCTAAAGATAGAATTGTTTGGTAATCTTCTATTCGAAAATCGCCTGACATATTCACGACGGGCAGCATTATCATTACCATTGCAAAAACCGTATCGGCATATTCACCATTAGTATAAATGGAAGGCACAATGATGAGTATTCTACGAAATCCTCTTACAATGATAAATGTTATTGAGAGTTCCCAATGCTAATACCAAATAATATTAATCCTTATGCCAATAGTTTTTATACAGTTAGGGATAAAAAGTCATATTAGTATTCTATCTAATACAACTCCTAAAACAAAGCGTTAGCGGAAATACCTTCACTTTGAACATTTAATATGAATGTTAATGTTTACATTTAATTAATAAAGTAGTTAGAACAAATAAATAGGTTTTATTTATTTCATATAACGTAAATAATTTATAACAACGAAAATCTTTAGGTGTGAATATTTCCTAAGCAAAGCGTTTGCGGACATACCCTCAGAGGAAATATTTTCTTGTTTTGAAATTCCTCTGGTCCTTAGTTCATTTTTGCAGTTTGGCCACTTAATCCTGAAACACTCCTGTATAGTATTACGGATTTTTATTTATTTAATTCTTTTGTTTTACTTATTATATATATTGGAAAATATCCAAACAAAATACAATTGAATACATAACAGATTTGCTTAGATTAAACACAGGGGAGGGGAGGAGAAAAAACCTTCATAACATTGGTATATTTCTAGAACTTTTTCAGCTAAAAATGAATGATTTAAAAAAGTAAAAAATATTTTTGTTTTCTTAATTTCTCAAATAAAAATACAGCATTTTTCAGTCTGGGTATTTGGCCGCGAAAAATGTGAATATCACGCAAAAATTGAGTGGTGATTGAATCATAAAAATCCTAGGATATGTTGATGTGCAGGGTGTCCCTTAAATAGAGGGATTATTTAAACAAGTAATGGTAGATCTCAAGAGCTATAAAATAAGTTCCTATAAACGATTTTCGGCAGAATAGTAGGAAATTTAAGTTTCGTGTTTTTAAAGTAATCCATGGTTTTGATGAATAGGAATCGATAACTAAAATAGAATTTAATATAATTAATTAAAAGTTTATTTACTGTAAACTAGACAAAATTTACTTCATACGAAAGTAGAGTTTCTCATTTTTAAAACCATTTAAAGAGGACTTTTGAGCGGATAAACTAAGGTAAGTTCTGTTTTTAAAAAATCATAAATTACTTGCAATTTTTATTATTCACCCTCCGAACTATAATACTGACCATGGGTGCCCATCCCCCCCCCCAAGGTCTATGGCGGGCGAACCTCTCCCCTCTCCTCCTCTTAAAAACATTAGAAATTAAAGTACCGTAAATCATAAATAATTAAATTGTCCACTATTCTGCCGATTATTGTTTATAAGAGGTTTTTGATAGCTCTAGAGGTCTTCTATTACCTGTTTAAATATTTCCCTTTACTTACTGAAAGCCTGTATATTATTATCTTTGAATATAAATGACGATTTAAATAAAAGTAATATTTAGGTATCAATAAAATCGTTAAATAGCTATTACTAGGCCCTAGGTTACCTAGCTAGTCGAATTTTCATAATCGATTTTAGTTTACACATTTTATTCGTTTATTTAACTTTTTTTTATTCAAATTATTGGGAGGCGAAACGATATTCTCGCCACTTCAACATTTTTATTGGGGGGGGGGGAGATCGCTCCCCCCGTAGTCTGCGCCTATACTTGTATCTGTTTAATCTTGCCATTCTCACTCTGTTAAGTACACGGCGGGGAGGCAACCTCGAGGTACGTTAGGCCCCTTTCACACTGAAGATGCAAGACGCGGGATGCGTCCATCTTAGACATATTTATTACATATTAAATATAACCACAACCCCATCTTAACTGTGTAATTGAACGAGAGCTTTCACGCCGAAGATGCATGGGTGCCTTGCAGCCTGGATGCAAGACTCACGTGCATCTTGGGAACCAGCTGGCTTAAGATTTTTAGCGTGAATCTTTTGTTCTCATGGTCTTGCATACTCGCCCCTTCTAATTAGACCAGCCCGAAACAAAATATTTTTCAGCAATCATCGGGTCCGTTCGGCTTGCACCGCCAATGCTCGGTCTACCCTCTCCCTTCTCAATTTTCACTAAGGTCTTGTGATTGATATCTATATCAATTGCTTTTTTATTTTCAACTATTGTTTTCTTTTTGTCTATTGTTTAATTTTTTTTAATTATAGGTTTTTTTTTGTCAATTGCTCTTTTTTCAACTACTTCTCGTATGTTTTTACCTATTTTTTTTTTGTTATTGGCATGGAAGTTTTAATGGAAGTTACCGCTAATAATCGTTTTCTATTGAAATGACGAGTGAATGTGAATGAGGTGGTGCGACCTCGGGTTTCTTTTCTTTTTTGTCCTAATGATGCTTGAATTGGTGAATCGTTGAAGGCTTATTTCATTCTTTACCTGCATTTTAAAGACACAAAGCTGGGAGGTTCAAGTTTTCCAATTATAATTATAAGATAACATTTATTCTACCCCCCCTCTCTCCCCTCCCCAAGATGTGGTATTGGTACTTTTAATAAACAACGCTGTACAAAACATTTCTAAGTAATGTTTTCAATTTTGAGCTGCATTCACATGTTTAAAAAATGAGTTATACTATTCATGGGAAGATATAGTTATTTACATCAGAAATATGAGTAGTCTTTCTTTCGCAGATACATACAACCGACAATTTGTTTCACGAAGACTCAGTGAGGGTTCCATGAGATACAAAAACTTGTTAAAAGTCGAAATTTCTATTTTATAGTACGCCTGAAACTTTACTGGATGGTTCAGTAATTGCTCAGACACCATAGCACAGCTATAATCTCCAGCATTATTCCAGTATGGATGCTCCCATAAACGATTTTTTCGTTGTCTTCGTCTTTTTCTTACTGTACAAGTCAGAATTATAATTTCGTGGTCTGAAAAGTCGGATGATTGATTATTCATCTTTCAAACTCATGTACAGAGATAATGGATAATGTACTAACAGAGATAATGGATATAAATAGATGCAAGAGGCACGTGCACCCTTGGTGTGAAAGCTCTTTCATCAAGATGCAAGACGCACATGCGTCCTGTATCCAGGAAGCATGCATCTTGCGTCTTGCATCTTAGGTGTGGTAAGGGATCTTAGGGATTGGCAAAAAGGACCATGTGGCCGACTTGCCGGACTAGTTCTCCCCTCCAATACCACTACCAGTACCAATAATACTAAATAAATCATTGATATTTCCCTTATTTTCAAAATTTTCAAGTATGGCTAGCCTTCCAGTGGGATGCATACTTGCGACCATAAGTTGATTACAGCGCAAAACTGTCAAAGGAATTAGAGGCGAGTGAGGAATGGATTCCCAATACATAAATAATGATAATAGTGTATATGCATTTTTCTATTTTTAAAGGATTTCATAAAATTAATTTTAATCTAACATTCAAATTCACTTATTGAATAACGGTATCCACTCCATGTTCAATGTTCCCGCAGGTTGAATTACCCATAATTTATTGTAGATTGGGGCATCTTTAAACTGTTTTTAGAAGTCTAAACCTTTGTAAATAGATAACAGAGTCTATTTACTTTTTCGAGCGATTTCCGAAATGGAATAAATTGTTTGAAGTGTAATAATTATACATATTTAAAAAAAAAAAACGATGTTTCAGCTGCCTTAGAGCTCACTAAAAGTGCCTGATTCTACTAAGCACGAACCATTAAATTTAAGCAAAAAATACAAGCAAACCAGTTCTAAATATAAAGGGTCTCCCGTAAGTAGAAGGAAATATTTAGAATGAAGAGAAGAATAGTTGGGGTGGTCAGTCAAAAAGGAAGGCAAAAATAAATGATAATATTTATTTTTACAAATGCCGACGTTTCAACCTGAAGTTCAGGCCTTCATCAGGGCTAAGAAAATAACCCGACAACATTTTCGTCGGCATTTGTAAAAATAAATATTATCATTTATTTTTGCCTTCTTTTCTGACTGACCACCCCAACTATTCTTCTCTTCATTATCCACGACAGTCAACCATTTACCAATTATGAAATATTTAGAAGTTTGATAGTAGACATCATGATCTACAAAAAAAGCCACTATAAAGAAGTTCCCAGTTACCAGTAGAAAAGTAGGAAATTTAAGATTTGAGTTTTTTTATTCGAGTCACGTTTTTTGTTGAATAGGAAGCGATAACTTATAAAATATTTGATTTAAGTAATTAAACATTGCTCCATACTAAACAAGACAAAATTTACTTTAAATTAAATTAAAGTTTGTTATTGTTAAAATTATTTAAAGAGCACTGTTGAGCGGACAAACACAGTTTTTATCTGTTTAAAAAAAAAATCATATATTATTTGTGATTATTTTTTATTACCCTTCAACTGTACTATATTTATCCTACTTTTAGAAAAACTTCCTCGTTTAATAAACTTAAAATCCATATTAATTAAGTTTAGATTTATTAGGAAATTTGAGATTCACCTCAAGTTGTGTAAAGAAATGATGAAATTTTCTATCCAGCCAACTAAAATATCTAACGGATCTAGGATATTTTTTTTTTTTTGTTGTATGTATATATTAGGATAATAAATTCGGTAGAAAGAAAGAAAATAACTACCTATATGAAATGGTGTTTAAGTGATTCTTGAAGTCTTATTAAATGTAATTAGACGACCAATAATACTTTTAGAGATAATACTTTTAGAGAGGTTATATTTTACCATTTGGGGGGGGGGGGGGGCTTCAGCCAGAAAGCCCTCCCTCCCTCTCTCCCCCCGTAAATCCGTCTGTGACTAAAAGTATCCTTGTTTTCTGCAAAATAACTTATTAACTTCTTATTCAACAAAAACCGTGACTCCGTGCATAAAAATCACAAATCTTAAATTTCCTACTTTTCTGCTGGATATTATGTTAACACGCCACAGCCTATAGAATGATATACCTTTGAAACCTGTATGTTGAAAAATGAGTTCGGAAAAGCGAAAAAACTGCAACAAGATCAAAATTTTGAAATTGCTTTTTGACCTATTGACATTATTATACTCGGAGTATCTTTATATATATATATATATATATATATATATATATATATATATATATATATATATATATATATATATATATATATATATATATATATATATGTATATATTAAGATAATTTTCGATTGGTTTGGAATTCCTGGTTGGAGTGGAGGGATTTTGATATTATTTATTATTCGTTACCCATTCGTAAAGTGGCTAAATAAATTAAATAATTACTAAAATTCACTGACCTTATCATTCAATTTATCAATGTAAGGTAGGTGACTGGGTATTTGGATCTACGTCTTTCAAAAACAATAAAAATGTCCCCCTACTCCCAATCTGCAGTGCAGGGGCAGTCCAAGCCAAAGAAGGCGAAACTTCGATCAATGAAAGTAGTAGTGAATCCCCATAGTCCTGGAGCCAGGACTTAGTAAAGTAAGTGTACTAGGATTACTAAAGTAAATGTAAATTACTAAAGTATATATTATTCTAACAAGGGGAGGTTAAGGAGTAAAGTTTGCTTCAAATGTTTTTTTAAGGAGAAAGAAAGTTGAGATTTGCATTTCGCGCCTCGAAAAAACCTTTAAATACGAATTTTCATAGCAAGCGAAAAATAAAAATTTTTGTTCAAAATTTCGCCTAGGTTAAATTAGTCCGAACATCACAAACATTATGATAACTTCAGTATGGTTCTACCAATTCACTTTAAAAAAATTATGAATTTGGAGCCCTATAAAATATAGGAAATGGCACAAACCATACGCCTGAAAATAAATCAGGATATGAGATGAAATATAAAAACGTTTGATTTTCTCTATTTATTCCTTATAAAACCGAAAAATCAGAAAGTTATTGATATGAATTTGAAGAGCAACGTTAAGAGAAAATAATAAGGAGTTATGAATATTTTAGTAAAAGGCATAACAAAAATTATCCCATAAAATATAGTCCAAAAATTTATATTTTTTTATTCCAAAATAAATTAATATTTAAGATTTTCAATGGACCTTAATTTTTTTTTTTTTTATTACAAAGACTGACTTGCTCTATTTGAATGGAAACGTCTGAGGGTTTCTGTAATTTATTACACATTAGAATTTGTTTAATACGATTAGCAATATGTTTTTCTTATTATACACAAAAAAAACTATTGAAAAATAATAACTTAAAAATCTATGCAGAGCAGTCACAAAACAGTAATATAAAGAAATAATTTTTTTTTTTTTGCTCCTAGGGCACATTAGCAAGAACCCTCGGACATAGGTTTAATAATTTTCGATCTAGTATCACCAAAAAACATTCCATTGAAATCGGTTACTTCACATTCGTAACCTCGCCTTATAAGTAAAATTAATTTTTGGCACTAATGGCATATAAACTGCCATTCCAGATCCACTGCTGCTTTAAAAAAAGGCTGATTTAAAGAAGATTATGCTATGCCAGTAACTTGAGGATCGAAACGGGAAATATGGTGCAAACAGACAAAAATGCTTAAACAGGCCACTTAAGAAAAATATTTGACAGGCAGATTTTTTATTTATTGTTTTCACCTGTAACTCCACACGAAAAACTTACTCTTTGAGCTATTAAAGGACGTTGAACTGTACTGAACACTTAGGAATTCGATTGAAAATCATCGTCAACGAACGATGTTTTTTTACCAAATTTGTCAACAAAAATTGAGACATATTACAATAAATTCCTCTGCATTTTGATAATGAGTTATGTAAAAGAAAAAGTTCAAATAAAGAATAAAATTATGCGTCCAATGAGTACCAACATTTTTATGGTAAGGTCAATTACATCTCTTAAATTGGTATTCGATACTTCATCATGAAGTTCTTTTAACATCTCGTGTCTTGAAACCCATGACTGCTGAGAGATGGAAAAGAGATACATAGCGCATTTAGCAGATTCTAAAACAATAGTGATAGAGTAGAATTAACTGCCATACTGTTAAAATGTTGATGACCAATTGCAAAGTTAAATGAGGTCACCAATTTCGATAGATGTAATTGACCTAAATTAAAAAATTTTGTACTCAGGGGACGCAGAATTTTATACCCTAAAACTTTAAAAGACAAAACAAAAAAAAAAGATTGAAAAATCTGGATTTTTTTCTGTCAAATGTTTTTCTCAAGTGGCCCGTGTAAGCATTTTTGTTTTTTACAAGTTTGAACCCATATACAGTTAAAAAAAATAAAAACTTTTCCAACATTTTTCCTGTTTCCATCCTCAAGTTACTGGCCTAATCTATATATATATATAAAAATGAATGTATGTCTGTCTGTCTGTTTGTCCTTAGTTTATTACTAAACCATTCAACCGATCCCCATGAAACTTTGGGAAGTTGTTCCGTACACTCCTGGGAAGGTTTCTGGCATAGTACTTCTGTCTTACGATAATTTTATATATGTAAAAAAAATAATAATGTAAACGTTTTTCTGTTCAAAGCCGCAAAAAAATGTATTCTATAAACTGTAGCGCCAAATCGGCTTTACCGATTTTAACGAAACTTGGCTAAAGTATTCCCCTTGAAACCCTTTTAATTTATGTGTATAACATACTTTCACAAAAAAAGCTGAAGAATGTTACGATGAATTCAATATTTTATTTGACGATAACTAAAAAAGTACAGAACTTTTTGTATATAATACCCATTTTTATATACGTTATTTATATTAATTTTTTATTTTAGTTTTATAAGTTCAACTCAGACTGTTTCTGATGATTATGATTTGAATCATGAGAAAAAAAATCATTAGAATTAGTTTAAATTGAAGCCATTTTACAGACAAATTTGTTTCCCAACTTTTAAAAAATGACAGATGTCCTTTGCTATTAATCTACTCATATATGCTTTCTATTTTCTTTCTTTTTCATTTTGTCAGGCTAAGCCACAGCAGGGCGTGACCGGGTAAAGCTAGTATTCTATAAATCAGCTGCCATTTCTTAAAGAAGCGGCTCTGGAATGGCTGATAAGTTTTATTTTCTTAAAATAATATATACTTCCGTAATTTACGTTCAAACCTTCTCCGATGTGTACCCTTATTAGATTCTGGGCTCCAGGGTTACTGGCAGCTCTTAATGAAACAAGTTTATGTGCTTCCGATAACACTTTGAAATTATAATGAAACCCAAAACTAGCCTTATATGATAAAGTGACATTCATAAAGAAACAACAGATTCGATAAAAAAAAATTAAAATCCTATACAGAACTATTTTGGTATCTTTGTTGCGGCATTGGAATTGGTATGGCTACTAGATGAAGGTCCAATTTTTGAGCGGCGTACGGTTCCTCTGAAGGATGAATTTTAAATATTTGTTATGACTGATCAAACACTGGATATAACGCTACTACAATCGTGTTCGATGGACACTCTGATTATCTATATACTTCCTACATAGAAGAAAGAGTAAAAGAAATTGAAGATTTAAGAAAAATCTCAAAGAAAAATTCTTGCGAAATACATTTCGAAAAAAATACGGAGTGTACAAATCCTAAAGAAAACATCTCAGGAAAGCTCTGAGTTCTAACAAATGGCAAAAAATCCAGCTTATCTTGAATTTGTTACAATAAAAAACCTTTATTGCCTGTTCTATATTGTAAACTCATATTGTTTTTGTACTGTTTTTTTTTCCAATAATATTTTCAAGATATATGCATTAATGTTTAGTGACCTATCGTGAACTATATTTGAGGATAAGTGAATGATAGACATATAATGATACAAACCATTAGCGGATCCAGGATTTAATTTTGGGGGCTTCAGCCCGAAAACTTTTATATAATAGATATATATATATAAGCTTTATACAGGGTGTCCCGTAAGTAGAGGGAAATATTTAAATGGTTGATGGCAGACATCAAGATCTTCTAAAAAGTTCATATAAAAATTGCCTCATTTTCAGCAGAAAAGTAGGAAATTTAAGATTTGTGTTTTTTTAAGCGAGTCACGTTTTTTGTTGAACAGGAAGCGACAACTTAGAAAATATTTGATTTAAGTAATTAAACATTGCTCCATACTAAACAAGACAAAATTTACTTTAAATTAAATTAAAGTTTGTCATTGTTAAAACTATTTAAAGAGCACTATTGAGCGGACAAATATAGCAAAGTTCCATTCATCATAAAATAAAATAAGCGCACTAACGGATCCAGGATTTAATTTTGGGGGAGAGGGGCTTAAACCCGAAAGATATTTTTTTAATGTGTATATTACGATAATTACTTTGGAAGAAAGAAAGAAACTAAGTACCTAAATGAAATCGTGTTTAAATGATTCTTGAAGTCCTATTAAATAAATTTAGACGAACAATAACACTTTTAGAGATAATTTTTTTCATAAAATATGGTAACAGTTGGAAAATTTGATAAATTGTCCTGCACAAAATGAAAAGTTATTTTGAATGAGAATCTATAAAAAGGAAAAACGTTAGTAATACTGATGACTACAGAACACTTGGGAGGTAGTGATGGAAGGATATGACGTCAGTTTGCTTAGTTAAAAAACGTATTAGCTTATAACCAAGGCCCAGAGTTTTAAGCCACTGCATGTTTTGTTTACATGTAGTTTTTAAACTGGTGATCAAATACCCCTATATGAATTAGTGTACCTAGATGCAAATAGTTAAATTTTATATTATATTTTGACATATTTGATGATAAATTCAAATTTTCATTAGTTCAAACAAAAAATAATAATGATACTTAGGAATAATGAATTAAAATGGAACGTTAAAGATAAATTCGATAGTACAATCGTAGTTTGATTTTCAATAAAAAAATAACGCTACCTACAGTAATTGACTTCTTAGAATATGGATTTTTTAATTTCTCCTTCTCATTCAACTTGTCAATATCAGACTCAGTTTCAATTTTTTACATATTTAATTCAATCATATTATCTATAATTTTAAGTGCGTCATTTTCTTCGAAATTGAAATATTACATCGACACTTACGATTACAAAGACGAAACAGTTTTTATAACTCATTTAAAGGATCGTTTTTACTTCTGTTGTTCAAAACAAATCAATAATTTAAAGTGGATACAAATTGGCTACTATCACTTTTGTTGTAGAAACATTATTTTCTTATTATAATAATATTTCAAACTTTAGAAAATTAGATTTTCAGAAATTAATTTACTAATTTTGATCCATCACATCACTCACTAATTTTTAACCCAAAGGCTTTTTATTTATTTTGTTCATGTTTTCAATTCTTTTTTTAGTTAAATAAATAGTTTTTTTTTTTTTACTTATCTTAAATTATACTATTTAAATGTTTATTAAGTTTCTAACATTATACTTTAATTTTTATTACTTATGTTTTTTAAATATTGTCAATTAGTTATTATTTGTATATACAGTTCCTATGACTGTTAGTTATGACAATTTAGTTCTTAAAAAGTACACATATTATATTTTTAAACATTAATACATATATATATATATTTTTTTTTTATTTATCACATTACGTTTTAATTTTGGATAAAAAAAAAATAATAAAATATATTTATTCAATTTTTAATCCTCCCTTCCCTTATTTTTTATTTAGTTCAAAACGGTTTATAGGCACATTAGTGTAATTTAATATTTTAGACGTTTTATTGCATATTGTACGTTCATATTTTGCGGATCTTTGCCGCATAAAAATCCGGGCCCTGCTTATAACTCACTATTAACTTTGGGAATCATAGTTTTAAAAGTAAATCTATCGTCTTAAAAGTTTTTTTGCTTAAATTTGACATTAAAGATTAACACAGTCATGGATGTTGAAAATATTTTTAAGTGCGATTCTTCAGTTCACAAAATCGGGTTCTAGGAAAATACCCCAATCCCATTTTATAAGATGTTGACTTGTGAGGTTTGCAGAAAATTGATGATTTGTTGAGTCCATTGCGTGGTCGCTACGGCCTACGGGCGGGTCTGGGGTTCCCCGAGTTGAAACCCATCGATTTCTTCGTATCTGGTTTTTACAAAGAGTTAGTTTACGCTACAGAAAGCTTTGCAGAATTACGAACAAACAATAAAAAATTGTGTTGACTAAAATATAACTTTTTTTAATAAATGTAGTTTTCTAATACAACAATAAACAAATATTATTTAGCTCACTGTTAAAACAGTTTTACTTTATACTTAATAAGTTTCAGATAAAATTTTAAATATCACTCCCGAAGAGATTCAAGTAAATGATGAAATTGGAAAGTTATAAAAAAATAAAACGGATTTTTTTTATTGATATGATTTCATAAATCGTCTTCGAAAATTCCATTAGTATCTGAAAGGCATATGAGTGACCTAGTTAAGGTTGGCTGAGCCCTAATGCAAGCAGTTTCTCTTACACCTTTATCCTACTTTCCATAAAAAACGTACTTTATCCTCGATGTCTAATCTCGCGACATTTCTCAAATTTCCTTCTAAACATACTTAATAAAACACAATCGCTTTTAAGAAGGACGTATTTTTAAATTGCACATCGAGCATTTTTTTTTCAAGAGATTTTACATACGACTCTTATACTGAGTTTAAAAATAACTATAATGAGAATCACATTGGTTATATTTACTTCACGTTCTTACAGGATGATAAAAATTATCCTGTATAAAAAAAATTCTCGTTATAAAATTATAAAGCTTAAAAAATTATATTTTATATACATATACATAATTTTACGAATGACTAGGAATTTGCGTTGTTTGTGCTTGAAATGTGTCATTGACCTTTACATGAACATAATATTAATTGAGCGAGCGTATCCATAGGTTTGGTATTGATGATCAAGTCTACATAACATTTGAGGTTAATAATTAGTATTAAGTTCAGCCGAGCTAAATTAAGAATTAAGTCTTTAGAAATTAAAGCGCGACAGGACCAACCATGATTTAAAAATCCACCGCAAATAAATATATAATCCTTTAAATAATTTTTTTTTCTCATTTGGTCGAAATGTTTTTAAGTAGGTGAATTTATTGTACACAATGGGCCACATCGGCGTTAGCATGCATATTAAAAAAAAGATAATCTAAATTGGAAAAAAAAATCAAACACGTCTCTAAATAATTAATGTCCATACGACCAATAATCTGTTATAATTCAATATTTGACAAAAATATACGAAAAAAATCTAACTCGTAAACTATGAAAATGTAATACTATACATAGCAGTGATTACCACTGCGTTTGAAACTACGTATACCCCACCAATAAATTGATGTTTCTTGTCGAGTTTTTTCTTTCTTACATAATACATATCAAAATCTTAGACTGAAAACTCTAGTATTGTGATAAAAAATCAGATATCCAAAATTTTTCTACATTTTTTTTTTATCAAGTTCAAATACACATATACGGGTGCCCGTAAGTAGAGAGAAATATTTAAAAGGTTGGTAGTAGAAATCAAGAT
This sequence comes from Nezara viridula, assembly GCA_928085145.1. Classification (NCBI taxonomy): domain Eukaryota; kingdom Metazoa; phylum Arthropoda; class Insecta; order Hemiptera; family Pentatomidae; genus Nezara; species Nezara viridula. The sequence goes on from OV725078.1 coordinate 81,303,624, forward strand.
CTACAAAAAAGTTCTTATAAACAAATGCCCTATTTTCAACAGGAAAAGTAGGAAATTTAAGATTTGTGTTAGTTTAGGCGAGTCACGTTTTTTGTTGAATAGGAAGCGATAACAAAGAAAATATTTGTTTTAAGTAATTAAACATTGCTCCATAGAAAACAAGACAAAATTTAAATTTAAATTAAAGTAGAGTTTGTCACTGTTATAACGAGGAGTATTGAGCGGACAAATACAGCTAAGTTCCGTTTAAAAAAAGTTATAAATTATTTGTGATTTTTTTATATTACCCTTTTACTGTACTACAGTTACACCACTTTTAGAAAAACTTCCTCGTTTAATAATCTTTAAGTCTATATTAATTAATTTGAAGTTTATAAGGAAAAATTTACTTGTAAGTTGTATAAAAAATATAATTATCTATCTTGTCACCTAAAACCTACCAGTGTTTTCTGCAAAAATTACTACAATTTACTGTTGCAAAGCTTTTATTTCTTGTTTTTCTGTAATATGGGATGTATTGTAATAAAAATAATTAACTAAAAATGAATTTAATTTATAACGATAAATAATTAAAAAATGATTTTTCACATAAAGTGGGTAAAAAAAAATACGTATTCTCTCAGATATCCGCCATAGGAATTGAGAATGTATTTATCAGTGACAAACTTAATGTTTATTACTATAGTTTACGATTAAAATAAAGAAACCATTTACTGAAATTATTTTCATGAAAACGTAAATATTAGGTAAAAAAATTATATTTTTTTGTCGCTTTTAAATATGCGTCAATACACATCTAAGTGAAAACCGTTATTTTGAAATTTTTTATTTTCATTTTTTAGGCAATTATTTTTATTACAACGCACCCCATATCATAGAAAAACAAGAAATAAAAGTATTCAAACTGTAAATTGTAGTAATTATTGCAGAAAACACTGGTACTTTTACTAAACACTGGTAAATTTTTCCTAATAAACTTAAAATTAATTAATATAGGCTTAAAGATTATTAAACGAGAAAGTTTTTCTAAAACTGCGATAACTGCAGTACAGTAAAAGGTTAATAAAAAAAATCACAAATAATTTGTGACTTTTTTTAAATGGAACTTAGCTATGTTTGTTTGCTCAATAGACCTCTTTAAATCGTTTTAACAATGACAAATTCTACTTTAGTTTAAAGTAAATTTTATCTCGTTTACTATGGAGCAATGTTTAATTACTTAAATCAAATATTTTCTTTGTTATCGCTTCCTGTTCAACAAAAACGTGACCCGCTTAAAAAAAACAAATCTTAAATTTCCTACTTTTCTACTGAAAATAGGGCAATTGTTTACATGAATATTTTTGAAGATCTCGATGTCTACTATCAACCCCTTAAATACTTCCCTCTACTTACGGAACAACCTGTATACATAGAAAATGAAAACAAGGGGAATGGGGGAGGTATAATTTATAACAGAAAGAAAAAAAAAGTGTAATAAGGTTAACAATACATTACATATTTTAATCATTAAAATTTTAAATTATAAGAACATTTTAGTAGCTTGTTACCAATTATAACGATTAGTTGGCATTGCAACACTGCAATATGTTATAAGAAAGGTAATGAGGGGAAAGTAGCTCAAATAAAAGGGGGAATAGATTTAAGATTTATTTTATAATTATTTCATTTCAATATTTTGAAATACGAACAGCTAACCTCCTGCTATTAATAATTTTTTCAAAAATTCAAAATTTATATTTGTTGCTACTTATTTAAATTCTTCCATGTTAAAAGAGAGCAGGTAGCTGTCACTCCTGGATATGCACATGGAAATATATTTAACTTCGGACAGCAATATACCAGTTCTAAGCTGTGGCAACGATTTGGTTTTGTTCGGGAAATACGTGAACTATTATGTTAGATATATCGATGTTGGAGGATGACTGTGCAGAATTAGGTTTAAAAATAAATATAAATAAAAGAAATTTATGATAAGCAGAGAAATCGCTGATGATTTTGTTGAAAATAGAAGAAACACTTTAAATATACTAAAAAATTAATTAGGCTCTACAATATCTTAAAGAAATTCAAGAGGAAAATTTAAAGACAGAAACATTAGTTATTTAAATAATGTAATTCACGTGCAGTTTAGGAACCTGAAAGTAATAATTTACATGCTACAACCACAACTATTCATAAAAGATGTAAAACATGCACAGTTACATTAAGGGAAAAGTAATACTCCAAGCAACAAAAAAAAAAAAGAAAAGGGCATGGTATAGAATATTTGGCACAAAAAAAGGTTAGTCGAAAGAAGAACTTAAAACAGCTATACACACTTTAGAATAGTAGAAAAAGTACTAACATAAAGGAGACTGAAATAGGTAAGTTAAGTTATTGGTCTATATAAAGAAAGTATCAGAAAAATGGCAATTAGACTCATATAGTAATCATCCAAGAGATAGAGTGTGACACAGATAGGATTATGTTAGGTATGGCCTAATGACAGGGTTCTTTGGTGAGAAGTACAAAATAATAATAATAAAATTAATAGATTTATTTATCCCATAAGAAAACATTACAGAAAATAGTAAGTGGGCTTTTTGCTTACAGTAAAATAAATAAGAACAAGAGAATGAAAAAATTACAAAAACAATTAATAAAACTTAAAAAAAAAAAAAAAGTGGAATTGTAATAAATTATAGTAAAGTAACCTTTAAGCGTTTAAACTAAAACAAAGTAGTATATGAAGGTCTAGGATAATAAGATATTAAATGTTCATTGAGATCATCTGGGGTAACTGGGAGGAGACTGAGGTTATTGGATTATTAATAGGTATAGTTTTTGAATTATTTTCCATTTGAATTTGAAATCTGGAGGGCATATAAAAATGAAGTGATTCAGCACATCAAATGGATCACTTTCCATCATGAGGTGGTTGTTAAAAATAACACTTGCTGCATGATTCACAAGTATGGTTTCCACTCTCTACGTTCGCTTACAGAATAATTAAATCCTCAAGAGATCCTTTTCAGTTAATTAGAAAATATTGTATGGTTATAAATCTTCAAAGACAAGGATTCTTGGTTAATCCTCAACTTCTGATTGAACTAAACTCCTTGGAGGGGCATTAATATCTTGAGTCAGCACAAGTCTGACATTTGTGGTCTGACTGAGGTATTAATAATTATAACATTCACTAATATAAGCATCATATACTCATGTTGAAGTGAGGACACAGCTGTTATTACATATGAACAGGATGGTCAATATTTTACTACATTCGACATCCTTCAGGATTCCATCTACATTCAGATTGATGTGACTTAGTGCCTAACTAACATATTTGTATTTTGGAACTCCAGCTCCCCAACTCGTAACTAATGTGGCACAAAGTTGACCTATATTAAAAAAAAAAACCAAAAGAAACTCTGTACTATAACAACCCACGAAGGGACAAAGGTTCAATACATTGTGGAGAAGTACTGTTTCTAGATCAATGGATGTGCAAGGAGGTTATTTGACCAATACAATATTCAACCAACAAGTTTTCCCCCTTTACTAATGGGTGCGCTTCAGCAGGGTCTCGCAACATCCCTGTTGATTTACAGCTGATATAAATAGAATAAATAGTTACCTGTCCAAATTTAAAAATGGAAAAGGGAGGATAGAAGCACAGTGTCTCACTCAGTGATCTACAATACTTCCCAAGATCAGAAAATAATATTGAATTATATGTAATTACTGGCAAATGTTTTGTGAATGGTATTGACATTAGACAAATGTCTAATATAATTTGGGTGAGCAATACGTCGAAAATATAAACCAGATAATATTTTTAAAGATATATAAGCATACACAAATACAGAGAAAAATGAAATAGTAAACGAAATAAATTCTTAACAACCATAAAATATGACAAGCGATTTAGATAACCATACAGTAATGTCCAATTTGAAATAAAATGTGGGTAAAAATATTACAGTTCACCTAAATACATCATTTAATTTATTAAACAGGAAATTGATTAACCAAAATAATGAAAAACCATACCATTAAACTCAAAAATAATAATCTAAGAGGTGGATCATGATTAATCCTTATCATTAGTGTTATTATATTACCATGTTAAGCAGACAAAACAACAACAATAATGAGGAAGAATAAATAAGATTTATCTAATATTCGTAATAAAAACAATTAAACATCAAACAACTTAGTTGATTCTATGGGCGGAGTCAGATACCATTTAAACATCAAAACAATAAATCAATCCAAAATAATTACAATAGAAAACAATGAATAGACACTGAAACAAGTGTTATTTGATAAGCATACCTATTTTCCATTAGGCATTACAGGTAATCTAATGTTTAATTAATAATATGAAGATATCCAACAATATATAGTAAAGAAACAACATATATACACAGTAAATTTCAAAGGTAATAGTACAATAATCAAATAATTTATCATAATTTAAAACAATTATTGATTAGTAAGGGATGTTAAATAATTCAATTTATTATTACATATTCCAGGCATCCCATCACATTTGTACAAATCTTCCAAATATTTAAAAACAATATTGGCAGACTACTTCTGATACTTACCTAAAAGTACTAGCAAGAATAAACTAAACGTAGAATCTCTTTCAATACACTCCTACTTAAATCAATGAACGAGTCCTTATATATAGATTCACAACATAGAGTATCTTGCTTGAAAATGTTTGCAAGATAAGATTCCAAAGAAGGCGTGGTCAATTAAAGAATAGTCTTGAATAAAACTTAAAACAATTTGGAAATTTAATTTATTTACGCCTCTAGATGAATATTAATATAATTAAGATAGTTACTAATATCGTAAAATTATTTTAATGGATCCCATTATGTTAACTGACCGGGTCATTGTATAACAGTATTTTATAAAAATGTTAAAGGAGTCAGGTTTAGTCTTGAATAAACCAACAAGGAAAAAAGGATATTCACCCAATGGTTAGATAAATGCCTCCCTCATACTTCCCTTAAGTAAAGGCTAAGAGATGACATCAACCTTTAATTCTGTAAATACGTATTCTAATAATTCAGTATATCGACCAGAAGAAATATTCAAATTTATTATTGATATGGTTGGATTTAGGTAATAAAGATCAATGATTAGGAAGAAAAATCGTCTGAAAATTCTGAAAGATAAGTCCTTTAAGAAATCGTCGTATAAATCTCACTCTAAGGTCTATAAAACTACCAGGTCCTCTCACTCAAAAATGGGAAGTGACAACGGGGGACTTGAATCGTGACGTAAGAACTAGACCACCGACCCTACCAACTTTGAAGCTTATCACTGATAGTTTATTTGAATATCATTGTACTCTTTTCTTTTTTTTTTATTCTCTTGCTTAATTTATAGGAGAGAATACTCTCAAGGCTTATGGCGTTAGACTGAAAATGATTTCAAGGAGATAAATAAATAAGATTAGCAATCTAGAATAAAATGTTATGAAATTACAGGCTAGATTTGAAATGGAAAGAGAGAAATTGATATTAAGATTATTTTAAAATTCTTCATTTCAGTCACTTGCAGTCAGAGATGGGCAAATGCTATTATGAGTACTGAGTACCAAGTATTTTACTCGAATACTGACCTTTTTTGAGTACCAAAGAATTTAATTACTACTTCAGTTAATGTCAAACGATTAACTGAATTAGTAATTGAATTCCCAATTTGAGTAAAATACTTGGTACTCGGTTCTCAGATTAGCATTTGCCCATCTCTGCTTACAGAGAATAATAGGCAAATAACAAAACCAAATTCTAGCAAAATTTGTGATTTTGTTAATAGATCTCACGAATATTTCTTTTAATAGTATAACGATATTATAATAATATAGGGATATAATAATAATATAACTACATCATAATAATAATATAACGAGTATTTCTTTTAATTATTCGTCTCTTTTTGTTAATGTTTCTTGTATTTTCAAGGTGCGTTTAGATATTTCACAAACTATGGTAAATAAATTATACAATTTAACTAATAGCAACATTATTGCTAAATCAAACTGTTTATTTTATTTCCCTTGATAGCGACAGCAGATGGAAAATATCAAAAACAAGAAATAAAAATACTAGTTAGCATGAAACGTTCCCAGAAGGGGGTTTCAAGGCGCAAATCGCGCCATCAAAATTTTTGAGTGGGACAAATTTTGACGGGATTTTGAATTTTCGAGGGGAGCACATTTCGATGTGGTTATGAATTTTCGAAATGACAAGTTTCAAACCAGTCAATAAGCGGAAGACATTCTTGAAGAACATTTTTAAAGAGAGCAATAAAATATCTTGGGTGGGAGAGGCATGCGCTGTTGACCTAGAGGAGGGAGCGAGCATCCCTGTTACTAGCAGATTTAAATAACCATTTATATATTTGTTTGTCCCATAGTTTGTGAATTTTCTAAAGGAGTCCTCATGATGATGTGATTATTGGAAGTTGGACCACTTAGTATTAAATATAATAAACAAACGAATAATGTAAAAAATATTTCTAATTTATTACTTAGAGAAGAAAATTTATAAATTGAAGAAGATCCATTAATGATTTTTATTTTTCAAAAACGTGTATTTGTAAGACTAACAATTTTAATACCCCAAGAATATTACAGCAATGAACATAAAAAAATAAAAAAAATAGAAACAAAAATACACAATAGGATTGCTCATGACCATCCGTCCCGCGAAAGGTTCTTTTATCACATGGAATAATTTTAAAAACTATTAAAAGATGTGAAATTTAGCAAATCACTCACACCAGAGGTTATTGCACGTTTTGTTTTTATTATAAAGCTCATTTCACCAGTAAAGTGTCATTTATAGAACAATTTTTTTTTTCATCTCAAGCCATGACCCATGGGACTAAGATGGAGGTCTCGGTGAGGCCCGCGGGACTTAGTGGAGGCCTCAATGTGGCCCACAGGCCAAAACGTTTGGAGACCCCTGCATATGATTGTCACATTTCCAAAAAATCGTAATAAAAAAAATAATAAATAATAAATAAAAAAAAAAAAAAAAAAAAAAAAAAGATAAACAACGCTTATTCAATTTTGGATTAGAAACTTTCATTCTAATAAGATTGAAAGATGTTCAGGATATGCAGTCAAAAATTAAGTTTATTGAGTTGTATATTAATTATATTAAAATAAGATTATTAAGCAAACTCAATAAAATTGATTTTTTGACTACAAATCCTGACCATATTTTATCCTTACAATTTCAACAGTCAACTATATTCCCATATCTATATATATATATATTTTTTTATAAATAGTTCCATCATTTTTTATTTATTTAAAATAGTAAACAAAATATGGTATTTCACATTTATGGAAAAGAAATCTTACCTATAACACCAACTTGATAAATTACATTTAATTGCTTGAGAATAAACAAAATAGCAAATGAACCACTATCTCACTTTTTTAATTTATTAATAAGTTATTGCACGTTATTGATTTCATGAAAAAAGCTAAATAATAATCTTAAAACGTCAAGAAACAAGGGCCGGAGTGGTCCGGGAGCCCGTGGCAAAACAGGTGTCATATTTCATACTAAGGTTTGTCCTTATAAATTGATCATATCCACAAGCCTAATGAGAAAAATGCACCTCTGCCAGCATGTAACCTCTGGAATATAAAATGGCGGCCATGTGAAGATAGAGACTCTACATAGGTTGTACTAAAACATCGAATATATGTCCACAGAGGGTGACTAAATCCTTGATATAGTGGTTGATAATATGTAAAGAACCTTGTGTTCTATGTAAAGAACTGATTAGATAGATGAGAGCCGAGAGATACCGAGTTCATAGTTAAAGTATTTTTTCCAATGACGCGATAGTGATACTGGTTAAGTAAGGCAGGTGAGATTAAGGCCAGTGGAATGTCCAGGTCGGAGGAAAGGACTAAGGTCATCGAAGGGTCCCAGACAGGAAAACGTGATTCTGGATGTAGGTTATATGAATCTGACGATGATGGAGGAGTTAATGATGATAAAAAAAAAAAAAAAGGTTGGCGTCATAAAGGCCCTTATGCAATAACTCAAGGAGGTGGAAAGCATAGTAATAGGAAAAGCGGAAGACATAAGGAAAAGAACGGTGTAAGGCTCCAAGATGATAGTATTCGATATAACGCCAGTACATGACGTCTCACTTAGAGAAAATAAAGGAGACACAGAAGAGAGAAAGGGGAGTTGTAGTAAAATAAAGAAACGAAACTAGTAACTGCAGTAATTACAGAGCAGAATGAGGCGTCGTCGCAAATAATCGGAGAGGTAAGAGGAGTAAAGAGGCTTTCCTCATTATAACCTTAGAACATTGCCAGATGCTAAGGTAACACCGCAGTTGAATGTCAGCAGTATATCAGAATGATCACAAAGAACTTCATTGACAGAATCCGACCCAGGACAAAAAAAGAGAAATAAAAGGCAAAGATGGCGTCAATTAACAAAGATAAACAAAAGGAAAAACTGAATAGAAGGAAGAAAAGGCGGACAGAGGCAAGCTGAATGGGAGGCCATGAGAACGAGACGACAAACTCCCATCTCTGACCCGGCTACCCACAGGCACCACTCTGTTTTTAAAAAGTCGACAGGTCGTTCCCCGCTAGTGTGGCTGAGGGGGAGGGGGCGCACCCAGGAGCATCCTGGAACCAATTTGAGAGGGAGGAGGCTGATCCTCCTCACACCCCCTCTCGATATCGACGGGACTGGGCTTCCAGTTCAAGGGCTACTCCCTTCCCCTTGGTACTCTCCTTCATTCTTATATGAAGAGACAAAGGCTGATCGGCTAGTCTGCGGTAATTATAGAGGCGTCTTCTTACTATCTTGTGCGTACAAAGTGTTGTCCAACTTTCTTTTTCAACGACTACTCCCCTACTCACACAGGCGGATCTACGGGGGGGGGGGAGCTTTCGGGCTGAAGCCCCCCCCCAATATGGTAAAATGTAACCATGTTGTATTGTAAAAAATATTTAAAAAATGTCTCTTAAAGTATTACTGTTCGTGTAATTACATTTAATAGGACATCAAAACTCACATAGACACCATTTCATGTATGTAGATAGTATATATAACGGATACACTTGATACACACACACACATATATATATATATATATATATATATATATATATATATATATATATATATAGGTATATGAAAAAAAAAAAAAAAAACCTTTCGGGCTGAAGCCTCCCCCCCAAAATGAAATCCTGGATCCGCTAGTGCCTATGCAGAACAGATCTTAGGCCTGTACTAGTGTGGTTTTCAGAAAGTACGATCTACCATTGACCAGATATTTTGCTTGCGTATCATGCTTGAAACAGGACGTGAATATAAGCTTAAAACACATCATCTTTTTGATTTTAAAGAAGCGTATGATAGTGTTCATAGGGAACAGCTTTATGAGGCAATGAGAGAGCTCGGAATCCCTGAAAAGCTTATTAGAATGGTAAGACTCACCATGAGAGAAATGAGATGCATGGTGCAAGTTGGAGAACGAAGATCGTCAGAATTCACTTCTAGAAAAGGACTAAGGCAGGGAGATGCACTGGCACATCTCCTCTTTGATTTAGCTTTAGGGATTCTGGTATTCAAGTGGGCAGAACAGAATTCAGCCGGACAGTGCAACTTCTTGCTTATGCAGATGATATCAACATTGCTGGGCGCTCTTTCCAGGCCGTCTTTGATGGACTTTAGAAACGAGTGGAAGCGGCAAGAAAAATGGGCCTTAAAGTTAACGCTGCAAAAACCAAATATATGGCCACTGAGGGAAATCCCAGACCGGGCAAAAGTATTACCATCGGAGAATTATCCATTGAAAAAGTTTTGGAATTTATTTATCTCGAATCCCTCATAACTCATGATAATGTTGTAGATTCTGAAATTAAGCGAAGAGTGCTATGTGCCAATCGTTGTTATTATGGCCTCAGTTCATATTTTAGGAGCTGTTCCTTAACTAGAGCAACAAAAATCCTATTGTATAAAACAATTATCCGACCGATACTCCTTTATGGCTGAGAAAAATGGACTATCTCCAAAACTGACGAGCAGAATCTAATGGTCCTTGACTGGACGATTTTGCGTAAGATCTTTGGAGCTGTGAAAGTTGACCAGTTATGGAGACATCAGACAAACCAGAGGCTTAGGAGATTTGTTTAAAGAACCAGACGTGGTTCATTTCATGAAGCTCTATAGATTGAGATGGGCTGGGCGCTCGAATGGCTAACAATCACATTCCGAAAAAAATCATGACAGAAGTAATGCACGGAACAAGGCGTAGAGAAAGGCGTCGGCTTTGGTGGAGTAACGGTGTGGCTGGTGATGCCAGGTCCATGTTGGGAGTGAGGAGCTGAATGGCGGTTGCACAGGATAGGAACAATTGTTGGAGGCTGGTACAGGAGGCCAAGACTCAATATCGAGTTGTCTCGCCTACTGAATAGAATAAACAAAAGGAAAACCTGTATAGAAGGAAGAAAAGGCAGGCAGAGGCAAGCTGAATGGAAGGCCATCAGAATGAGACGTCAAACTCTTATCTCTGATCCGGCTACTCACAGGCAACACTCTGTTTTTAAAAAGTCCACAGGTCGTTCCTCGCTATTGTGGACCTAACCACTCCCTTCCTCTTGGTACTCTCCTTCATTCTTATACGAAGAGACAAAAGCCGATGGAAGAGTCAACACCAACTGACACTCATCGGCAAGGTAAAAAACGTTGTGGGAATTCTCCTAGGAAGACTAGTGGCTCTGTTGCTGGACCTTCTTCTCAGCAGGATATTCCAGGGGATCAGGGGAAACCTTAGTTCTACAGGGACGCCGCGGTATCAAGAATCCTCCAAGTGTTCATCGTGGAAAGTGAGGTCGGAGTATAATTACCCCAGAAAATGCCCAGCTAATGAGGAAACTTCTTGTTGCTGAGGTAGAAAGGGACCACGCCCTTGTAGGTAACCGCTAATTTTCGAGAACTCTAAACACCAGACGCATCCTGGTTGTTTTCTCATTTACTGTTTCATCGTGGAGACCAGGATCTGGCTAGTGGATTATGTAGCTCCCACAGACCGTAGGTTTGTGGTCAGGCGGTCTGGCGATGCTCCTGGTTCCACTAAAATAGTATTGGCCTTAATAATATTCAATATAATGGTGACCCTAATTAATATTTTAAATAATAAGTCGGCTATGGCTGAATTAGCTAAATATTTATCGGGGAGGGGGCAAATCCACCCTCGTTCTAATTCAAGAACCTCACTGTTTCAAGAGAAAGATTAAAGACTGGGGAGAGGGAACAGATGGTCGAATCGTCCGATTCCCTATATACTCGTATGACAACCGGATTGCATGTTTCTGGTCATGGAAGAACTTCTTGATTACGCCTCTTCCTCAGATCACTACGAGAGATATTGCAGCAATGAGTTTATTGATTAATATTAATATTAATAAAACTAAATTGATAATTTGATCTATTTAATTTCCTCATAATTAAGATCCTTCTTATCGATCACTAAATAAACTCAATCTCTTCGCTCGAGAAGTAGATTTGCCTCTCTTCGTAGGCGGAGATATTAATGTCCATCAGCCCATTAAGGAAAGTTAAGGCACCAATGAGCGTAGTGAGGCTTAGTTAGGGTATATACAGAGCAAGAAATTCTGAACAGAGGTGGTGAAGCTACTCAGTATCGAACTTAAGACATTTGGTGTCCCCGATCAATGATGTCATCTGATTCCAAAAAATAAATTTTGTTTCTTACGCTGTTTTATATTAAGTAATATTTCATTTAATATGTCTCTAACTCAATTGCTTTATTAATAGACTAAAATTAATTATTCACATAAACTTGGATTTTTTTTATCCTTAACAAGTGGCAGGCGGCTCGTCCAAGTAGACGCCCCCGGACCATTTCCCACCCCTAAGGCACTGACAAAGGTAGTCACTAGAACTTTTTTTTTTTTAAATTTATTTATTTAGATATATAATATTCTGTCACAGGAACAATAATTATATTGATAAATGAACACATCGTATATATGAACACACCGTATATACAAAAAAGAAACAAAAGTAAAATAATAACTAAATAATAATAAATAAAAACTATATACAATAAAAAAAATAAAATAACCTAAATATAAGTAAATTAAAAACATAAAAATACAGTCATACCTATATACAATATATACAATCAGGCGGGGAACCCAAATCCCTGCGCTACTCTCTCAACCGCCTCACCGGTGTAAAAGCCGGTGGAGTTTGAGCGAGAGAGCTTAGCCACATACACTCATGTCTTGAGTGGAGAATCTGGCCATTGCCAGAACTCCAAAATAAATACTATAAAAGATCTCTGGGCCACTGCCGCTTCAACCTTCGAGGAGGATTGTAGGGATGAGTGGAACTAGATAGGGATTGGGCTAGGGGATTTGGATGATTGATAAGGTTCTGATGGAATTTTGAAAAATTTTCAGGGATAAGGTCAAGGACAAATGGGATATTAAGGTCATGATGTAGGGTTTTGTTGGTTACATAGAACGGAGAATCGACTATTGTTCGGAGGACTTTAGATTGAAAGGATTGGATGCGTTTGATGTTAGAGAATTTTGCTTTCCCCTAAAGTTCAAGTCCATAGGTCCAAATGGGTTTCAGGATTGTCTTGTAGATCAGTAATTTGTTGTCAATTGAAAGTTGAGATTTTCTGGTCAGTAGTCTAGTCACTAGAACTAGAAGCGAGATATTGGATATTAATTTTGTTCCAAGCAGTATTACAAGTCTATGTAAAGATTGGAAGATCACTTCAGATATAACTTTGTCTGATCACAGGATGATATTTTTCAAGCTGGAAGCTGTGAAGAGCCTTCCATTATTGACATAAAAACTAAGGAACACCGACTGGAATCTTTATTATAAAAGGCTGGAATCTCTCCAGCCTCCAGATAGAAGTATAACCTGGCAATAATGTATAACATATATAACGTGGCAAGGAAAAGGGGAAATTGCTGGACACTCAGTAATGGCCAGGATGGTTGGAAAAGAACTGCCTGTCTTACAATATCATTCCCCACCTTTTAATAGAACTTAAATTTTAGACACTAAAGTTAAATATCAATACCCAAAATCGGGGGACTGAAAGAAAGGTTTAAAATATTCTCCAAAAGGCTATCTACCCTGTTTCACTGATGGTTCAAGAAAATACTCAACCAGTTTAAATGGTTGTCTAAAGCCATCACCACAATCAATTCTGATAATCTTCATTCAGCTCTTTTAGCCTTAAAATCCATTAAAAGTGACCTCCACTCTAGTGAGTGAGTACAGGTAGGCTTTGGAGACTCTTGCCAGTTCTAAGAAATTACATTTGATATAGTTACCAGGCCACATAGAAGTTACTGGCAATGAGAAAGCACACAAACAAGCTTGCAAGAAAAGATGCTGAAATCCCCCTTAGAGGAGCAGAAATTGCATTAAGCATCTCAAAGAAGTTTCTAATGGCATTGACAGAAACAAACAAGGAGTCAGGAAATTCATAGGTTTAAGGCAAGGCAAGCAATTTATTAAAAGATACTCCCCCTATAAGAACCAAGTGGCTGCTTGGTTTCATCGTTTAATTAAAACATTCTAGGTTTTGATAGAATGTTAGAACAGAATATTTCCTCCATTGAATGACTGCCTCATTATAATTTCAAAATTTATCATACATCCCAACTCTTTTCAAAGATTAAAAATATCAATGATCGATATATTATTTCAACATAATGAATCACTATTTACATATATTTGAAAAATATCAATACAACATACATCAATATTTAAACTCCTTACCTTAAGAGCCTTTTTGCACACTTAGAACTTTACAGTCTGAAAAAAAAATCTATTGGATGAAAATGTAATTTGCTGACAGGGATTTAAAACTTGTTAAAATATTTATGTACACCATATTAATTCGTAACTGCTGAAATAACTAGAAATCCAATACTGATTCAGACAATGAACCGAAATGGCCAAGCTGTCACGAATATTTATTAAAACAAGGTGAAAATAGACTGGTATAAATGGAATATCAATATTCATAAAAAAAATAAAGGTTATTAGGTCTTAGTGTTAGGGACCAATCTAGGGATGTAGGAGCCTTCACCCAAGAGATAGATGTGGCACAGACCAATGATCGAAAACTCTTTTTTGGTCTAAAAATATTCAGAAATACATAGATAATTTGATCTGACTGCAATGTTTTTCTAAACTACTTACTAGCTGTAGAAAAGTAAAAATATATATTGTAGGTAAATAATAAATAGCAAATGTGTTTAGTTTTACAAAATTATTACAGACAATATGTGTTTTCTCCATTTTTATTCATACATAACTGATTTGATTAGTCCATTGCCTGTATTTTTTTATGTTTCAGTTTTTTTTTTTTTATGTTTCAGTTCCACTTCCTTGTGATTTATTTGGTTTAGGCTACTCATCAACATTATCATACCAACTAAATAAAATGTTACCCCATTGAAATAATTTATACAATAGATTTCTTTAATACAGCTAAGTAATGGAGTACTAACTATTTTTGCCACCAATAAATGCACAGGAGGAAGTGTATCTTAATAAGTACCTCTTATGGAAAATTAAAAACATAAAATGTTGAATGAATTTATGGATTAAGAAACAATTTATAATCTAAATATAGGTAGTCAAGTGGAAGTAAAGAAAAGAAAGAATAAAAAAATTAATAACGTATATTTATATGTAAATACATATTTATAACATACAACTTTATTTTTTAATGAACAATATTTTAAAATGACGTACATCCTGAATCAAAAATTTCAACTAAAATACATTAAATGAGCAGAAACAAAAGTAATAAAAAATGTATACAGAAACACTAATTAGTATTAAGTGTAAGTATAGGGTTGTTCAGAAAATAATGTAGGGCTGGGTTTCAGGTTATCAATGTTTTAATATACACTGTTTACTATTTTTGAATTATTTATATGCATATGTATGTATATATATAAGGGTAAATATTAACCATTCCATTTCAAACAACTATAATTTCAATTAAATATGGAAGTTTTTGTAACTTGTAAATATTTAATTTTTGTTGAGATGTTCAGGAGTATTTAATTTTAATTCACCTATTGCAAGCCCAAAACAACAAGAAACAATTATGAAATCTAAGGAAATAACAAGTTAAATGATCGAACAATTTAAAGACAATTCGAAAATATGATGAGGGTGAGTCAGCCATAAACACAAGAAGGTTATTGGAAAATGATGATTGTCTTTGATCGTCGTTGGAAAAGAAAAATAAAGAATTACTCTTAAATAATTTTCAGAGAAGCTTTCTATCAATAAATTTACAGTGAAGGACCAACTAACCAGCAATAATTTGCAAAGTGAAAATTCCAGGAAAATGGTCTTTTCATGAATCAAATGATCTTTCAAAATACTATGTATAAATATTTGTAAAAAACAAGAGACCTAGGATATAAGAATGTACTATCCACCCTAATCTTTATCACTCTCACCTACCAAGTGCAACTGATTTAAACACCAGGATTACCAATCGGAAGAAAAAAAAACTTTGTAAAATATTTTATTAGAAAATTGAACAGTAATTAATTTTCTTAAGACGGAATTGAAATTTTTCTAGTACCTATGTGGAAAATCAATAAAGCCTATTTTGATTGCTTAAACATTATTTAAAATTTATGTTTTTGGTTTTACTAGTTTAGAAGTTCCAGAACCTAAACCTTAAATTATTTTTAGACAACCCAATACAAAAAATCAATATTTGGAATATGAGAAAATGTCATAAAATGTTAAAATTGTATTTAATTTGTATTTTCTTGCTGCTGTTGTTGCTGATTCAAAAATGCAACATTTGAAGCCTTAATTCTTGAGGCATGACCGAGTAATGAAGGGCATGGTGAAATACAAGGTGTTGAACAATGGCTATTACACAGGTCACATTGATCCAACAAACGTAAAAGTTCCTTTGGAGTTGGGCCACCACTTTTTTGATTCACTGAAACATAATAAATAAAAGCTATTTCATTAAGAAAATTGGAAAAGAAGAATAACAGATTATCAAAATAAATACATAGTATCCTGGTACCAAATCAGAGACAATAATCAACTCTGGTTTTAGGTGTGATTTAAAACAGGAATCTAGCAATATTAATGACCACTTAAATAATCTAAAACTATTACAGCCAACAGAGCCTGTCATAATAGATCAAAACAAATATTTAAAAAAAAACTTGGTTGTCCACTATGCAAGATTGGTGAGATGGCATAGAAAACATGGAATATAACTCAAGACAAATATCCTAAACTGCCAAAAAACTAGAAGGAAAATATCAATAAATGGAAGCAGAACACAATACGTATTAATTCGCCAAAGAAAATTGAAAACACTTTAACAATTGTATAATTTGAACAAAATAATATAACTAACAAAGTATATATACATATATAAGGAAAACAAGATTCAGGATAAGAGGAGCATTAATAAAAAATAAAAATATATATGCAATTTACTGTTTTTTTATTTTGTACATTTAACATCTAATCATAAAATTATGCTATACACACACCCATAAATATATATTCATCTATGCTATCTATGCTTAAACTTTTAAAGTCAAATTTTGGTGAAGAAGAAACTTTAGTACAGCTCCATTCTCTTGTTTTCATTAACTCTTTTATCTTCTAGTTCATCTGCAGTTATGTGTAGTCAAACCTAAGACCCAAAAACACTATAGCTAGATAACTGTAAAATTGAATAAGAGATTGATATTTAAAGCTAAGAATACAAAATAAAATTAATAACACATAATACAAATAACAGATTAAAATCAAGATTCTCTATACTGATGAAGAAGCTCCATAAGATATTAGAAAGTGTTAAGAGTATTGGGCATCCTGAGTGTTATTATGAATTTTTAATAGAAAAAAAAAAATAAAGACATCAACATTCAATAGATCAAGATGAGAACACAGCCACAGAAAAACCATTGGATAAATATGAACTATGAAAGAATTTGATATTTAAATGAAGGAGTATTTTTATAGGCACAAAAAAAAAAAATCCGGAAATAAGAGATAGATGTATAAAGCTCTTCCGTTGGAAAGATAAAGGTTCTAGAAAAAAATAATAACTAACTTGTAATGTCATGGAAGGTAATGGAGAACAATGAAAATTCATGAACTTAACCAATGAAACGGGTGGAAAAAATGTATCGCAATTCAGACAATTTTAGACCCAATAATAAGTTTTAATATTAACTACCCTAATTTAACATAAATTAATTACTACTCAACATAGGATGGTAAGAAAAAAGTGTGTTTTGTGGACACTGCACAAAATTTCATTGTTTTTAAGCAGATGCCCACGTCTGGAATCTAGTATTAAATCTAGCCCTGCTAATACCAGATATTTTTTATTAATATGTAGCATAATCTGAATAAATACAGGAACCTACCAGATTCTCCTTTTTTTGAAAGATCTAAAGCTGTAGTAAGATCCCACATTTGAAGAGTGCCATTACTATGGCCAGTAAGTATAAATCTACGTGGACGAGACCCCATTCTACTCGATCCTTCACATTCATGGACACAAAATGATGTAATCGTTGTACTATCAACAGCACGAATCACACAAACTCTGTAACAATAGAAGAAAAAAAAAATGAGACTTGGTTAACAAATAATACATTAATATATTTTTTAATGAATTAAATATCTACATTAATGACACTAATTAAACCTATTAAGCATTAATCTTTATTTATGAAAACTTTAGCAAATTGAGCCTATATGGCTCAAATTACTGCAGTAGTTTAAAGTCATCATATTTATTAAATATATGGGACTACTTCTAGACAAGAAGATACATGATAAAATGCTTTAAAATTCAACATTTAATGTCATACCATCTCAATATTAACGTTTTATAAGTTTAAAACTGATTTATTGTATAATGTTTTACACATATAAAAAGGACGTTAGTTATCTATGGTTACTGGTACTATTACTGGTGGGGGAACTAATCTGGCAAGTGGGCAATGTGGTTCTTTTTGCCACGCCCTGATGGCTATCTTGAGTTTTTCGCCAAGTACTCACCAGAGTGGAAGTGTGAGATTTATTTCCTGGGGCTGCTGAGAAATAAATACTAACTGACCCAGGTGGGAATCAAACACATAATGTTCAAAACCAGGGACTCTAGAACTCATGCCCCAATGAGCTTGGCCATCACGTCCTCTTATTTATGGTTAGCAATATTTAGGTCTGAAACCTGGCAAAAAAAAAACAACAACATAAAATTCATGAATAAGTTCATTAATAGAAGATCAAAATAGTCTTGTGAGTAGAATGCTTTACTAAACGAGCTCTTCTTAAATTTGAGCTGACACTCTTAACTAGTTCTAGACAGAAAATTGGCATTATTACATAAATAAGTTTAACAGACAATTCCAAGGTTAGGTATGACCATTTCATTTTATTACTTGTGTGCAATTACACTATGTTGGGTCTCAGGATTACAACATCCCATCTTCACACTTAATTCAATTAATTTGTTTTTTCAATAACTGACAACTGGAATGGAAATTTAAGGTTAGATAAAATAACTAATTATAACCATTTGAGCAAAATAAAAATTACATTGAAAATATGAAAAAAAATTAGCTATGCATTAAATTGTAAAAAAAATAAACATAGATTATCAAACATAACCTATAATACCAAAAACAATTTATTTCCAAATATAAAAAAAAATAATTAAATAAATTCCAAGATATTACCTTATAATGATGTACCAACATAAAATTGATTAACAGTGTTTGTAAAGTTCTAATTCAAAATCAACTGAATAATTTAATCAATCATAAAATTAGAAAATTTTACAGACAAATAATGAAAAAGGTACCATTATAAAAAATGATATAAAAAATTTAAGAATACATTACACGATTATTACTAATAGTATTTAACTATAGTAAAAATAATTCTCTATTTCTGATGGTCCTATAGTTGTGAAGGGTCCTGACCATAGCATTTCTGTGCTGTAAGAAATATAAATCATCACAAAACCAACAGTCCACAGTCATTTGGTGACAGAAAGTGGTCGATCCAGAAAAAAATGTCTGAAGAATTTTTCTCGATGGCTCTATAGGGTTTTTGGGATGCTGAATGTGAAAACCCAGTTATCAACTAGATTGTTAGGTTTCAGCTAGGTTTCACCATAAAAAAGGCCAAAAAAACTAAAATTTTGGAAATTCTTTTAGTTTTTTTGCTTATAACTCTGAAATGACGCATCCTGGAGAAAAATCACCAGTATCAAAAAGAAAGCTGATAAAATTTCCTGAAAAATAATATTAGAACCAGCTTGCTTCCATTTTTTGTTTGGCCGCTGTAACGCACTACAATGTCAAAATCATCAAATTAGTCCAGTCAAATGGTAGTTGGATGGGGAAATAATTAAAATTGTTCCAGAATGAGATTTTATATTGTTTCGAGATATATGCAAAAAAACAGCGAAATTTCAGGACTTTTTTAAATTTTTTTGGACATGACTCGGAAATTATGCATTTTATCCATAGGCGCGCAGACTTAAAAATTTTTTTTTATTTGTGCCGACATTTCAACCCAGACATATGGGTGATCTTCAGGGCGTAGTTCGAGCACTGAATGCTTTCAAGTTCAGTGCTTTAAGTCCAAGATCACTTGAAAGCATTTAGTGCTCGAACCATGCCCTGAAGATAACCCACATGTTTGGGTTGAAACATTAGCAAAAATAACAAATTAAAATTTTTTTTTAAAAGACTGCGGCCTGAATATTTATCACTCATGATATGTAGAACAGTCGACTAGCTTTCTTCATATAATTCAAATATTTTTTTTACTTTAACATTTTTATAATTTAAATATTAACAATTTATTTTCATAAAATATCATCAGCACCATGTTAAAATGACAAATATTAGAGCCTGTCCAACGTTGCACATGCGTTATTTTAAGATGGTGCTGACGAAATGATCACATGATATCATAGGAATCCATCTCCAAGATGAAACTTGGCAAGTTAGCAGGAATGGTCATAATCACTCTGGAAATGATGAGATATATGCAAAGTAAAGGCCAGGCGATGTTTCTCCATCTTTTGAAGCTTGTCTGAAAACAGAAGACGATCCCGAAGGACTGGGAAGTCACAGTTACAGTGCCAGTATATAAGAAGGAAGACAATACGGACTTCAACAATGATCGAGGTATTTCGCTCCTTAGTGTTCCCAGTAAAATATACTCGAGAATCCTAGAGGCCAGAGTTAGAAGAGTCATAGAAACCAAGATCGGAGAGGAGCAATATGGATTCAGGAGTCAAAGAAGCACACAGGATTTAATTTTCACCATGCGACAAATCACAGAGAAGATTGTCAAGAGGGGTAAAGAACTCTCGGTGTGCTTCTTGGATCTCTGCAAGGCCTTTGACCGAGTTAAGAAAAACCTTACGTATATTTCTGTGAAAACTGAGAATAGAAAATTTTCACGATCGCAATACTTTTCTTTACTATATATTCTATATAGTACCTCTTTACCAGTGATTTTTTTCTAGGATGCTTCATTTCAGAGTTATATTAAAAAAATTGAAACAACTTCCGAAATTTTATGCTTTTTTATCATTTTTTATAATGAATCCATATCCGATAATTAAATTTTCAGATTCAGCATCCAAAAAACCATATAGAGCCGTCGAGAAAAATCCTCCAGAAATTTTTGCCAGTTCAAACTACCAAATGGCTGGACTGCAATACAATTTATCAACCCTAAGACTTCCAAAGAATTCTTTTATGGAACAATCAGTGTTAATTATTTTATCTAAACCTGCCAACATTTACATAATCAAATAAATTCAACATACAGAATCATAAATACCTCTTTTTAAAAATAATACAACAATAACATACCCAAACTAAAAAGTTGAGTAAGAACACTGATGGTAAAGGGTTCATGTTTAAAATTGAAAAATTACAGATTTAAAAAACTTAAGTTCTGATAATTATGTTTTACAAACCTTTTCCCATTAGAAGCTAAACGAACAAACAATTCAGATGTCTCAGGAACAACTTTTTGAACAAAAACTTGTTCATCATCTTGTTCCCCAAATGGGCCTGGAAACAAAAAACCAAACATGTTTTTATTTATTTAATCTCCTCCTCCTCTTCTACCACACAATAGTGTGTGGATCAAAACATGTAAATAGGAGATTATTTCAGACTTAATTATTAGTAATATAATATGCAGGGTATCCCATAAGTAAAAGTTAATATTTAAAAGGTTGATAGTAGACATCAAGATCTACATTTCATTTCATATGAACAATGGCCCAATTTACAGCAGAAAATTAAGAAATTTAATATTTGTGTTTTTTAAGCGAGTCACAGTTTTTATTGATTAGGAAGCAATAACTTAAAAAATACTTTATTTACGTAACCAAAAATTGCTTCATAGTAAACCAGACAAAATTTGCTTTAAACAAAAGTAAAGTCTGTCATTGTTAAAACTATTTGAAGAAAACTATTTGACAGACAAATACAGCTAAGTTCCGTTTAAAAAAAAGGCATAAATTATTTGTGTTTTTTTTTATTATAACCCTTTAACTGTACTACATATACTCCACTTGTAGAGAAACTTCCTCGTATAATAAGCTTTAAGTCCATATTAATTAATAATAGTCCATATTAAGTTGAGGATTATTAGGAAAAATTTTGAGATTCACAAGTTGTTTAAAGAAATATAAAGATATGATTTCCTATCCCGTCAGCTTAAAGTTTTCTACAAAAATAACTACAGTTAAATGTTGCCAAGTTTTTATTTATTCCATGATATGGAATGTATTGTAATAAACAAAATTGCCTAAAACACGTATTTATAAATATAAAAAATTTAAAAATAAAAACAAGAAATAAAAACTTTGCAAGAGATAGTTGTAGTCATTTTTGCAGAAAACACGGGTACTGTTGGATCACTGGATAGAAAATCACATCATTTCTATACACAACTTGAGGTGAATCTCAAAAGTTTTCCTAATAAACTTCAACTTAATTAATATAGACTTAAAGCTTATTAGCTGTATTTGTCCGTCCAATAGTTCTCTTCAAATACTTTTAGCAATGACAGACTTTACTTTTGTTTAAAGAAAATGTTGTCTAGTTTACTATAGAGCAATTTTTGGTTACTCAAATAAAGCATTTTTTAAGTTATCGTTCCCTAATCAACAAAAAATATGACTCGCTTAAAAAAAAAAAAAATCTTAAATTTCCTACTTTTCTGCTGGAAATTGGGCAATTGTTTATATGAAGTTTTTTGTAGATCTCGATGTAATATCAACATATTAAATATTTCCCTTCACTTACAGGAAACCCTGTATATATATATATATATATATATATATATATATATATATATATATTCTTTATTAATAGGTTGGCAATAAAAAAATAAATAAATCCATATTAATTTAATGTAATATTTCATCTCATCACTGCGGACGTTTTGGGAGTTTCTCCCATCCTCAGAGATATCAGAGAAAATCGTAAAACATAATGCAGTTCCATTACATGGAGACCCATCAGTCCTTTTCCTTCCATTCAACGCCTTCTTTGTAGAGACCTAACGTACTTTCAAATCCTCTGTTAAGTCATGTTTCCTCCACCTTTCAAAACAACAGGCATGGACAATATATTCTAGTGCAGTTCTTAATCCTAAACACAAAATAATCATTGACCATACATGCCCATTGATACATATTATTCACAGATAATTTAAATTGTAATGAAAAAATAGCTCTGATGGGAGAAAATCTCAAAACGGCAATGATGAGATGAAATATAACATTAAATTATAATAAGACATTTTTTATTGTCGGCTGTCCCTATTAATGTGGTTCTGCTTTTTGTAGATTTATTTATAGCTTTGTGAGGAAAGGAGGAATTTAGTTGAAGTTATCAAAATAGTTGGTTAGATGTTCTAGCCTAGGAGGTGAAATTTTTGAGACATTTTTTTTAATTTTTTGTCTGCTATGAAAATTTATATTTAAGAGTCTTTCAAGCTGTGAAATATTAATATCAATTAAGTTTCTCCTTAAAAAAATACTTAATCCTACTTTTGGTTGGTAAAAATTGTAAGAATATTGTATTCATACTATAGGTATATGCCATATATAAGTTTTGGTTTCTAAATTAAAATTAGATGCACAAATGATATGTTGTCCCAATTAGATCCAAAAACAAGAATAATGCATGTATTGTAGACGTTAGATAGCAGAGCATATATATTAATAAACACATTATATATACCATACAATACATCAGATCCCATTAAAAATTGAATTAGGGAGAAAAAATGTTAATATTAATTTTTTGCTTATCGAAAAACCCTTAAATATGAATTTTCATAGCAACATAAAAATAAAAAAAATTTCCTCAATATTTCACTGTGTTTAATATCTATAATTAATTTATTAACCAAGCTGAATCTTATAAGAACTTTTAATTGAAGGAGGAATATTGAATTTAGATAGCAATAAAAAAAAATAAAACTTTTTTACTCAAAATTTTCTCATTGGTTAGAGCCTTAGATTTTTTCTTTTCTAGAAAATTTCATTAACAGTGATAACTTTAACATGCCTCTGTTATGACCTATGTGTATATATATATATATATATATATATATATATATATTATGACCTATCCTCACAAAACTTTACAGGGATTTAGAGCCTCACGAACAACATAAAATGGTACAAATTAGACTTTTCCTAACAAATTAGATCTGGAGATATAAAATAAAAATATTAGAAGAGTTTTTCTTTATTTATTCCTTATAAAAGTGTAACACCTAAAAGTTGTTAATATGGGCTGGAAGTGTAGTAATTCAGCTTTTCAACAAGGGAAAAAAAATCTTAAAAAAAAATCAAGTTCAAAAATTGATATTTTTTTACTACAAAACAAATTTGTATTAAGCAGTTTTAAAGGATGCTAGAAACGAATCTGAACAGAACAACCAGAACATTGGACAGTCACTGGAAAACGGACTAAATCTGCAGAGGAACCTACCACTGATAACAGATCAGTCCAAATCCTTGATACCATAATCACCACAATCAAGAGTGGTTAGCAGAGAGCCCTATAATGGTCCTGATACTACCGTTGATATTTTTACCATTTGGGACCTTTTAATACAGGACATATCTTTGTAACATCCAAAGTCTGGAGAGGGTAAAGGTCGTGACGGCCGAGCGTATTGAAGCACTAACTTTAACAGTCTTGAGTCTAGTGACAAATCTCGCCTGTGTGGGTTTACATTTATTTCATTGTGGACACACAGAATGAATCTTGATCTCTCATTCTGGTTAGAATAGGTTCGGATGTACCTAAAAAACAACCCCCTCTCTCCTACATATTCCAGAAATGGCAGAGTAGGGGGTAATTAAATTTTTTAAAATCTGGATAGTGTAAACCTAGGGGGCTTCAGAAACAGATACTGAGTGGCCAAGTTGGTCTACTCCAGTTTGAACCAGCAAGAGCTAACTAATTTATAAAGATAACCCATTAAGTTTAATCACTGCCTTCTCATTAATATTAGTTATCCTAAGAATGTACATCCAAATTATTTGGTGGTATTATCAACTCTTGATGTTTCCATGAAATTTTCATTCTCAAGGCAGAGCATGATTGGCTGCATCTCTCCTATATTAATTATGGTGCCCACACTTTTCTGTGTATTTACTGTTGGAATTACCTCCTAAGCATCCTTTAGAAAACAAGGTTATTGAAATTCTCCAGTTGACTCGTCCTTAGTCAGTCCGAATATTTTATACAATACTTTATTTTCAAAAACTTAAAGGTGTCGATCATCCTATAATGTATGCAGCCATGTTTCTCATCCATAAAGAACGTAGGTACGATAATGGTTTTATAAATTCTAATTTTTAAGTTTCAGAACAGAAGGCATGAACTAAGTAGTTTCAACACAGAAAAATAACAAGCATTTCTACATTAACATTAACTTTATTTTTTCTAGTTATCGTAGACCCTAGATATCTAAACTTCTCCACGTGTTCGAACATATTTCCTTCAATATCGATATCACTGAAATTGTCCCCATAATATATTCATAACTAATCATTTATTTTGTCTTATCCATATTAGCTCCAATTCTTTACCGGCTTTCATTAATTTTGACATATTTAGTTTTATATTTTCCGTGTCTTCGCTTAACAGGACCAAATTATCAGCATGACCAAGCACAGGTATTTTCCAACCAGATTCAAATCGTTTTGGGTGCGCATTGATTCCCTAATGACATGTTCTAATGCTAAATTAAAAAAGGTAGGTGAAAGGGAATCCACCTTGTTTTAAACCTGAACCCCAAACTTTATGGATTAATAATTACCGATTCTAACTTTATTAAATGTATCTGTCATGCAAATCTTAATTAGATTTACTTTTTTTTTTTTTTTTGGAATCCCCTGCTCGATAAGTAAATTATACAGCTTTTGGCAGTCTATAAAATCATAAGATTTTATTAAATCGATATACAGCTGATGAACAATACTGTTGTACACTATTTTTCTCTCTTAATATTTGCCATAAAGAAAATATTTGATCAATAGTTGAACGATTTTGTCTAAATTTGCATTGATAATCTCCAATAATTTTTTCGGCGTATTCAGTGATTCGATTAGTAAGGATTTATGTGAATATTTCTTAACATACAGGAAAGAGTGAGATTCCGATGATGATGATGATGAGATCTTGATAGTTTTTACAATCCGTTCTCGGGCCCTTTTTGTGAATCAGAATAAGTATAGATTCCTTCCACTCTTCTGGCAGTTTCTCATTATCTCAGATCATTTTAACAAAAAAAAATTAATTTTAGCAACTCCAGCTTCGCCCACTAGAAATAATATCCCCAGGACTTACCTCAACTATTGGGCAGGTTCTCAGGTGGCAGATAGTGGAATAATCTTTAGATATATAGGTCAGTTGTGAATAAAGGATAAATCAAATAAGCAGTCAAATAAGAAGATACTGTAACATGGCGAGTTAGTGCCGCCATCAAATAAGCACTGCCTCGTACTGCCTTATACGATATGGGTGGGGAAACTCAAAGGCTAGGAGAGGATAACTCCAACAGAAAAGCAAAGGGTGGTCTAGACTCCAAGCTGTAGTGGAAGCAACCAGGCTCGAGACGGAAACCTCTAAGCTAAATGACCTGGCCCTCCAGGTTAGGGGTTGAGGGCAAGGCTAACGACCCTGCCTCGGAAAACAAACCTTGTTGAGAAACATATGAACAATAATAAAACAAATGGAAAACATGGCTTTGGAAAACAGAAATTGGATATGGACTTAAAAATTGCTACATGGAATGTAAGAACATTGCTACAGCCAGGGAAAATGGCGGAAAAAAGAAAAAAGAACAGGCAGAAATGGGACAAGATTTCTAATTTCAAAGCGATTAAGAAATACCCTTCTGCTATTTGAGCCTATTAGTGATAGAATGTGTAAAACTCGGCTTAAAGGCAAATTCAGAAATATCACTGTTATATCTGCAAATTCCCCCACAGAAGATAGTAATGATGATGAAAAGATCTTATTATACCAAAAACTTGAAAGAACTTACCAGAATAGTCCAATGTATAATACCAAAATAGTAATGGGAGATTTGAATGCCAAAATTGAAGACCAAAGAGGATTTTATTAAAAATGTTGCCGGTGCTCATTCCCTACATAATGTGACAAATAAGAATGGGGAATTTCTATGTCAATTTGCAGAATCATATAATATGGTAATAAAGAGTAAATACTTCCTTCATAAGGACATTTATAAAGGGACTTGGAAGGCACCTAATGGTGCAATAACTCAAATAAATCATGTCCAAATTTCTAAAAGACATAGCTCCTCAATAATAGATGTTAAATCTTCACGTGGTCCTGATTGTGACACTGACCATTATATGATTAGAATCAAATTTAGAGAGCGACTCACAAAAGCCAAACTTGGAAAACATCACAATAGGAAATGGTGGAACTTGGAGACACTAAAAGATCCAAGTAAAGTCGCAGATTTAAAAGAATCAATTGATAAAAATATGGAAGAAAAACTGAAAGAGGATGCAGAAAAAAAAAAATGGTGGCACAGAATAAAAACCGTAATGATGAAATCGGCGGAGGAGGTAGTCGGTTTGGAGGATAGGAGTAGAAGAAAAGAGTGGTTTGAAGATGAATATTTGGAAGCATTAGAGAAAAGAAACGACCACTGATAAGCAATGATGCAGCGTTCTACTAGTCGAAGTGTGACTTAATATCAGATAAGCCGAAGAAAAGCTAAAAAACTTATACGTACAAGGATGTAACAAAAGGAACAAAAGGATGTACATGAAAAAGAAAGTTGAAGAATTGCATACCAATAATGAAACGAGGAAATTTTATGCAGCTATAAAACACATAAGCCGCGGCTTTCAACCAAAAGTGGACACATGTAAAGACAAGAATGGCAATATAATTGAAGAGAAAAGCCTAGTCATTGACAGATGGGCCGAGCATTTTGGTGAGTTATTGGATAAGAATTGCACGGACTGGTTGTTGGAACAACTCTTTTTCCTCGAAAGAATATCCACAAAGCAACATGGATCTCTCCAAATGGGCAAACAGCATCACAGATAGACCATGTACTCATTAGTGCCCGTCACAAGTCCAACATGATAAATGCAAGATCTTATAGAGGTGCAAATATGGACACGGATCACTATTTGAGCATTGCCGAGGTCAGATCACGAATTTCGCTGATTAAAAACCACTACCAACGACCAAAGAAGAAGATTGATGTGGTTAAACTTAAGGACTCAGACCACCAATATTCGTATCAACAAGCTGTGGAGACGAAACTTAATGAAGAAGTAATTAATGACAGCTCTATGGTCGATGAACAGTGGAAGAGATGCAGCAACGCAATGAAACAGGCAGCAGAAGAAGCTCTTGGCTACGAGACTAAATCTAGAAGGCCCCCATGGTTTGATGCTGAGTGCCTTCAAGCAGTAAAAGTGAAAAATGAAGCCTACAGAAAGAAGGTTCAGCGTCCCACAAGGCTCTCCCAAGAAACATATAGAAGAAAAAGACGCGAAGAGAAGAGATTATTCCGCGGAAAGAGAAGAGCTTGGGAAAATAAGAACATGGAGGACACAGAGGCATTGCGAGGCCAAAATGAAAGTCGCCTGTTCTTTCAGAGAATAAACGAGGGTAGGGCAGCTTTTAGGCCCAGAGTGACGGCATGCAAAGACACAAATGGAACTCTTTTAAGCCACAAAGATGACGTACTAAGGAGATGGGTACAACATTTCAAAGGTGCATTAAACAGAGGAACGGTGCCTGGAGAAGTAGGTGTAATGAAGGAAGACTCCCTGAATTCTATTGAACCCCCGGATGAGGAGGAAATGGAAAACGCCCTGAGGAAATTGAAAAATGGAAAGGCGCCAGGCCCGGACGGAATCCAGTCCGAGCTGTTGAAATGGGGAGGTGAAGAACTCACGAATGCGCTGCATGATTTAATGCTGACCATCTGGGAGAAGGAAGCTATGCCTACGGAATGGGCTACAGCCATTATCTGCCCAATACATAAGAAAGGAGATCAAACAGAATGCGCTAACTATCGAGGAATCTCACTCCTTTCGTGTGCTTATAAGCTGCTCTCTAACATTCTTTTTGAGAGGATCCTCCCGTATTCTGAAAAGGAACTGGGGAAATATCAGGCTGGATTTCGAAGAGGACGCTCAACGACTGATCAACTGTTCTCTCTGAGGATGATCCTAGAAAAGACTATGGAGCGTAAGGTAGTCACCCACCATTTATTCCTGGACTTTAAAGCAGCATACGACAGCGTTGATAGAACGCAACTATACTGTGCCTTGGAGGAGCTAAGCATCCCTCAGAAGCTCGTACGCCTAATCAAGATGACCATGGACAGCTCGAGATGCAGAATACGCGTCGGTTCTGACGACTCCGAAGAGTTTAAAGTGAGCAGTGGGGTTAGGCAAGGGGATGCCCTCGCCTGTCTATTGTTCAATTTGGCAGAGGAGAAAGCTGTAAGAGACTCCGGTATTCAGACCAAAGATATAATCTTCAATCGCCTGACACAGCTTCTTGGTTTTGCTGATGATATTGACATAGTAGGTAGGTCTGAACGGGCTCTCAGAGAAGCGTTTATAAGCCTTGAAGCAGCTGCAAGACCACTTGGTCTAGAAGTCAACGAGAGGAAAACTAAGTATATGAGAGTTGGCGGTGAGGTTGATCTGAACTCTCCATTTGAGGTAGGTTCTTTTAAGTTTGAGAGAGTGAAAAGTTTTATATACCTTGGGTCTGAAATCAATAGCAAGAATGACATGGCTCAAGAAATACAAAGAAGGATCACGGCTGCCAATAGATGTGTCTTTGGACTTGGCCGACACTTAAGAAGTAGGTACCTCTCAAAGAAGACCAAGCTGATCATATACAAGACCCTTGTTCGGCCTGTTTTGACATATGGCTCAGAGGCTTGGACGATGACCAAAAGGGATGAGATGAAGCTGAGTGTCTTTGAGCGAGGAGTCCTCAGAAGGATTTATGGTCCAGTAAAGGAGGGTGATGTCTGGAGGAAAAGAAAAAATAGGGAGCTCAGTTCTCTCTATGCAGACATCGACGTAGTCACGTATATTAAACTGGCCAGACTAAGGTGGGCAGGGCATGTGGCCAGAATGAGCACCCTTGAAATACCAAAAAAAATAATGATGGAGGAGCTGCACCTCGTAAGACGGGTAGGAAGGCCGAGGACGAGATGGTTGGACAACGTGGCCTATGATGCGAGAACCCTGCTTGGTGTGCGGAACTGGAGAGCTGCAGCAGAAGACAGAGCCAACTGGCGGAGGCTCTTGGAGGAGGCCCAGTCTCGGTGACGAGATGTTGTGCCATACATGAATGAATGAATTGGATAAGAGGGAAAATGAAGAAAGTGATGAGTAGTGATCCCAAACGACACTGACATTGAGCCACCTGATATAGAAGACGTAACCGAAGTGATACAAAAGCTAAAAAATAATAAAGCATCTGGCGAAGATTTACTTATAGCCGAATTCTTTAAAGGCAGTAGCGAGAATATGTTCACACATCTATATAATTTGGTCTTGAACATATGGATGAATGAGAGCATGCCTCAAGAGTGGAGGACTAATTTGCTTTGTCCCACCTTTAAAAAAGGAGATAAACTGCAATGCAGAAATTACAGAGGAATATCCCTCTTGTAGGTAGCATAAAAAATATTCTCGAATATTATCCTGAAGAAACTAAATGTCTATGCTGAACGGATTGTAGGAGAATATCTGTGTGGGTTCCATAAAGAAAAAGGAACAATTTTTTGTAATGAGACAAATATTAGAAAAGTGATGGGAGCACAAAACTACAATTCATGTTCTTTCAATTGATTATCGCCAAGCCTTCGATAGCATTAATAGGACTAACTTGATTAAAGCACTAATAGAATACAACATTCCAAAAAGATGATAAGATTGATCCAGATGACTCTAAGCAATAGCCATACCAAAGTTATTGCACGTAATACATTTACAATATCAACCGGTATCAGACAAGGAGATGCTCTGTCCGCCACTCTCTTCAACCTAGTGTTACATAAGGTAGTTAATAGAATATATACGCAAGGAAATATATTTTATTCAAGCATTCAAATCTGTGCATATGCAGATGACATAGCTCTTGTTGCCAGAAGTGTTCAAACCCTTAATGAAATTTTCAATATTGAACAAAAACGTGTTTATTATACTTCAAAAAAATATACAAAGTAAAATATATATAAAAGCAACAACACATATACAATGGAAAATTCCATCTGTCGAGGTCTGTGTATAATTAATAATAAATATTCATTACATTTATAACTAAAATAAATGAGTAATAATATATATACAGTATTATTATATATTTAAACATTCATTATAGCAATTTCTTCCTTCACTGTTTCAATTGTTTAAATAGAGTTTTCAAAAATCAAATATTAATACCTCATAAATCCAATATACAATAAAACAAACGTTACGATAAATAAACACGATATTGTATCAATAGTTTACTAACTGATCAATTGAGATCTTTGCAATGTGGCCTGCTGTTCATAATTGCTTAAGGCTTTCCAGTTAGAACTCTTTAATAAACCAAATAATTCTTCCGGAGAACAGGTCTGCTGCCCAAAACATTTCTCTCTTATCTCACTGTACATGTGACAAGTCCCCAAAAAGTGAATGATATCCTCTTTTTCTTGAGAGTTACATACCGGACAGTTATATAATGGCTCCTAACCATGCGTATTTCACGAATTTAAAGCTTTTGAAATCATCCTTGATGCCAAGAAAAACAAAAATAAGACTATACACTACCTTCATAAGACCCATACTTACTTACGTGGCTGAAATATGGACGATTACTGCCACCATGACAAATTCGTTAAGGGTCTTCAAGAAAAAGATGCTGAGAAAAATATTTGGCCTCTTGTAAAATGAAAAAACTCAAGCATGGAGGATTAGAACCAATAAGGAACTATATGATTCAATAGTGAAATTGTGAACTTTATAAAATCACGGCGGATTGAATGGTTGGGGCACGCTCTTAGAATGGCAGATGAGAGAATCCCAAAAAAGATGCTCAAAGGAAGAATTTATGGTGTCAGAGGAAGGGAAAGGCGGTTGGAGGATGTGGAGGACGACCTTAGGCGGTTAAGAGTTACAAACTGGAGGGAAAAGGCTAAGGACAGGGACATCTGGAGAGCTGTTGTTCAGGAAGCCAAGGCTCACCCCGGGCTGTAGAGCTATCGAAGAAGAGAAGAAATAATATCAGTTTCCGGTGCTTTGTAAGATTTCAATTTTCCGATAGTTACATGAACTTCCTCTTTACTTGGTTCTTCTACAAACGATTTAGCACTCTGGTACTCAGAGGGAGGACACAGATCATTATTTACCGTATTTAAAATATTGTCAAAGTGGTTCTTAAACTTACTTAAAATTCAACTGGATTGTTCAAGATATTTTCATCCCTTATTCCAGATGTTAAAGGCCCTCAACATATATGTGACCTGTTTAAACCATTTTACATGTTTCTTACATTATTTTCAAATCTAGTAGTTTGTTTTTATATTATTTTATCTTTAAGATACTCTCTTTTTTTTGTTTTGGAACAATTTAATTGTTTCATTCTTTAGGGCTCGGAAGTATTCAAGATTGTTTTCGCTAGGACTATTTAGAGCTTTTCTTTCATCGGATATGTTCAAACAATGTTCATCGAACTACAATTTGTTTCTTTAATTTTCCTTTTTCCCAAGACAAGAGTTACCGGCCTCCTAAATATTATCCCTGATTCCAACCCATAATATGTCTATATCATCGCGATCCTCGTCAGAGGATTCTAAAGCTTTGAACCGATTCTTGACTTCTAGCTCCAATTGATGGATTTTTAATTTTTCTAGACTAAAATTTTAGGAACCGAAACTATTTTATTTTTTTTATTAAGTTATGTTGAAGTTAAGTTAGTAATTCATGGTCCTACCCAGGTTCTGCAGTGTGATAAGACCGTTTATTAATTATACTACTTTGGCAGCTACATTGTATCAAGGCATGATCGATTTGATTTCATGATTGCAAATCCGGTGATCTCCAAGTATACTCATGTTTAAACATAGTACTTTTAATTAACAGGTTTTTTGAGACAGCGAAGTTGAATCAGTCGGATCCCATTTCATTATTATACTCGTGCAAACTTTCTTTACTGATTATCGGAAAATAAATTTCTTCCCTCCCCAACTTTGTGTTCGAGTCTCCTAGAATTATTTTCATGCCTTTTCGCGGTAAGAGGCCCTCTCCTTGTTGTCCCCCTGGACGCTCTCATTGTTGGTCAGAGAGCCAATTGGACTTAACCGGGAGGTACTTCCAAGGAATTTCCACTGACCATCCCCATATCCACCACCCGTGGGACGCTCTCCTGCGCAGTAATGAGATCCACGCAAGGGCAGGTTGCTATTACTAATTGAAAATCTCTAAGTGGTGCACTTTATATTTCAATGCACCTGCTAGAAGGTTAATGAATCTGTCAGTTTATTTTTTACATCCTTATTACAAAGAAAGAAAAAGAGGAGATTTATTAGGAACAATGGCTGTTTATTATTGCTATCCTTTTTTAAAACAATACTGTGTATACATTTTTAATTACTTAAAAACTTACCAAAATCATTTCCAACGGTATAACTTATATAAGGGTCTATTTCTTCTAGTGCAAGAATCTTGAAAGAAGCAACAGGTGTTGAACCTGGTTGAGTAGATATCATACCACGAAACCTTGTAACACTCCATGTTCTCACATGATTATATTCACAACAAACGGAAACCAAAAATTTTTCAGAAAGGGTTACCTAAAAAATAAAATAAAAATATTGTAAAATAAATACAGCAGTAAACAAGGCTATTATATTTAGTGTTGAGGCCAATAACATAGAAATTTAAGATAATGTTATGCAGATGAGGCTAGTTATTATTGCGTCGAACGCTAAATTAATATATATTTTTTTCCAGCGCTGTGTCTAATTATACTTTTGTTTATAAAAAAATCTTGTTTTTAAATTTAATACTAGATGGAATTTAATGCTTAATTCTTGTTTTCAATTTTGTTTTATTTACTAATGTTATTACTGCACCATATTTTATATTAATTTTTGGGTATAAAACTTTGTATCTATGAAGTTGTTTTTGTATTTTTATAGTATTACCAAATATAAAGATGGGTGGTAGATATTCAGGAAACAGTCATTATAAAGTTTTTATTGATGCCAACATTTCAACCCAAACATGTGAGTCATCATCAGGGCGTTTTTCGAGCACTGAAGGTATTCAAGTACTGGAGTAGAGGTGTTAGGGTATTTGAATACCTTCAGTGCTCGAAACACACTCTGATGATGACCCACATGTTTGGGTTGAAACGTCGGCACCAATAAAACTTTATAATGACAGCGTCCTGAATATTTATCACCCACGATATGTAGAACAGTCGATAAACTTCCTTCAACAAATATAAAGATGAATTCCAGAGGAAGAATTAATGCGGATCAAATTTAAAGAATGAATGAATGAAAGAAAAGAAATTGTATTTTGTAAGATATACAATTTGAGGATATCTGGCTTCACCACAACCATTTCTAACCATTATAAACATTTAGTACATAAGTTAATATACATATAAATAAATTGGAAAATTATTAATTAAAATTAAAAATAAAAATAAATAAATAAAGTGTATTAGTTTTGAAAATATGTTAAAATTAGTAAAATATAGAAATAATAAACCTTTCCAGTTTCTTATTATATGAAAAGAAAATTGCAATATACAAAACATAACACTGTATTTTATGTTTGATTAGAAATAATATAAGAAAAATAATTTAAAAATACAAACATCCAGTAAAGAAAAAAAAAAAAAAAAAATAGCTGAGCCAGCTGGGAAATGAACCCAGTGAGGGTATCATTAGTGAATTGCAGTTAAGAGCCTTCACCACAACAAGCTTAGCTATCACATCTCTATTCATGAAACAATAGAACTTGTATAGATTTACCTTTGTTACAGCACTCTGATGAACAGTGAATGTTTGAAACAATTGTGGGCTATGTCCAACAGTTTCTGGATGCTGAACTATGACACGGACAGTTCCTGAACTTGTGCCATATGCTATTTCAATCCAATTTCCACATAAACCTGGAAAAAATACACTTTTCAAATTTTATATACTAATTCTATTAATATGTTATTTCTATGTTTCAATAAGTTTTAAGAACTATATTTAGAGGAATATTTAACATCGTAATTCAAAACAACAATATTTTATTGGTTGTAAAATTGTTCTTACTTTATTTAAAATTTAAAAAAATCATAAAAATCTTAGGATACTTTGTCTCATGATTTTTTTTTTTTAATTTGTTTCAAAAAGATATATCGCTACAACAAAAAATAGAAATGTTTCTCTGTGGTAACCCACTTGGGAGTCTTTGTTATGAATTCATGAACAGTATAGGAAATTATAAGGTAATAGGTATTACCTAGGACTCTTGAAGATCATTTTAAGAGAATCTGACTGTATGTTTATAATTAGGAATTAATAATTTATTAAACTTGTAGTATACATTAACTCACTTGTTTTGGGAGTCAAATAAACTGATATTGCTGTGATCAATTCATGAGATGGATCTCTGTACAATTTAGTAACAAGAAGATCATTATCTTTCATTCGAAGTGGAAATTTCTGCATATCTGGAAACAAAATTTCGATAAAATAAAATTATTAATGAAGACAAATACTATGAATAAATTTGAAAGGAACCCTTTCAGAAGAAGTTAGTCGGGGGGTGTGGTCAAAAAATACTATATTATATAATAGTATATTTTATTACATTGTCCAACCTTTCGACCTACGTTATAGGTCTTCTTCAGGGCTATATAAGATACAAACAATACATATAAGTTATTTGATTTTATATATACAATAAATTAAATAATAAATTTTAGAAAGTTACAGCATATGTAGATGACTATTGACATTCAGTTCAACTGGGAAAAGGTAATGAATTATTAGGATAACTGGAGTATATTAAGGGTAATAGGTAGTAAGTACATAAAGAATAATAATAATAGGGAAAGGAGATGGTCTGGGGTATTAGTCATAAATAGACTAAAATAGTGGCAAAACTATTTCATTTCAAGCCAATGTTTCGACCCCACTTTGCAGGTCTCCTTCAGAGAGGTGTGTTCAGCAAGGAGTTTTAGTTAAAACTGCCACTATTTTAGTCTATTTATGACCGCCATCCCGGACCATCTTCCTTTAAAATACAACGGTCAACTATTAAATATTTAATAATAATAATAGTAAGAGTCAAAAACACACTATTCAGGCATTGTTGAAGACTGTATGGTGACTAGTTGTCTGTTGTCGGATCAGGTAACAGAAAACTGACAAGTAGAAAGGGACTAGGGGGTTCTGAAAATAGTACTTGTCTGTTGCCGAATATTTGTATACTAGTAGACCCGTGCGAAAAATTCGCAGAGCATATTGTTATCAAATGCCAAATAAGAAAATAAGAAAATGCAACTTATCAAAAGATTTAGACATCAAATGTTACTTTATCGATAAATATAATCCACAGAGCAAACAAAAATTAATTTAAATCTTCATTTTTGTTTGGAACCAACATGTATACAAATTTCAGTAAGCTGTATATTTGCTAAAAATTGTCCGATTGCGATGATTTTTTTTTTCCTTTTGTAGGGAATTTAGTAATCTTTTATATAATTATGGGCATAACCAAGGGAAAAGTGTGCAATTTTTCAGTTATTCGCAAATAAAGTTTATTTTCTTTCATAACTTGTTTGCCTGAATTTTCTGGGTGATTGGACTATTTTGCCAGCCTGAAGGAGAAGGAAGCCTTCGAAATTGGTGGCTCAATCTTGAGATTTGGTGAAAAATTTACGATGATATGGCTTGCCGATCAAAAACACCATCGATGAATAATATAAACTCCCCCTCTCTCGATCATAGAGACCTCAAGTCGACGAAATGAGACATGTATTCAATGACAAAACTACAATTAATGTAAGGTTGTGTGGATGCGAACCCTATGCCTTGCGTTATCTCGAAAATAGTACGTTTTTCGGCTTAAAAACGCAGGATCCGATAGTTCCGAAGGAACTATCCGGGTCTTGCTGTAGGCATCAAAATCTTCAAGATCCAATTTGTCCCGTATCAATCTACACACCTACCACCGTTCCAGTATCGAAGCCTATCAAAATGTTTGTATTGACTTTATTTATTTTAGAAAGAAAAACCAAAGTGGAGAATACGATTCGCTAACCCCCCATGCAATTATGAATCCAACGGTACCCCATTCGTGGTATTTGAGCATAACAGGAGCTTATATTTGGTACAAAACCGATTTCGAGCCTTACTGTAATAATATATGTACGGATGGGTGAGATAAGAAAAGGCGATTATACCTAAAGTTACTGAAGTGGTACTTTCATGCATTGTTCTGTGTAATGGGTTAAATAATTAAATACATCTAAAGAAGGTGGATATTAATAATAATAATAGTAAGAGTATTTGTAAATGTGGGCAATACAAATTAGGAGTTATCATTACATCACATCATCCTGTTCATGAAATACATGGTTTCAGAGTATCATGACAATTTTTCATTTTATCCATATACAAGACTTATTAATTATGCATTTTGATATTTTAAAAACTTTTTTGGAATATAGATTTAGAAATTTATGAAAAAAGGAAGTTTTTTTTATTACTGAGAATCACAGAATCAGTAACGTAGTTTAATGCATTGACTGAAGGCATTTTCTATTTTCAATGGTAAGAAAATTTAGGAACATACTTCTTTTCAATGAAAGGGAATTAAGAAAGGCTAATGGTGAGGGATGGAATAAATGATGTGTAAGCGAACTCTTGAATTAAATATGTGTACAATAGCATAAACCACTTTATTTCTTAACAATAAACAATTTTGAGCAGTGAATATTTCATGTTTAATTACAGGCAATGAGGGACCAGGGCTGGGGTAGCCGTGTGGACTAAGGCGCTTGCAATAGGTAATCAAAGTTAAAAAATGTCGAGCGTGGTAAGTACTTAGACGGGTGACCATCCCACAGTGAAAACCACGCTGCTCGGCACTCCCTTCCTCCCCAGGTATGCAAGCCCCGCCAGCCTACTGAAGGCAACTCTCACCGACCGGGTGTAAGACTGATGACCCTACTATGTGTACGTAAATCCGGAATCGGGATATGGTTTACCAGGATGTCAGTCAGTAGCCCCATGAGGTTTGGTCAATGAACGATCTGTTTCAGGGAAAGAAATATAGGTCCTCGTGCGCCTACTGACTCTGAGCAGCCATAATACATGGATCTAGACTGATTTGTCATTGCCCTTAAACCCAAGTGAGTCGGTGAGAACAACATAGGCCCCAAAGGGATCAGCTATGGGGCTACGGATGGCCTGATGCTGCACCATGGGGACCATGATTTGTTGCAACGTGAAGTAGGGTGACCCCCTACAGGCTATTTGTGCCTTTTAGAATCTAATTAAATTGACTCAGGGAGAAAATAATTGATTAAGGGAGAAAACGTGGCGGTTAAGCGTGATCCTATCCCGATCTCCTCACTGCACAACCATAAGCATTGAAACAATACTTTTTTTTTTTTTTTAATACTAAGTCTAGGAGTTTTATTCATAACATTTTTTAATCATGTTATAAGATGATTTTTGATGCAATCTTCCCACCTTCACTTCTCACTTCAGACGTTTATCATTAGGCATAGTACCTATTAACTTTTTAGGGATTCTGTCAATACTAAGCTTAACAATTTTACACACCCAATTTATTTGTTACAATCTAACAACCTTAATTAAATTAACCGGATACAGTTCATGCAATTCAGCATTGTGTAACCGCCTAAATTTTCTGGTTCTTTTTCAGCCTGAATACTTTATTTTCAAAATCAGTTTTTGACAAATTTGGTAAAAATCAGCGTTGGTTGATCGTGAATTTATATCTTCCCATCTAACCAAATTATAAAGTTTATGTACTCGTTCGACACACAATTTAACGTTCTTTAATTTATTAATGAGTAAATTTTTCGCTTTAATGCATCGTTTAGAAGTTATGGGTGAAAAAACAAAAACTCAGAATTTTACTCAGAATAACATACACTTTTGTAATTTACAATCAAACCTTCGCCAGCGATCGTGAGCGATGAGCACTAAAAGACATTTATTATTATTGTTTTGATTTGAATCCTCACTCATCCGTTCAGCCTTTCAGAGTATCCCTTCTGGCTTTTAATTGATTTTTAGTAATTTCATCATTAAAAAATAAAATAAAATAATACTGTAAATAAAATCTAGTCTCTTGTCAAAAATTAAAACCTGAAAGTAAAAATAATACCAATTTGAAATTTGATAAGAAAGACTTCAACGAGAAAGTTCTTATTGACAAACTTATTACCATCATTGACCATAAACAATCAATCAGTCACCTTCTCCCACGTTGTACGGTACTTAGGAATGACCTTTGATAGAACGCTCTGAATGGACTCAACATGTTAAACAATTAAAAGCAAATTGCCTCCACTCCCTGAATCTCTTAAGAATGGTCAGTAACACTAGCTGGGATTACAATCAAAAAAGCATGCTAACCTTATTAGTGTGTATTGAACATTAGTGTGTATAGGACTCTAATAAGATCGAAATTGGACTATGGCTGTAATGCCTACAAATCGTCATCGAGTACCATTTTAAAAATTCTAGATCCTGCACAAAACACTACCCTCCGAATAGCTAATGGTGCTTTCCGATCCAGCCCTGCAAATAGCCTATGTGTTGAAGTTGGCGAGCTTCCGCGCGAGCTTGACATACGGAGACAACAACTTGACCTCATTTACTTTGTTAAGATCCGTTCTGCTTCTAATCATCCACTGACTGATTTATTTTCAAATATACAATACATAAATCAACAACAAACTGAATTACCAAATAGAACACCCTTTACAATCGGAGTTTCAATAATAACATAAATATTGAATTTCCTATTTTTCAAGAAACTGCAGTTTCGCCAATTTATCCTTGGGGATTTCCCACTCCAAAAATTCTTCTTTCTCTCACCAAATTTATTAAAAACAAAAGAATGCATTATCTCATTACTTATATGGCAGACAAATGACCAATAAACCAATTTAAGGATAATTCAAATAAATATATTTCATTATTTGTCTGTTAATTATTGAGGCCTTATTCTGTAGGGAGAAAAATTAATAAATGTTTCATTCAAGTGTTTTGTGTTTTATCTTGAAATGATTGTTGTAAAATGATAGAAAAGGGTATTAAGTCAATGTTAGATTTATGTAATCCTTATTATTGTTTAAATTTCTCTTTCTTTAAGATTTAGGTTAATCGTAATTAATTAGAGTATTATATTTATTGTTGTCGTTAGTTGATTATAATCTGGAATTTCATTTTCAATGTTACATTTTAATTTTATTTTTATCTCTCGTTTAACAAAAGATCTGATAAGATATCGATGTATTATTGTTATTAATTAAATAATATTGATGATTTTGGTTTCTTTTTTAAATATT
The DNA here is from genome assembly GCA_928085145.1 of Nezara viridula. Lineage (NCBI taxonomy): Eukaryota > Metazoa > Arthropoda > Insecta > Hemiptera > Pentatomidae > Nezara > Nezara viridula. The sequence goes on from OV725078.1 coordinate 81,343,909, forward strand.
AATTACACAATTTTACTATTTGCACATTTTCGGATTTTTACTGCACGCAAATGTGGTCAGTAGTTATCATTAAGATAATATCAAAACTTTTTGTGACTTATAGATCGGTATTACCAGGGTTTTTTTCCGAAAAAATAACCCCAAAAAATTGGGCGAGTATGCAAGATCAGCACAACAAAGATGCATGCTAAAATCTCCAGCTGGCTGGTTCTCATTCAGTCAGCATCCAGGCTGCAAGACGCACTTGCATCTTCGGTGTGAAAGCTGTCGTTCAATGATATGGTCTAGTGATTTAGATGTATGCATCCTGCATCCTGCATGCATCTTGCGTCTTGCATCTTCGATGTGATAGGAGCCTTAAAGCCGATAGCAATCTATTCCTAGTTAGAAACCCGGTACCTAACAATAATTTTTGTTTCCTCAGTAACAAATCGTGTACTTCCCATTCCCTTCCCTTATAGAGCCCTCCCCTGGCCAGCAAATCTCTTGTTGTGCAACAATATCCAAATTTAACCCATTATCCTCATTCGTGACCGATTTTAACCCACTTGCTGAATTCGAACCCCTTACATTCCACGTTCCTATATCTAAATCCCTAATTTTTAACTTTCGCAATGAATCCCAGAGACCCAAACAGGGGACTGGTTTATTTCAGGATAATCAGCATTTTACCTCAGGGAGATCCATGACTATTTGTGGTTTAATGGTGAGTAGGGAGTTCAATCCAGCAAGCCTGAGGGTCGTTCTCATACATTGAACTTCAAAGAAATTTCCACCAACCATCCCCACATCTGCCGCCAAAGGGAAGCTCTCCTCTACAGGGTAATGAGATCTGCACGAGGGCACAGAAATGACTAAATTCAGAAATTTAAACATCACTGGAACTGGTACTGCTACTGGGGGAGGGAAAACAAGTCCGGCAAGTGGACCTTGTGATGCTTTTTGCCAATCTCTGACAGCTACCTTGAGGTTGCTGCTGAGTAGTCAACAGGGTGAGTGTCAATATTCACTTCTCAGGGCCTCCGATATATAAATATAAACCGATCCAGGTGGGAATCTAACGCACAATATTAAGAAGCAGGCGCTTTGTGATCCGCCCTCAAACGTGCTTTCTCCAACATTATGTCCTCTAATTTTAACGTCACAACGAATATTAAATTCAAGATTTATAAAATTAGAAAGATTAAAATCACTAATTAATAATAATTTAAAATGTTTTTTAACTTATATCTAAATACACCTTATGTTAAACAAAAAAGAAAGGCTTAAAGAAAAAGTTTATTTATGAAAAATATAACGTCCTGATTAAAATTAGTTGATAAATATAACACTGCCAAAGAAAATCCAAAACGAGATTATTAACTACTAGTTTTCTTTAATTATTCAGATAATATAAATGTTTATTTAAAGAAACAAATAAGAAAATACACATACCTATATAATAAATACAGCCATCATTACATCCAAGCAAGAGAAATGACCCTGCAGTATCAAAAGAAGAAATGGGTACAACATCTTGTATTTGCCAATGCTGGGTCATGGCATGCCATACTCCTATTTTTCCTGTTGGTGACAGTGCAACAAGTTGGCTTCCAATAAAAAACAAATATTCAACTCTAACTCCCAAATTGAATATTCCTAGAACACAAAGTAAAACATTTGATTAATTAGTAAAATTTAAATTAAAAAATCTCTGTTTAATGCATCTAATCTCAAGATTGTGGATGTTGTTATTGACGACAGATTATATTCATAAAAAATGAAGAATTTACATTATTTTTAATTAAAGTATTTTAAGTTATAGATAGAAGTATACCAAGAAATAGATCATAAAAATTCTATCTAAAAAGATCTTAGACCATTTATTAACAATTATAGTACAAAATACAAAAGTATTTGTAGAACTTACAAATTGTTTAACATGAAAAGCATAAATAGACAAAACTGATTAGGATGAATAACTGATAAGGAACCATAATCTTTACAAAAATTAGAATTTTAAGAGTTAACATTATTTAATAACAAAAGGAGTATGTTCTTAATCTCAGCCCTGATTCTATCAATGGATTCGATTAAATCAAGTGGTGATGGACAGTGATTTATGTTCAGTTTAGGAAAGACCTGATTGGTTTTATTAGAAGGTTAACATTCCTGAGAGGTTATTAAACACTTGAACAGCAAAAAAATGTTAAAAGAAATACACACCTACTGATTTTTTGAGTTTCTAAACAGATATAAATAAGGCAAGTTCCTAAACTCAGCATTGAGCTCATTGATAGCATTGTTTCACTCAGTTTAGAGACTGATTCAATATCATCGATGACCTTATTGCTGGTTTAGGAACTTTCACATATAGACAGAAAAGAAACATATAAATATGCGAAGTAAATTCAGATATAACAACACAGAGGTTTCATCCAGCAGATCCATCAACTCTAAAGTCTGATGGAACTGTTGAGCTATCGGTGATTCAATCTATGAATAAATTAATGAGTTTAATTATATCGAATTTATTAATTCGAGGAACTTTTTCAAATACCTATATGTTAGTGGAAAATATTTCCTAAATTACTTGAAATAATGTATTATTATTCATATTATAGCCAAATTTTATTAAATCCTAATTATGTTTAAAGCTAATTATAACTTTGTTAATGTCTACTTCATTAAATATTATATTACGATAGAATTTTTCTTTTTCCACCGAATTTATAACAAATAATTTACTTAATTATTTTGAAAATGCATAGAACAGAAAAGCATCCCATACTATGTTGTTGGAGATTCAATGATGGAGAAGATCCTTTTTCATTTAATTCAGAATGAATTAACAAAAAGAATTTTCCACATTATGTTTTCTTGTGGACTGTACAGCATTAACTTAGGTATCCCTGTATTCCCGTATCTCTGGTACGTCCTTTAATGCACTTAGCTGTTGAACCTCATAGCCGATGAGAATAAATTTTCAAACATCGGCTCTGCTGAGGTCTAGTTTTACTAACTTGGCCACCTGCATGAGTGTAATACGCAATATATATTACCTGGTATAGAGGCTGAGCTATTCCAATAACTGTGTGAGAGCAATTAAGTCAACTGCCAAACTCTAAAAGAGCTAAAGCTCTAAGTCTTTCTTAATACATTAACAACCACAACAGAGTTATGCGTCTGCCCACTGATTTACCCAAGTGTATACGCCCGCTATTGAGATCCACAAACAAGCTTGTTCCAGGAATCGATGCACAGTTAAAACATCTAATTACCTGTGAAGACTGACAGTTATGGTTCTTGTGAAAATGTTTATCACTATGGGTTTGACTTACGATTTTTTATTATCATCATAAAAATCCCTGGAATTTAATTTCATATTATGTATCGTCTTTTTTACATGACCTATTCCAATCGGATTCGAAAAGGGAAAAGGGATAGTAAAGCCGTACTTTATAGCACAGTATACCTGCAAAGGTAAAAACACATTTCCGCTAAATATGAACGTAAATTAGCAGTGGTTGTATACCACGTCTAAGTAACCATATTTCCTTACAAGAATGAGGCTCTTTTTTGTTTAAATTTTCAAAAATAATCGAAATATGATTATATAAATGTAAGAAATAACTACCAATGGTAAATATAGGGAAATTGGCAGTACATTTTTTTAACAGTAAATTACAACTTTTGAGAGATAAAAACAATTTGTTCCACAGAGAAAGATTTACTCGAATGGCTTGGTTGCTAAAGTTTTAAAGATATTATTAAAAAAACTGTCTAGGGCACTGGCTATGTGAGTACTAAAGAAGAGAAATGAATATTCATTTCTTTAGGTGAATAAATTAAGATTAAATCCAAATCGCGAAACAAACAGTATGACTTTGTTTTTGTTCATTTTTAATTTTTCATTAATCCTCCTACAGATAAATCATTGTAATAAAAGAAAATTAATAAGATTTAGACTAGTGTAAGAATTCCACTTAATTTGTGGGCAGTTTATTTTTTATAAATACCAAAAAAGGATTGTTCTTAAAAATAAAAAAAAATTATGGCCTATTAAAAAACAAAAAAAATAAGCAAACCTATATTAGTTTTAGCTCCATGTTCTGTAATACCCCACAGACGAACATGACTTGAATAAGATATTGCAACCATTTTAGATGCTTCACAGCCAGTACCTTGACTTATTTTAGCATTTACAGCAACTCTTTCAATACAACTTTCAATGTGTGGAGATGTGAAGACATGCTGCCATCCATGTGAATCTTTTAGTCTGAAAAAATTAATAAGCATCACATCTCTAATGAAAGCAAAAAAAAAAAAAAAAAAAAAAGCATATCTTATAAATATTCCATTTACTACTACTAATGATTTCCTTTATTAAAATGTATGGCTCTAATGAAAATATGATAAATGTAAATTACTACATTAATAGAATTATAAACTATAATGTATCAGAAATGTACTAGCAAAAGGACAATATAGAATGTATACCTATAACACACAACAAAATGAGCGTAGGCAACAGCTATACAATGGTGATGTGCTTTTATTATTTGCACTCGTAGCGGATCTGCCCAATAAGAGACTGGAAAATACAAAATAACACATTATAAGATTTTGAATATTGTTAACACATGTTTATTTTAAATATATAGATACCACAAGAACATCTTGCTCTTACCTTGATTTTGGTGAAATATGAGGGCTAAGTCATTATTAACAACTCTGTTTACATCATGAGCATGACATAAATCCAAAGATGCTGTCCTTGAATGGCCAGGACGAGATAAACTTCTTAGATCAGTAGAGCTTCTTGAGCCAACTCTCATGTCCCAAGATGAATTACGAGAATGAGCTCGATGAGTATGGGTTGTCACAACATTAAAAGGGCCTATAACATAGAAAAAAAGGACAATATATTGTAATATTCAGTAATTTAATCCATTAAAACAATGGGAAATAAGCTCCGCTGTCATATAAACACTTTTTTATGAAGATGATATGGTTCCAATGTTGGACTCCCATCAAAAGTTAACACTGGTCACAGAACGGTAGGAAAGTAAATACACCAACAAATAAAATCCAGTAGGTGAGCCTGATCCAAAGAGAAATCAACATTTCCTGTGTCAAGAGATGGAATTTCGATGGGACAACTTTAACTTAGGATCAGTAATGTAAACTTCAGAGAAAGCGGACAGCTGAATTTCATACAAGATTGGCAAGGAAAATACTGTTTACTCCCATTTTTTTCAAGAAAACACTGTTTACTTCAATATGTAACACAATGGTAGTAAAGAGAGAAGTGGGATCGGAATATAAAGTGACCAATATCAGAGTCAAATCACTGCAGAAAAAATGGAGTGGCTGATAAAATAAGAAGGAAACATATGAGAAGCTCAAGTGTGCTCTACCATGGAAACAATTGAAAGGAAACAGTTGAAATGTAAAATGGGAACACACAAGGGCCATCACAAAATGATAGAACATCGTCCATTTGGTTAGAGACCAAGAGAACGCCCAAGAGCAAAATTTCTCGTAATGACTAGGAAAAATATCCAAAGGTAAAATGTTGGAAAGGAATAATTCAACATCCACTGCAGGTGGAAGAGAAAAAAAAAAAGTAGTAAGTTTGATGTTTTTGTGGAAGAAATGGATCTCTTAAAGGCGAATCCTGAAAATGCTTATATCAGATGGATGACAAGCAACAGTTAAATCGAGGTATTTGATTCATGCTGGTAATCAAACTAAAGTTTTCAAAGCAGACTACACTCAATTTCTTCCTTCCCAGGAACCTTATCTTTCACTAGATGAGCAATAGTCCGATACATGAACAGAACTAGCAGTGGAAAACCACCCTTCCCTGAAAGACATCTCCAAAAGTACAGCTGATAAGAAGTGAGTGTACGCTTAACCACTAACATATTTAATATAGTATATTTAAATGAAGAGTAGAGGAATGTGATAAACCATTTGTGGCAACAATAAGTCACCGTAAACTCTCTTGTTACAATATTGCTCGGTAACAATATACTGATTAACAGAATCTATTCATAAGTTATTAATCATGTTTTAATGATCGTATTTCAATTTGTTCTTTTCAACCATGTCATTCTCTGGCTAAATTAAACTTTACATTTTAAAAGGTAGTTTAATTCATTTTAGTAGGATCACACTGTTATTTATGAGTTTACATATCAGTAGGAAGGCTTTGCAGTTCAATCACCTAGGTATATTTTTGGATACATTCAGATAATTTTGAAATTCCATAAACAGTATGATACTTTACAAACGAAGTTGACACTACTATAATTACCTGATGAATTCACATTGGATGTTACATTTTCGGGTCGAATAGATGGCACAGGCACTGTACCTCTATTGATATGAACAGGGTTTTCATTAGTTTTTGATTGCGCTCCTGAGCTGGTACTAGGTTGGGAACCTTGTTCAGGAATTGGTACACCTAAAAAATAGAAAGAATTTAACTAAGAAATGTTCTCAAATTAATTAATTTATAAAAATGTTAAAACATCTAACTCACTTGGTGCAGGAAGACAACCATAAAATAAGACATCCCCACAAGAGGATTGGTCCAAATCCTCACAAAGTATCAGCCTTTTAACAAGTGGGGTTATACCATAATATTCTGCTTCATGTCGCAAAGGGCAAATATCACAGTTAGAAATATCAATATCTCTTGTCCTTAAATAATTTAAAATAGTTGCAAATAATTTAGGATCACGGTCTATAAAAAATGCTCCGGTTTCATCTTTTAAACTTGAAATTCTTCCACTTAGCAATGCAGTAAAAAAAGAATCTGGGATCCATGATAATGTATGTCTTGAAGTGGAAAAACTACAGAAAAAAGAATAATTGTAGTCAATACAATTTTAGGAAATTAAATTTCAAATAAAGGAATATAGTAGAAATAAATAATATACCGAGTTCCACCAACATTCAGATGAATTATGTCACCACTATCGTTTGGATAAATATTGGTCATACTATAATAAATACAGAAATTGATTTAAAATTTGTTGAATTTATCTAAATAATTTAGCATCATTATTTAATAATAAATGGTAAAATTTCAAGCTTTGTAAGCATTGAATCAACCAAATACATGTTTAAATTATTGAGTATTTAATCAACAATGTATAACAACAAAACACAACATTGTCGTTCTCTGAATGAAAGTCAGTAGAATGACGAGCATTTCAGAGGTAAGTATAAATAGGTATATTAAAAGAACGTTACAGTTATCATATTTATTGAAAAATAAGTTTACACTAAAAATTATTATTTTAATAACAAAAGTAATCGTACACCAGTTATAAAACTTAAACAACATAAAATTAATTTAAAAAAATATTGTATTGCTATTATTAGAAGGAGATAATAACACCATTTAATATTAACATCAACAATTTTATAAAAAATCATATTTTTGATCTTATAAATCGCATAATATTGCAATATAAATAAATTATTTAAAATAATCAATGCATAAAACTATCCAAAAACATTGTTGCACTCCATTATTATTCTTGTTTTTTTTTCTGTTCCTACACTAAATAAATATTAAAACTCGTATTCATATGTAGTAGCATCATCTATGTATGTCTTGTTGGGCCTGCATGTTAATCTTATTTATTTATTTGATTACAGTTTGTGGTGCCGTGACGGCAGGGGTGCCCATCCCCTCAAAGTTGATGGCACAAGAACCTACCCCCTCCCTCTCCCAAGATATTTTATTGCTCACCTTTTCTTAAAACAGAGCAAGGGAAAGTAGAATTAGAAAAATCGTAGACCATAAACAATTACACTTGCTGCGGTCTGTTCCATGTTTTCTCCTTATCCCTTATTCTGAAACTTTTTATTCCGAAATTCATAACCCCCTTGAAATGTGGCCTCCCTGAAAAATTAAAAAAAACGTCCAAATATGCCCCCTCAAAAATTTTGATGGTCCTACTTGCGCCATAAAACCTCCTACTAAGCATCACTGTTGCCGTGTACAACTACATAGGTTAGAGGCACCGAGTTCAAGTTATATGATTTAAATCAATTTATAAATATTGTTGATCTTCAAGAACTAGAATAAGTTCTATTGACTTTCTTGTTTTAAGGCTTGACTATAGACAAGGAGACATAGCGAAGTGAATACAAACGCTGACAGGTTTCCAGAATATGTTCTATATTCAAGGCCTTGTCAAGAGCTGCAGCATTTTGGTGAAGTATTCTTTTCAAGGAGGTGTCCATGGGTCAATCTTTTGTGTCCTCTCCTGGTTTTTTTAATAATAGTTTGTTCTCGTTGATTCCCTACTATTTGAGGGAGTGGTCGAGATCGTCATAAATGTTCTTCATTTTGTTACTGCTCCGAACCTTGGACCAGATGTGGCGCCATGCTTCTTTACATTGATTTAACACGGCTGTATTGAAATCATACAGAACCGTGTTGCGTTTTGGAACTAGAAGTATGGTACATGCTTCTTGGGCACCTGTGTCAGCCAGTTCATTACCTAGAATTCCGACGTGACACGAAACCAAAAGGACTTTTATTAATTTGTTTGTTTTTAGAATTAGATGGGAGATGGGATATGGAAAATGCAATGGTGTTATTGGACAGTTGAAAATTTTGAATTTCTTTGAGGGCTGAGTATGAAGCATTACAGATAAGAATTTGAGTACTGTTTGTTTCACTAATGAGGCTTATGAATGGGTAAATGACATACAGCTCGGATGAGAATACGAAATAGGTCGAAAGAAGATTGAACCGAATGGTTTCATCGGGTAGCACTAAGTCTTAAGCCCAATCAAATAAGTCTTGAGTGATTTTTAAGCGGCCTAGAAACTTAAGTAAAATATAATGTTTATTCAGTTCCAATGGCCAATCTTGGGCTTCCTAGAATAAACTGCTGATAGAACTAGTCCTGAATACCTCGGTCGCTATAGGATCATTGCATGATGTATTGGGTCTAATCTATTCAATATTCTCTTTGAAGTATCTCAGCAACTTCAGTAAGTATCTCAGTATCTCAGTAACAAAACTTCACAAACATAATTAAACACAGGTCTTATTAGACACCTATAAAATCTTAGCAAAGAGATTTTACTCCTACCATAAGTTGAACTGGAGAGCACTTTCATTACATTGGATCTTTTTGACAACTTATACCACATAATAATCTTAGTTCGGTATAACACCGAACGTTATAACGGTATAATACGGCGTAGTTCAGAGAAAACGACTAAGGTAGGAATGAAAATTGTCGAACATTTACAACTTATTGAACATCAAAGCGCATGGAAGTAAGCCACCCGTGGTCTGGGGTGGTATGAATACTGCTTGATTAGGATCGCTCGAATGTATAGATGGTATAATAGATCAAATGAAATATGTCGACATTTATAAAAAAATCTATCAATTAGTAAAGAAAAAATTGGGAAAAAGAAAAGTTATATTTTTCAGTAAGACAATGACACCATACACACAGCTTGTGTGAATCCTCTAAAATGTACCGAAATGAATTGTAGCTCTAAATGAAGTGGTTCTGACTGATATATTTATAACAGCTAAGGGCGGGTTGCAATGACTCGGCCACCGTCATATTTGTTAAACCTTACCGGCGACTGTCTGAATGTGAGAAGGAACGCTATCATACAGATATAACCAACCTACTCTAACGAGAGTGTTGAGATTAATTCCGTGGATACACTACGATTTCACAACCTTATCAACCTCAAGCCTAGCAGCGCCGGAAACCCCCCATCCATCCCACGTTTATCAGAAATAGGCAGGCAGGGGATCAATGCAAAAAAAGGTTAATTATATCCCATTTTTTATTACTAATCGTTTAGTAGAGCTTCGTAAACTCTCAGAGGTATTTCGAGAAAGGCTAGTTATTCCATAATTTCCGAAGACAATACCTCCTTGGTACCTTTCAACTCCAATCCTTGAGAACAAACAAACCATCTTACATTCTTGACCTCTTCACCCTTTTCATCAATTTACGTCTTAAACATGAGGTCTCAATCCATCGATTTATCTTTACCATCGCTCAGAACAGCTTTCTTTAAAAATCCTTTATAGTTCGAATGACTTTGTTGTGTAATTCCCAACCTACTTCCATTTGTAAAGCTTTCCCGCTATCCTCATTCAAACATCACCTATTTTTACATCTCCTGAACCACCAATCTTCCGCCGACATATAAAGATGAATGTTCAGCTAAGTTTGGGTAAATATGAGTGTACATCTTCTCAGTGTGTACTCGATTCAATTATTTACTTATTATTTTATTTCATGTATTATATTTTAATCATGATAACAATTTTTTACTTTTAAATCATGCATTAATTTATCTTAAATTTATAATTTACTTTAATTTTTATCAATGCAAACAGACAAATGCTGTTTTGATGTACATTAGTGTTATTCCTAAAGGACTAAGTGCCCAGATTAAAAATGAACTTTTACAGTCTCCTCTTTTTCTTTTTTCTTAACTTATTCATCAAAGATCGAATAATACAGTCTTACCTTCCCACATTTTTATGAGATTACATCTCACCGGGTTTTCCTCCTATTTTCTTACCAATTTATCATAGAATTCTCATTTCACTTAATATCACGGTACTTGGCGGGAGATTAGAGCTATACTTAGGATTAGCCATGTTGCAATCGATAAAGACATTGGTCGCTAGATATCGAAATTGGTCCATCAGTAATCGATAGACATCGATCGCTGGTGTTCAATTAGTCATAAGGTTACGCTCGAGAAGGTTTTGTTATTATTAAATTAAATTTACTGTTTTTGAAGTAAATCATTGTTACAATCAAGTAAGATACCAAATCAAAATTTTATTTGAATCACTTGTTTTGTGTTTGTCTATTAAAATAGTTTTTACCTTTGGGAAAAATGTTGGAACTAATGTTAAGAGTATTGATTGCCAAAAGAGAGAAGCACTTTAAAAGGACCCATCGGCTTATGAAATTGCTTCTAAAGTCACAAGCAAGGATAAAATAATTCTCTGCGGGAGAATTTCCTTCACCCAAATCAGTGGTCTGTCTTAACGATTTTGGTGGCGGTAAAATGGGCAAAATTTTGTTCTAAATACAAGGAAGTTTCTTTAAGGAACTACCATATTGCAGGAATAAACCTATTCACCTTCTTTCATATAAACCTAGAAATGATATTCTTTCATTTAACTGATGAATGCCCAGTATCTTACGAATTGTTTAAAACCTTGGTTGATGATAATAAGCTCTTAACGCATTTAGAGAAATTACAATATATAGTTTCTAAATTACATGGTCCAGCTTTAAACATCTGCAAAACCTTGAAAACTGTAGCTAGTAATTATTAGATAATTTGGAAGGCCCTTTTCAATCTTTGTAATGACGATCGAAGTTTAGCTGATACCTATATTGACCAGATTTTTGGATTAAGCGTCTGAAATCACAATCTCGAGACGGTTTAACAATGGTTTGAGACAAGTTATGTGCTTCGATCGGTGCTTTGAGGCAGCTGGATTTGATTCCTTCTCTAGAGCATTATATTTGTTTGCTTAAGGGGTTGTGGATTTTAGACTCAATTACGCGAAGAGAATTCTAGACGGCACACCAAGATAAAAAAATAACTAAATATGTTGATTTGGTGTAATTTTTAGAGAAACAAATCAAAACTTTACCTCCATCGGAAAATAGTCAGTATTCCAAGCGTAACTAACGCCCTATTCATTACTCAGAGAGAGAGAGAGTGCTAAAGATCCGGATGCTAATTGATTCAGACAATTAATATCATTTCTTAACCCTGAGTGCTTGTTGAAAGTTACCAATAGAATAATAAAATTTCTATCATAGGTTTCAGAGGCGTGCCGAAAGTAGTTGGTGGCAAAACGGGCGAGCATTGTCATTAATATGGGATGAAAATGTCAAGTGTGGCAATAATTCTTTTGTGGTTGACAAAATGTCATCTATTGCGATAGAAAAGACTCACCTGTATCATTTAAGGGATCTAGATCTTGCCGATCCATATTTTGGAGTACCTCGCTGGATTGATGGAATCATTGGAGCCGAGCTTTGCCTTATTTTATGGGCGGCCGTAGAGTTCGGGGTTCCATCAATCAATCCATAGTCCGTTCAGGTTAGTTTTGATTGAAAAAGCTCCCATCTTAGACAATGTTGAAGATGTTGAGCGTGAGGAAATATTTTCCTAGACTGCAAAGAGGCACGATTCAGGGAGGTAGATAGATTATTTATCTTTCCAAGAACAGCCTTCTTGCCAAGGACAATCCATTGAAGCAACCAAAAGGGGCCTGGTGACCCTGAAAATATGCCTACATTACGTAAAGCAAGAAATGGTCAGATTTATGGAATTTGTATAAACCACCAATTATCTACAGTAGAGTCATACCTCTTTAATATCAATTACGGATTTGAATGATAATGGATATTATATTACGCATCATTGTATATTCAAAAAACAAAATTTGACAACCCCTTTAACGATTGTTTTTAACTCCAGCACTAAAATCTTTTATGGGAAATCGTTGAACGATATTTTATTTGTTGGGTCCGAACTTCCAACGGACATCAAGTCATTATTAATCAATTTTTGAAATCGTACTCACTGCTGATATCAAGCAGATGTATCGGCAGATTTTTGTGACTCCTGAACACAGATATTTTCATAGGTTCTTTATGAAGATCCACTCCAAATGAACCCATTAAGGTTTATGAACTAAATTCTTTCGTATTCGGGGTTTCTTCGTCACCATATCTTTACGTAAGGTAAATAAGCTGGTTAAGAGAAAAGACAAACTTTCCACATGTATCAGATTTGATCTCACGTGATATGTACATTGACAATTTGGTAACCTCCTTCCCTTCCAAATAGTTTGCCCGAAATTGGTCTTGGTCTAGCACTTTGCAAGACCAAGACCAAGACTGGACCCTGCAAGATTTGAGCTAGAACAAGACATCTGCGAGACTCTTGCGTCTTGCAGTTAAGTCAGACCCAGAGTACTTATTTTTTAAAGGAACATTTAAATTTGCAAAAAAAAGAGTTTAATATCGGTAGGAAAGTAATGTGAGTGGACATACCAGATTTTCTATTTAAATAATTGGTGACAATGTATACACTTTCTTTACTCAACAACTCTTCCATTCCAAGATGGGGGCCAATCACTATCTTTCTTAACAATGCCTTTAATGTATGGTCAAGTTAATTTGGTTGGAGCTTACAATGTTTATGTCAATAAAACATCTAAATGTACCTATTATATTATTATTGAAGGAAGTTAGTCGACTGTTCTACATATCATGAGTGATAAATATTCAGGACGCAGTCATTATAAAGTTTTTGTTATTGCCGACGTTTTAACACAAACATGTGGGTCATCATCAGGGCGTGTTTCGTGCACTGAAGGTATTCAAGTGCTCTAATATAGTATATTTCAGTAATATTTATATTATAATAATTATACTGACTTTATAATATTTATTACCCATGCTATTATATTATTATAGCATTTTTCTAAGATCTAAAGTAAGATTTTTAATAAATAGCCATAAGCTAATAGGTAACTGCAAGAATCTTCCGATACTTTTACCCAATACTACTTCCAAACAGGAAGCTTTAAGAAAAAGTTATGATATGTTTCGAAGAGGTGGTTTTAAATTAACTAAATGGGCTTCTAACGTTATTCAGTTTTTATCACCACTTTCCAATGAAGAGCCTAGAAAAATGTGGAAGAATTTTCGGATAAAAGTCTGTCGACAATGCTTGGATTGTGGTTTCAAATAATGATATTTTTCAGTTTAATCAACAGTCACTAATCAGTCAAGAGCCTAGAGAAAGTACAAAGCGAAACATTTTGTTAGCAGTTGCTCGAAATTTTGATCTGACGGGTGTGTTATTTCCAATTACGGTTTATGCAAAGGGTTTAATAAAATAAAGTGACTTTAGAAGGAAAGGGTAGATTGGGATGAACCTCCTTCAGCTTCAGTGGCACATCAATGGCAACAGTTTCAGTCGGAATTTACAAACTTACTGGACGAGAAAATTCCGCGCCATTTGGGAAATTATGTTGATGCAAGCGTCACCTTAATCGTTTTCTCAGATGTCTATATGTTAGGGTACGGAGTTGTACTGTACGTTAGGATCGAACGAGATGGTTTTAAGGCTACGGTAAGTATGGTTAACGGAAAATCAAACCTTTTTCCTACGAAGATCTTGTCAATCCCTCGATTTGAATTATGCGCAGCTTTACTTTTAGCAAAATTAGTCAATATTGTCACAGAGATGTTAACGCAATGTATACCAGCTGAAAGGTTTCTCTGTTTCACTGACTTGGAGCTTGTTTTATTTTGGATTCGAGTCTTCCTAGATCGAAGGCAAACGATTGTGGCGAATAGGGTTTTTAAAATTCAGGAACAAACCTCGACCAGTAGTGCCCTTACTCCAAATGAATTGGTGTCATATTCATTATGGTGGCAAAGACTCCCTTGGATATTGGGGCTCTGTGATCCAATAGTGTTACCGAAAAATTACCACTTCACTAATATACTGATCGTTAATATTCATGTAACCAATTGTCATACCGGCCCTGATATGGTACTTTACCTAATAAGATAAAAATATTGGGTTTTAACTGGTCGTAAATTTGTTAGAAAACGGACCCGAGCTTTTAATGTATTTAAATCTTAATCCTAAACCCAATATCCTAATAATAGCTGATCTTCCGGCTTTTTCTGCCTCGACTACCAAACCATTTGTTTAGATAGACGTAGATTATGCTGCTCCCATATATATAACATTAGGGCGAATAACAAAGATTACCATTCATACACAAAGCATATATATGATTGTTTGTATGTTTAGCAACGAAGGACTGACTACCGATTTGTCGACTCAATCATTTTTGCGACTTTCAAGCGATTCCTGGCTCACACAGGATGTTGTAAGACTATGTTGTCTAATTTTGACACCAATTTCATGGGAGCTAAGTCCGAGTCAAATCCATTCAGAAATTTGGTCTCTTCAAAGGAGCATAAAGACACCCTTAGACGTGAATTCATAATCGAAAGGAAATTTTTAATACCCACTAGCCCACATTTTAGGGTATTTGGAAAACCAATATTAAAGTCGTTAAGTCACATTTTTTTGGGGCCATCGGCAAACAAATTTTGACTTACGTAGAATTAAATAGAGTGTTCAATTAGGTTGAGGCGTTTTTGAATTTCTGCGCTTTGTTTCCTTTAAGTTCGGATCCTTCAGATTTATCTGACTTCACGCCTACTCATTTCTTAACTCTTTCTCCCTTTAAAGCATTCCCAGCTGGCGATGTTTTTCTCTATGCCTCGACTGATAAGATACTAACTACTTGATCAAATGATTCAATCATTTTGGTCTCGTAGGAGACAGGAGCAATTTCACAAACTTCAGGTTCGCGGAAAATGGATAAAATTCACTATTTTTTTACAAGTAGGTACGATATTTGTAATTAGTTTATCCAATCCATCCCCTTTAAATTGGCTCCTGGTTATTGTTGAGGAAGCTTTTGCAGTTAAAGTTGTTCGCGTAGCCGTATTACCTCGCTCGGGAGATTTAAAAGGCCGGCTGTCAAACTATATCCTTCATCTTCCCAGTAGAGTTTCGAGTGGGATTCATGCTGTATACAATGTAAAGAATTGAGTTCATTGTTTTGTTTTAATTTCATTTTTGTGTATTAAATTATTAATGATAAGATCTATTTTGTTTATTATCGGTTGAATGTATTTCCTTATTGTTGTTTTGTAGGCAGTATGCCATAATCTAATTATTTTGTATATGTTTAGAGTTTTTGTCTAATTTTTAATATGCTGAAGGTAAAAGGCCTTCATCGGCGGATATGTGGCCGTGCATACTCGATTTAAAAAAAAAAAAAAATCATTGAAGTCGTATTTATTTCGGATCAGCTTTCTCGGGCGGATGTACCATATGAGTTGATTATTTTCAATTTTTTTCTCCATGTTTTATTTGAGATAGTTTTTTTTTTTGTAAACAAACCCGACTACGATTTAGTAAAATTATTCCTCCAAGCTCAAGACGGGAAAATTGAAATAAATCGAAGTTAAAGTCAAGTCAGCTACGATCGTGGATTCAGGGAAGAGAGCTGCGAGTCCATTCCACGTCCAGTGCCTTCATGTTCGTCCATTTAAGGTGAGCCTAAATTTCTTAAAATTTTCTGTATAGACTGAGGAGGATTTCTAAAAATTCATCGTAGTTTGGTTTTGTATTTTAAAATTATTTTATTGTAATTACAGTTGATTTATTAGTTTTAAAGTTTTATACCAGCCATAATTATCATTTCGTTATTATAAAATCTTCTTGTTCTTTCAATACCTGGGTCATTTTCACTTTATAATACAAAAATGTAGCAATTGTTATTAATATACAGTTTAGCTGGTTGTTTTACATAAACTATAATGAGCTCATAGCAACCCATTTTGGGCTACTGGATTTGTAACAGAAAGTTTAAATAAGTTGGGAATATAAACATGGGAACATAAGGCATCATTGATTTTGAATGGCTTTTTACATTTTGAGAAGAGAAAATTTTATTTTAAAAACTTGATAAATATGTTTTAAAAAGTTTTTCAAATAATATTATCTATTTTTTTTTTTAAATAATGATATTTACTAATTGTATAGCCATATTATTTAAGGGATTTTCTTCAACCCTGTCCCTTGATATGATACCTTAGGGCGTCTCCATTTATTCCTAGCACAAGGGCTGTTATTCATGTTATGGGATGTTATTCATGGCACAATAAATTCTGCCAGTAGGTAAAATAAAGAATTGGAATATAGAATAAATATGTACGGAGATATATAGCAAGAAATGTGATGGTTAAAATGGCAAAGATGTTGGTGGTTAAAATTTGACTTCAGCTGAATGATAAACAAAATAATTAAAATATTTTTTATATTTAATTCTGACTGTTTAAAATAATTCCTCATTGTTAGACGAAACGAAAAAATGGATAAATTATGAGTAGTCAGCTTAACAATTGAAAATGTGTATTACTTCCAAAAATCAGCAGACAGCCTGAGGTAATTACAACCTATCCGCAGGCTCCTCGTTTCCTCATTGATTTTCCCCTACTTTGACTATGGCTGTGTGGTATACGGTGGCCTCTCGTTGGAGCTTGAGGACAGACTGAAGAGAATCATGAACTGTTTTTTAAGATTCGTCTTCGGCACTTCGAGATGGTCTCATGTGTCCCACCTATATGCCGAGTCAAAGTGGCTCTTCCCATCTTCCCGCCGCCTATACTTCCTTGGAAATTTCTTATACCAAACGATCAACTCCCAGCACCCTTCCTATATCTGTTGTCTCCTCCAGCCTAAACCCTTAGTCCACTCAATAAAAACGAGATCCCGTGTTTCTGACCTCTATATTCCATTCCACAGGACAAAAACCTATGAACGTTCCTTCTTAGCCCGCTCCGTCTCCTATTGGAATTCTTTGCCACATAACATCCGTCATGCCTCTTCCCTGTCAACTTTCAAATACCTCCTTTTCCAATATCTCCTTACATCCCAAACAGAAGATTTACCACCATAAATTTCATTTTATGAACTGAATTTGCGTGAAGTAAATAGTGGTGCCTACTGTTTAAGTTTTAACATAAAACAGCAATGATCTTTGTCACCTAGTTTGACTATTATTTTTACTATTTATTTATTTTTCTCTTCTCCTCAGGTTGTGCTTTTTTTTTCGGGTATATATGTTCATATTTTATACCATTGTCTTTATGTGTGCCAATATGAGAATGTACGTATAAATAGTTCCTTTTAGTTATTTTTTTTTTTCCGTTACACCACAAGTATCGTAAGACTTTATTTTATCTTAGTGTCTGCATATTATTATATAAACCACTGTAGATATTATTTCATTTTGTATTAAGTTAGTTTTCTATTAGATAGCCTATTGTTTATAAATTGTGTAGTTATGTATATATAAATATGTAATTTCTCTTCTTTTTTTTTTTTCATCACAATTAAGTAATTTTGAGAAGATTTTATGTTCATTTGTATATATATTTTATTTTTTATGTTTTACTGGTTAAATACTTTTTAAATAATGTATATAATATTAAAATTTTTAGAAGTTAGTTTTTGGCCAGATTTGTACTTTACTTTGTATTAACTCATCATTGTTATTCTAAAGGGACGAACGATCAGAATCCCAGGAATTGGCTGCGCTCAGGAAAACAATTAAAAAAAACTCATATGTTCTAATCAGATTTTCATATGTTTAAATTTTATTGGCTAATAACAAATAAACAAAATTTCACGAATAAACAGTATTTTGGTTGTTGAAGTATTATTTTAATAAATGTTTGAAAATCGTTGAAGGGCGAGAGTTTCCTCTTGATTTTTTAATATCTATCTTCCATTATTGATGCCTACAGCATTTTTAATAAGCTGAGTTACAGCATGCCAAGCGTATACTTTTATTTATTTATACTTCATCTTTGAACCAGCCTCATAAACATTAATACAGTACTGTGAGGTCTGGAGATCCTGGCAGCCAACTTATTGGATCACCGCGACCGATCCTGTCGCCCTTCAAAGACGAAGCCGAAAATTTTTAGAAGAAGGATTTTGGATTGTAAGGATTGGATACGAGAGGAATGCGAAGGTTTAGTGGAGCCCCAAAGCTCAAGTCCATAAGTCTAAATAGGTCTTATTATTGTCATATATATGAGTCGTTTGTAATTGATTGAAAGCTTAGAGCGTTTGTCTAGTAAGTGCTGCACTAGTCGAAAACGTCGGGCGGTTTCTAGTCGTTTCAGTCTGGTATGGGGGTACATCATTTATTAAAATAAAATTTGGATAACCAAAATGTTAATACACGCACAAAAATATTGTTTTTTAGTGATTTTTTAAAATTAGTGATAGCCAATAAAATTTAAACTATTGAAAATCCGATAAGAACATATGTATTTTTTTAAAATTATTTTCTTGTGTGCAACCCACTTCTTTCGGAGTTTGGCCCATTCCTGTTTTTATCCATTTATTTATTCTAGACTTAATCATCCATTTATCGTTTTATGCTTTACAAAAAATTGATATAAAAAAAGAATACTAGAGGAAAAAGTTGCAGCACAATAGTTTCAATTGAAAAAAAAACAGCATAATAGTTTCAACAACCGCTATTTTAACTTTGACGCGACACTTGCGGATGATGCGCGACTAAATCTCGAAGCTCGCAAATAACACCTGATTTTGAATGCTCTCATTGACAATCATAAAAAAGTTATGAAAGATTCTGAAGATAATTCCACAAATTTGCATTGAGAAAAAATACATAAGCAAAAAGAAACTCGGGGAAGCTTTTAAAAGACATAATACCTCCAACGTGAGAACATGATTCTATTGTTAAATTAACACAATTTTGAATTCATACAATTTCCCTATCGTAATCGAAGATAAATTATATTGCAAGTAATTTTTTTTTTTCAAAAAGAATTTCTACACGAACAGGCTTGGCAATATTTGTAATAAAAAAACCGAAGAAAAACTACACAAAAATGATGTATCCTGCCATGATGTAAATGCCCCCAATATTATAACTTATGTGTTGCTAGAAAAAATAATATTTATTTTGAGAAAACAAAAATCTGAAATTCCGTTAATCATTCAAATTTAATATTGAAATGCGTTCTTCGGAATCAATCATAACTTTTTATTTTAGTTATTATAAATGAGATTAATGTGCAGGATATTTGCTTAAATCATGCAAAAAAGTCTATAATTGTACTCAAAATTCGTTTATTCAAACATTATAATTTTGAATACAGGTATATATAAGGGGAAAAAATATTTACATTTTTTTTACCCAAAACTTTTTTTGATTAAATAATTCATATCAATTAAATTATTCAATTAAAGAATATTAATTTGTTTCTTTTTTGCAATAATAATTAACGATTAAAATTGCTCAACTATTTTCCTCAGTGAAATTGTATTTCCTTTCCTTTTAAAAGATATTTATATCTGTGTCCAGAAAAGGATCTTTCTACTTTTACTAAAATGATTGATACAAATTTAAATTTATATTATGATTTTACTATTAAGGATTTTATTTTGGTCAAGATATCGTTGACTATTGATTAATTAGCAAGAGTACATGGTTGTGGTTGTGTTGAAAGATGGAAAAAAAATATTATTGTGTGCCGACGTTTCGGCCTCAATTTTAGGTCTTTATCAGGGGTGCTCAAAATTATTAGACGATCAGCCCTGATGATGATCAATAATTCAGGACGAAACTTCGGCACAAAAGGAAATAAGGCCTATCTTCTACGCTATTTTTTTTAATCCTTGACTGCTCCTCAAACCAACTTTTATCAATAATAATTTTATTAAATTCCGATTTGGACGTTTTTTAAAATTAATTATCTTGTCACTAATTTTTGCCAATAGGTCCAATCCAATAAAGTTCCTTGATCATTCTTTATTAATTTCGGGGAATCTTTGTTCACCTCTTCAGAATATAATATGCCACAGAATTGGGTAAGTCCTTGTTACCAATAAGCTCGGTCAATGGTTAGAACTAAAAAGTTTAGTTTTAGCTAACTCAAATTTTTAATAGAGTTTTAATCATTGACTGAACTTGTTGGTAACTATGACTTACGCATTCTGGGACATTTTGACTGAAGATGGGGACCAAGATCAGAGGAGGAGACTTCGTGGGGGAAGGAGGCTAAAGGGGAAGGTGCCCCCCCACAATATTTCGAAAAAAAATCAATAACAACTAATCTGCCTACATGAATAAAATATATAAAATAAAATCAATCAAGAAAATCGAAAGAAGAGAAAAATCGACTAGAGGGGTAAGCAAAGGCCTAGAAATAAGTATTTTAGCGATGTTCCTATAATTGAAATTTTAGTTACATTTAAAGATAATTATAAATAGCAACATACCTTAGGATTTTATGATTCATCCGTATGCTACCTTCCATTTTTACATGAGGATTTTATCACATTCCATGCGGCAAATTTGGAGCATCGGAGAATTGACAGTTCATTGACACACTGCCTCAAACCTATAAATAAAAATAAAAATATGTAATATATTCGATTTCTTTGTTAACATATTTTCAAATAATTATGAACCATACTCAAAAAAAGTAACATATAAATATATATATAATTTTTTTTCATATATGGTATTATATTGTTCGTTTTGCAATAAATATGTTGAGTATGTTAATTGTCGCTCCTAATATAAACTTTTGAGACCTTTTTTATGAAAAGTCCATTGCCCTCCCGACCAACCAGAATGAAAAGTCCGGGTATGGTAGTTATAAAGCATTGTGGAACTACGCATTTTTTTTTTTTTTTTGTTTTTGCGGATAAACACACTTTCACAATCTTGAAACGCTATACATTATTGTTGGGGAGACAATCAAACCTTTAAATAAAATTAAATGAGATACTAACAACTCACTAACACCCATTTGATTTCCACTTTTTATCTTTCTGCTTAAGGTTAAAATAATTTGATGATAAAATTGAGAAAAAATGTGGCCTACTAACATATTAGGGCTTTTGGCGTGAACCCTATCCCCAATATGTCAAAACAACGAGGTTATATGGGCCAAACGGTCCAATATTTTTGTAAGCCATCTTTTTTCGCGATTTAGTGATAAAATTATGTTATGATTCAAATGGAAAGAAGATGGAGTTTTAGTACTTCATTAATTTAATTACATTAATGAGACGACGTCCCATTTCTGAGGATTTTCGTAGATAAATAAGTTGTAGGTTACGATCAGACGAAGTCATTCAAGAAGTTTTAAACGGATTTAATAACTTGGTAGGAACGGGTCCCTACCACGGATTATTTTATCATCTTACCTAAGGTGTAACCAATTTTTCGAAGCTAGTCTAACATGTAAAAGTGCGTTTAGACATTTCGAAAACTGTGGAAAACACAATTATCTAACTTAACTAACAGTGGATTAGCGCTAAGCCATAATTTTTTGTTATTTCTTTTTTACCGACAGCAGATGGAAAACATCAAAACGAGAAACAAAAACACTAGCATAGGGAAATAACTATTTAATATCATTTATTTCCCATAGTTTGTGAAATGTCTAAACGCACCTTGTAGAGATTGTAAGAGGTCGAGAGGTCAAGATATGTTTGATACCTTCAAAAATACGAGTACCTAGTACTTTTTTCTCCTGGAATGATGAGTTCAAGTATCTGACAACCAATTGCCCGCTACCACTAGCGAATTCAGGATTTAGTAGTTTTTTTTGGAGGGGGGCTTAAGCCCGAAAGATTTTTTGAAAAATAAATAACGATAATTAGTTACGAAAAGAAAGTAAGGAACTAACTATCTATATGAAATAGAGTTTAAGTGATTTTTTAAGTAGTATTAAATGTAATTACACGAACAATAGTACTTTTAGAGTTACTGGTTATATTTTACCATTTTGAGGAGGAAGGGCTTCAACTTGAAAGCCTCCCCTCCTCTTCCCCCCCCCCGTAGATTTGCCCGTCCGCTATCATATTTTAACAGAATACTAGATGCACAAGACCTGTATCGGACGATCAGAAGATCAGCAATCGGAACAGTTTTTTTTCCTAACGGAACAGTTTAAGTCCTTATTTATAAAAAAAAAAATCATTCAATTATGAATTTCTTTTTTTTCGTTTGATAATGATATTTTAATTTTCCATAGTTATGTCAAGAACTAATTTAATTATATTATCTTTTATTCTATATCATTGTCATAGGCACAGACTTGGGGATGGGGAGAGGGGGGCGAGTCCCATTATAAATAGAGAGAAGCGGGAGTATCGCCCCCCCTCCCCCCAAGAAAAAAATTATTTCGAAGAACAAAAATAAAATCAATACCAATTAATCTGCATACATGATAAAATGTGTAAAATAAATTCAATTAGGAAATGAGAAAAATCGATTAGATGGCTAAGTTAAGGCCTAGAAATAGCTACGCAAGTATTTAACCACGTCCTATTGTTATTGAAATTTTAGTTACATTCAAAGATAATTTTATCTAGCAACATACCATAGGATTTTATTATTCATTCATGTGCACCATTTCTTCCATTCCATTTTATCACATTTTTCGCGGCAAATTTGAAGGATCGGAGAACCATCTGATTTCTTACCTTGCTTCCTCTTCAATTCCTGATAACCCTCCGAGGCATCTGAAAATAAGATGGCCCCGTGATCTCCTAATGTAGACATATCATTATAGTACTACCATTGGGTGGTTTCTCAACAAGTGTGTTCACGTCATTATATCCATGTTCAAATTTACTAAATGTATTTCATTAATACAGTTGTAAATACCGTTAAGAAAAAAAAAAATTGTTACTCATAATATAAACTTGTGAGATTTTTTTATGGGTGTCCATCGGCTTCCCCATCGATCATAATGAAAAATCTGCGCCCATGATCGTTATAAAGCATATAGTTGGAAGTACGCATGGTTTTGCAGATAAACACTTTTTCACAATTTTGAAACGTGATATATTATTGTAGGAGAGACAATAAAAAGCATTCTGAATTGTTTGCAATAGTAACTCACTCGTTGATCCGTATTTGTCCCTGTCACTGATCTGAGCCAAATACTTGAACGATCATGATATCTTCTATTTTTAAATTATAACGCACGTACTTTAGCTACTAAATGTAAACACGTGTCATCAAAAAAATATTCCAAAAAACATTATTGTTCCTGTAATTACTTTTTTTTTTTACAGGCCTTCATCCATCATTTTTCAGAATTGTTTTTGTTTTTCGTTCAGAGCAATCATTACTATTAAAAAACAAAATTAACCTCCCAAAATTAAGTCCTGAATTCGCTACTTATGGACATATAATCAACAAATAACGTAATAAAAGATATTTAATTAATTAAATGTACCATAAATATACTGTAAAAGGAAATATTTTAAAAGTATTGATGGAAGGACAAAATAAATAAAAAAATAAGTTAGTCTCCCAAAATTAAATTTTGAAACCGCACATGATATGAAGTGGATTTTAATTAACAAATAACGTAATAAAAGATTATCAATTAATTAAATCTATCATAAATATAGTATAAAAGGAAATAATTTGAAAGTCTAGATGGATGAACAATCTAAAAAAGAATTAAAAAATAGACATAAATATAACAGCCTATTATGAATAGAGTTTAAAAAAAAACAATGCAAAGATATAAAAGAAAAAGGAAATAGTTTAAAAGTATAGAGGGATGAACAAACATATATATATATATATATATATATATATATATATATATATATATTATATATATATATATATATATATATATATATATATATATATATATATTAAAATGATAAAGTAAAAGATGCAAATATGTAAATAAAAAATGCTTGAGATTAGTTGGTAGTTATTCCAGATGGATACCGGTAGATCTAATGGATTACTCTTTAAATTATAAATTCCAAGAATCTCTATTGGTATTAATAATTTTTTTTTTTAGACTACTTGTTTATTGATAAATATTACAATCTGCCTCAATAAAGGACATTTATAATAGAGTTCAGAGAGCCCATTCACACCATATTTACAAAATAAAAAAATAAATAAGGTAATTTCAAAATAATATACAGCGAAGATAGGACAAAATAAAATATCATTATGAGGGAAGAAAGTATAAATAAATAAAATAGAATAAAAATGTTCTTAAAAAAACAAATAAAACTAACATCTTAGACGCAGGCATAGCTATTTACACTATTTACAATCGGCCATGGGAGCTCCGAACCAGACTTGTCCCCCCACTTGTGGAGGGAAAAGCGAGGCTTCTATTTATAAATTAAAGATAGACTTTTTAAACCATGTGAAAAAAAATGAAAGAACTTAATAAAATATAGTTAATTAATTAAATTAAGAAAAAAAAAACAGTTTAAAGTATAGCGGGATGAACAAGCTCATGCAAATAAAAATAGCCTCCAAAACTAAATCCTGGATGAACTACTGCAGGGTTTTCCAAAATACGGCCCGAGGAACAGATTCGGCCAATTATATCAAATAAGTTTATTTGATTACATGGTAAAATTTTAAAAGGCATTTAAAAAATATGAAATTTAGTAAATCACTCAAACATAAGGCTACTGTATTTATTGTATACGTTGTTTCTCTTAGAAAGCTTATTTCACAACTGAAGAGTCATTTCACTTCTTTTTTTTTTGCAAGCCGAAACGTTTGGGGACCCCTTACTCTACTGTGAACAGCTCTTAAGATTTAATTAGTATTTCGGATGAAATGAGTTTAAATGAGGAGGAGGGAGAGGAGGGCGATCGCCCCTCCACCAATAAAATAGAGAGGAGGGAGAATATCGTTTCGCTCCTCCCCCCACTATTTCGAAGAACAAAGATAAAATCAAAATCAAGAATAATTGATCTACATGAATAAATAAAATATATAAACTGAAATCAATAAAGAAAACAGGAAAAGTCCACTTGATGGCTAAACTAAGGCCTAGAAATAGTAACGAGTATTTTACCACGCCATATGTCCCTGTTATTGAAATTTTAATTTATTTTCAAAGATAATTATATATAGCAACATATCCTAGCATTTTATTATTCATTCATGTGCACCCTTCTATTTTTATGTGATGATTTTATCACTTTGTCCGTGGTATATTTGAAGTATTGGAGAATTGAGGGTTGGTCTTATTTTCTCAAATGTTTAAATAAAAATGCAAACATGTAAACTATTCAGTTGCTTTGTCAAAATATTTTCAAATATTGGGTTAGCAAATAAGTCCTTTCAGTCAGGGTGAAATAAAACTCAATGTATTATAGACATAAAATTTATTTTAACCTAAAATATATTGACCATTATTTAATATGACTTTTTCTCATCTTTTCACTAACTGCATAATGCAATGTTCATACAATGTCTGCAGTTTGTTGTTAAAAAACTGACCCAAGTGGTTTTTGACGTCCTCTTTCTTGTGATATTTCTTTCCATTCATGGAGTTCTTCAGAGACAGGAATAAGTGGTAGTCACTTGGAGTTAGGTCTGGTGAATAGAGAGGGTGTGGCCTAACGTTGTCTTGGTGAAACACAAACGTCTCCAAATTCGACGTTACTATATCCGTTAGAAAGCTGAATTATTGCTCTTCAAAGCCACATGAATGCTTTTTTTTTATTTAATGCCTACATAAGGAATAAATAAACAAAAAATCATCATAGGTTTTTATTTTTTAATCTCCATTTGTAGTTAGTTTACGAAGGTCCTGTTGATGCCATTTTGTTTAGTTTATGTGGCCCTAAATCCCTGCTAAATTTCTTGTAGATAGCTATAGTCGTATTTAAGTTATAACATTGTTTGGTGATTTTCGAAAAAAATCATGTGAGGGACCCAAACATTAAGCCTGGAAACAGCCGAGCTTGTACAAATTGTTTTCTACACTTGCGTGCGACACATTTAGGGCCATAACAATCTCTCGCACTGATTGTGTGGGATTTTGATCTACAAAGACCTTAACGTTGCTCATTTCAATTTCATGTGGGTGACCACACCGTTAAGCATCATTGATGTCAAAATTTCCTGAATAAAATTTGGCAAACCAATTTTGAAACGTGCGTTCGGTTAAGGCATCATCTCCATAAACACTTCTAGTTTTTTTATGAGCTTCTACACCTTACTTTTTTATAAATAATACAACAAAACATACCGATAATGAATGATTTTTTCTTCCATATTCACGTTGCAATAGCAAACACAATACTAAGTCAGTTTCAATAAGAGTTAACAGATATAGTTGTTGACATATTACAAACAGGATAAACAATCAACACCTTAGTGATTAATTCATCAGATAAGAAGTGTATGATAGTGACATAAAAATAAACAGAAAAACCGAAAGGACTTAATTGCCAATATAATATATTTATACATAAAAAAAAATAATATATACCTAAATTTATTTTTATATTGTTCGTTTTTCAATTTTATATGTAATATAAACGATCAAGTTTTTTGTTTTGATTTTTTGATGGAGGGAGGCTCCCCCTAACCCGAATGGAAAGTCTGCACTTATAGTTAAAAGTAAGTAAATAGTTTATAAGAAGGGGTATGAACAGTCCCAAAAACAAAAAAATTAGTACCCAAAATTAAATTCTAAATACTGGCGAGGAAAGGGATTCAGGAAGAGTAATTTTTTTCATTTGTCCATATTTGTTTATTCGAGTGATCTAAGCGTATTACTTAATCGATTACTATCGATATTCTTTTTTTAAATAGTGCATTACAGGTATTAAATTTAAGCATGTGTGAAGAAAATATTGCATATAAGATATTTAACTATAAAAGTGTTATTGATCCTGTAATTAAAGTTCTTTTATTTCATGAATTCTTGAAGGAAGTTAATCGACTGTTCTACATATCATGGGCGATAAATATTCAGGACGCAGTCTTTTTTAATTTTTGCCAACGTTTCAACCCAAAACATGTGTGTCATCTTCAGGGCTGAAAATGTTTTTTAAAATTACAATCAGAGATATAATAGTATACGACCGCTAATTATAAATAATAAACTATAGTGATTCATGTGCCATCAATCACTATAGTTTATTATTTACAATTAGCGGTCGTATACTATTATATCTCTGATTGTAATTTTAAAAAACATTTTCAGCCCTGAAGATGACCCACATGTTTTGGGTTGAAACGTTGGCAAAAATTAAAAAAGACTGCGTCCTGAATATTTATCACCCATTCTTTTATTTAATTTAATTTTTTTTACTTTTAAGAAGAACTTTAACATCATTTAATGAAGGATTTTTAAAAATTTCTTTTCCTGAGTAATTACCGTTATTACAAAAATAAAAATAAAATAAAATAATAAATAAAAAAAAACTGTTGGTTTATTTTGTAACTTACTGGAGCAAAGTTCCTAGGATTCTGCTAGCATTTAAAGAGAAACGAGATAAAAAGTGGATGAGATTAATAGTTGGGAATAACTCTTTTCATTTTTAGAATAAAGAAACGCTCACAAACCCTTGAACCCAAACAACACAAAAGCAGTAAAAAAAAAAAAAAAGAAAAAAGAAAAGAAAAGAAAAAAGTGGCAATAGAAGACAAAGAAAGCAATGAGAAACCGAGATCTAGGAAGAAGTAAGGTGGAGGGGATTGGATCCCCGTTAGTAGTGGCTAGCAGCTCGGGTGGTGAAGTGTGGTGTGCTGCTTTCTTGCAGCGGGCACCGGCACCGCTCTTTGGTGAGTACCAACTTACAATCCCATGGTTTTTCTTATTCATACGTCTTCCTCCATTTTGTTCAATAGCCCCAATATCGCGCGTAAATAGCAGACGAAACGTTCGCAAACAGTAACTTTCAGGGTTTCCGGAAGAGAAACGGGTGTTGGTAGAGATTTTGTTTATCGTTACTTATATATTAAAGCCTGATATTAGCTGAGCGGACCCTGCCAAACCTTTAAAGCCCCAATATTTGACGTGTAATTTTAATTTTTTTTTTAAATACCTCCAGTCAAATAAATCAGCGTTGACATGTTTCTGCGTTAAACTATTTAAGCGTAAATATTTTATCACTTTTAAACCGGACCTGGGAAGTATCTCAAAAGAAATATATTTTAAAATACGAAATAAAAATTTTGTTTATTTTGCATTTTGAAAGTGCAGAATAGATTGTTTATAATTGTATTTTATTTTTAAAGTACAAGATACCAAAAATAAATTATTCGTATTTTATTTCCAAGATACTTAAATACAAAAAAAAAATTTGTATTTTAAATACATAAAATAAATTACCAAATTGAGTGGGTTCCTTATATTATAGCCTAATTCACCAATAAGTATTTTGTTTTTTATAATTAAAATACGATATACTTTCGTTATTTTGTATTTGAAATACCTTTTCTGAAAACAATCTAAGTACTTTGTAATTAAAATACCTTTTGCCCAGGTCTGTTGTAAACTTGTCCTGATAATATTTTTTTTTTTTTTCACTTTTTGTATTCAAACATTTCATACGATGTAACATATTCTGATATCATATATATGTGTAAATTTTTGTGAATTAGATACGGATGGATGTCTCTCAGAGATTCATTCACTTTCTTCACGTGACAACACTGTAGGTTATAAGAGCGATATCTACTTTCCGCTTTGGTAATCCGGAAAGTCTCGCGTATCAGTTTCTGTAAGACTGAGATATACGTTTTAATTTTTTTTTTTACTGTTATTTTGGAACCGGGAACTTTTAAAGTGAACGTTTTACAGGACTTTATTTTTAAATAACTTTCATTTAAAAGTTTTGTCGATTTCGCAAAAAAAAAAATCGATCTAAAAAACGACTTTCATACTTATAGCTAATCAAACAAACAACACATTATATCAATCAATTAGTTCATTTACAAGAAATTATAACTCTAGTATAAGCCCAATCATTGTTTATTTCGTATCATATTATACTTCGTTTAGCGTAACTTTTTAAAGAAATTATATTAATAAAAGTTAAAAGATTCTTAGAACTTTTATTTTAAAAACTCATTTTTCTAAATAGGTGTCTCATCATTTATTCAATAACGAATTGATTTTTTATCCCGATTTATTACTCCATTATATTTATATTTGAATAAATATTATTACTACTAACTCAGTTAGTTTTTGCATGAATTTACAGTAATTGAGGCCCGAAAACAAAGCTATGTTGATAAAAAATCTTTATGAATAACCTCATTATGACATAAATAATTGTATTTTTTTCAAATTGCACCTGAATAACCAGCATGCATTTGAATTAAAATTTATTACCAACTACCATATAAATGCTTAAAAATATTAAATTATTAAATGTTTTGTATGTATAATTCTAAGTAAATTATTTGAATAACATAAATGCTATTTTAAAAAAATATTTTCTACTAAGGGAATTATTTTTTATCTTTAATATTTTATAAATTCATTAAAAGTAAATTAATTTACATCTAAAGTTGATTCTTACATTATTATTTTATCGTTGTTGAATAATGGTTTTTGAAATATGTTGTATCTTGTGGATTTCACTTTCTGTCAAAAATCTGGTTACCTAGGATCCTAGCTTTTAGCATCTTCAATTATTAATCTTAATTAATTATTTTATAATATAACTGTTTGCATATAAAAGAATATTCATAACAAAACAATATCGTTTACTTGTTCTAAATTGATATTATACTTAGGTTATTAAGGAAGCAATGATTTTAAAATTTTCTTAAAATTTTTTATTTTTTTATTTGAGTGATTTACCCTTAAGTCAACCTCTCACTAGCAAAAACGTTGTTACTAACATAAGTTTCATTCCATTTACTCACATATTACAATAAAATATTGAATATTTAACATTTTTATTTGAAGATAAATCCCACAGGTTTCCCTATCGAAATCAACTTAATTTACATTAAAATACAATCAATACAATTTTTATGCATTTATTTGGAATAGAGAATCGGTTAAATTCACCGGGTTTTACATTATTTAAATGACCATATTTATAAATAAATAAATATATATGTGTGTATATATATAAATTTAAACTATTTGATCATGTAATCATAAAAAGTGGAATTTTGTGAACTTTAATTTGTGTTACAAAACTATTACTTTTTTATTTTATCTGATCGGCGAAGTGATATGGTTATCACTAGAAGGAATATTCTTCGCATATATAAATACCTTCAACAAAACAAAAAATAATAACAAACATATTTTCAGAGATTTTGTACTTAAAATATTAATTTTAATGATTTTTTTCATTATGTTATATATTTTTAAATGGATTGGCAAATGCTCTATATTCATCATTCCAATATTTTACAATTTTTTATACTCTGTCAGGTGTTTTTACTGTTCGATAATTCCTCCAATTGTTTAAATAAATAACTTCAATAATTTATAAAAGTTTATTCATAGTTTTTTTGTTTCCATATTTCACGAAATAATTTTAACCATTATTTAACGTATCTTGAATGTTATTATGGATGCGAATGAAAAATCCTTCAGTGGTTAGTTGGTCCAAGGATTGGACTGACTGGTCCAAAAGTTACCTTGTTGCCACTACCTGGGACCTTCACCAGTTACCTGAACCCTAGGTCAGGTCAACCCAAGAATAATCTTTTGCCAATAACTTCCAGTAATATTTGTTTTATTTATTTTCTGTTTGTTTATGTAAATATTATCCCCAAAACATCCACTATTGATATTATTTATTAACAACATTATTTTTATAAAAATATTATTTAGTTGTGTCGACATATCTGAATAGATTGTAAAAAATAGAAGTTAAAATGAAAACAAAATAAATTTCAGGTTAATTATTCTTTATGCCTCAAGTCAATTTCTTAATATGTTAAAGTATTTTTGATGTTAGTTACAAATAAATGTGAGTGGACAGATGGTCCGGGGTGGCGGTAAAAGAAAAAAACAAAACAAAATAGTGTAAACTATTTATTAAAATCTACGTTTCCACCCACTTTACAGGTCTTCTTCACGGCTAAATAAAGAAGATACAAAACAATCTAGAATTATTGAAAGAGTTTTAATTTGAGAAATAGGCGCAGGCTTCGGAGAGGCGAGAATATCGTTTTGTCCTCTCCCCCCATATCCTCCCCCCCATTAATTTATAGAACAAAAATAAAATAAATATCAATAACAATTAATCTAAATGAATGAATAAAATATGCAAACAAAAATCAATTTAGAAAGTAGGAAAAGTCGAATAGATGGCGAAGCCAAGGCATAGGAGTAGGTTTGCAAGTATTTTAACACGCTCTATGTTCCTATTATTTAAATTTTAATTTATATTCAAGGATAATTATATGTAGCAACATATTCTAGAATTTTATAATTAATTAATGTGAACTCATCCATTTTTACTTTAAGATTTTATCACATTTCCCGTGGCATATTTGAAGCATCCAAGAGTTGGCAGTTCAACTCACTGCCTCAAAAAAACAACAACTAATATATAAACCTTTAAATAAATTTTTTTGATGAGACTTACCGCCTCTCCTTCCCTCCCCCTTCCAACCAGAATTGAAAAGATATTGATGGCTTGTAGGAAATGAAATATATATTAACTGAGTACGGGAAAAATCTATTAGAGACTTTTTTCTCAAGTTCAAGTTCATTGCCTTTTACATGGGAATAAAATAATTAATGAAACATAAAATAGTGAATATGAATATAATATATTAAGGGCGTTCAAATTTAAAATAATATGGATAAATAGTTGGCTCGTGCAAAAAATTCGCAGAAAATTTTGTTTAGTGAAGAGAGAGTAAAACAATATGGAAATAAATAGATCCTATGTAAGGTAGGAATTAATATTTTCCTTGGTCGATTACAATATTCCATTAAACATAATAGACCAAAATATTTATACAAGTTGCTTTGCTAGCTAGGACCTATTTTTAAACGCTGACTGGAAAGATAATAAAAGTAATGAAGACAAATTGATGCCCCTATCATAGGATATTCTAAATTATTTAAAAAAATAAAATGTAAGAACAACCAAATATCTTTAAGAAATAAAGTTAATATAAAAGCCAAGAAAAAAAAAGTAGTAGACTATTCTACTCCTAAATGTAATATCTTTAAAGAAGAAGACATTATTAAGTATACTAAAACTAATGGATTGTATCTTTGTTAATAATTGTCCGAATTTTACGATTTTTTTTTTTTTGTAGGTAATTTAGTAATCTTTCTTAAAAAGTAATATAGAAATAATATATAGGATTAGGGGACTCAAGGAAAGCTTTCGAGTTGAAGTCCCAAAATAGGTTTTTTTTTTTCATTAGTCCATTTATTTTTTTTTTGTCTAATCTGAGAAAAAACACTTAAACAACCACAATATATAGTATTTTAAAAATATAACGCTTCCACTTCAGCTTCTAAATTTAAGCACTAGCTAAGAAAACAATTATACATTTTATTCCTTAAAGCATTATTGTTTCTTCAATCAAAAAAAAAAAAAAAAAATTAGAACCCCCAAAATTAAAATTTATTTAATTCCTTCAACCGCTGCTGGTATAGAGTGAATTATAAATTGATAGAAATATATAAAGATAAAGAATTAACAAATAGAGTAATAAAAGATGGTTAGTTTAATCAATAATAAAAAAAAAAAAATGGGAATATTTTAAAATTACAGAGAGATGTGAAAAAAGGAAAAATGTCAGCACGTGAAAACTTTTTTTATTAAAAAATAATCTTATTACTTTTTTTTTTTTTAAATGAAATTTACAACTGTATTACATAAAAAATACAACAAGTAAATGTGACATTGGTAACATGGCATGTACAACATGAAGAGAAACTACCCATTGGTAGAACTCAAATCTTAATACCAAACTCTCACAATACTAAGCAGATTTTGCAATCCTGCATTGTTTTGTATCTTGTCCTTTTAATCCTGACGAAGACCTCCTGAAGTGGGTCGAAACTTAGGTTGCGAAAAATAGTTCACACTATTTTAAGTTCTTTTTTTATATCGTCGGCCATAGAGATAGCCCGTCTCGTTACATACGCGGTCATATAAATAATAAATATACCCTAAAAATAAAAGTGGTTTTGAGGGTTACATAAACATTTGATAGCTTTGTAAATTATTAAGCCTTCTTTCCTGAACGAATTCTGCAATAATTAATCATGTTTGCCTCCGATTTCATTTGGTATTAAGTAAATAAATAATATTAAGTAAAAAGTAAACAAAAATAGATTGAAAAAGATAAAATAAAATTATATGAAGAAAACTTGAAGGAAGTTAGTCAACTGTTCTACGTATCATGAGCGATAAATATTCACGACGCAGTCTTTTTAAATTTTTTATTTATGCCCATTTGGCATAAATAAAAAAATTAAAAAGACGGCGTCCTGAATATTTATCACACATTATATGAAGAAAATAATATATGTATTTTATAAAATGAACAACAACGTAAACTAAAGAGGAAAACAATGATTATTTAAACAAAAAAAAAAAAAAAAAAAAAGAGAAACAACTTATATTTATATTTTCTGTATCATAAATTATTCTGTTCATAAGTAAAGGCCATTTATCAGCAATTTAAATATTTATTTTATAATTTTGCTTACGACGCTTCGGCTAAAAATTCTAAACAAACAATTCCCAAGTCTGAAAACTTGTTTACACATTTTGTCGATTTTAATTCATTCAAATTTTTCTAATTTATATATACAGTCACTTTTATTTTCATATGTCCATTATATTAATTTTATTACGAGATATGTTTTTACAAGATTGTTATTATTAATACCTATCATGTACGATAATTCTTTGACATTAAAAAAGTAAATAATTAAAAAAAAACTTAAATCTTAATTTAATTGTTAACACTGAAGTCTATATCGCACAGCCAGAGTGAAAGATCACCTCGGACCAGCCGGCGTGGAATTATCATAATATTTAATCTACCAGCGACATAACAACCTGGTGGCTTCAATGCAGAACTCAGTCTGTGTCTAATGTTCGTACTAACAAAAAAAAAAAGCTTTAATACTTTTTTTTTTTGAGTTGTAAATCATTTTTTTTAGATGCTCGCTATTCCTAGGAATAGAAAGGACATAAAATGTAGAGTAAAAATCTTTCGTAATGAATGAAAAAAAAAATTAATATATACAGAATGTCCCGAAAGTAGAGAGAAATATTTAAAAGGTAGATAGTGAACATCAAGGTCTATAAAAAGTTCATGTAATTAATTGCCCAATTTTCAGCAGAAAATTATAAAATTTAAGATTTGTGTTTTTTTTTTAAGCGAGTCTAGTTTTTTGTTGAATAGTAAGCTATAACTTA
This sequence comes from Nezara viridula, assembly GCA_928085145.1. NCBI lineage: Eukaryota > Metazoa > Arthropoda > Insecta > Hemiptera > Pentatomidae > Nezara > Nezara viridula. The sequence continues at coordinate 81,378,784 of OV725078.1, forward strand.
AACAATATTTGATTTAAGTAACTAAACATCTCTCCATAGTAAACTAGACAAAATCTACTTTAAATGGAAGTAGAGTTTGTCATTGTTAAAACTATTTAAAGAGGGCTATTGGGCGTACAAGCACAGCTAAGTTCCGTTAAAAAAAAAAGTCATAAATTATTTATGATTTTTTTTTTTATCACCCTTTAACTTTACTACATTTAACCCACTTTTAGAAAAAAATTGTCTTTTAATAAGCTTTAAATCCATGTTCATTAAGTAGCAAGTAATTTCAGATTCAACTCAAGTTGTATAAAATAATGATGTTATTTTCTATCCTGTCAACACTTGTTTTTTATTTGTTAAAAGGACACGTGTTTTCAGCAAAATTTAATACAATGAATTATTGCTTTCTTGTTTACAATTTTTATTTATTGTTTCTACATGGATTTGGGATGTATTATAATAAACATGAAAAATGCCTGAATTCACTTTACATTAAAATTTTTTTTTTTTAAATAATAAAATAAAAAGACAAAAAAATAATGCATACAATAATACGTAATTTACAAAACAATATGTTTAAGCCATTTACGCTCATAAGTCTTATAAGATAAAGGTAGTTGACAGTATTCGAAAAGTCTATCGTTAATTTATAAATAAAAATAGAGATTCTGGGAATTTATAATTTAAAGAATAATGTATGAGATCTACTGGTGTCCTACATATTTGCATCTTTTACTTCATCATTTAACTATATAGATATATAAGTATATATAGTTTTATTAAAGTATCGGAGAACAAATAAAAAGTAATTTCTTATGCATTTATTTTTTTACTGTCATAAAAGAGAATGAATAAAATTCGTTGTTTGCTTCGTATACTTAAAATGTGATTATATAAAGTTAAATATAGTTGATTTTCTAAGAAAAGAAAATATTTCACAAAAAAATTTATTGTAATTCAATATTAGTATTAATAAAATATCATTAATGAAATTTCATTTAATATTTATTCATTTAAAATATTTTGCTGGCTACTACGCGGTAACTAAATATCCATTTGTTTCATCTTTTGTCATGGATGCAATTAAACACAATTAAGGAAAAACAAATCTCAAACATGTATTTATTTCAGATAGAAAAAATAATAATATTGTGATTTCTTTGAAAAATAAAATAAAATATTTTGTTTCAGAACGTCTTATTGAAAAATGAATGGAGTTATTGAATGCTGAAGGGTTGCATCCTTATGTCATTGGTAAGTAAAAAATAATAATAATAAAAAACTAATTATTGCTGATTTAAAGTATTTATTGAGTATTAGTTTCAAAAATATTATATGTATGTGGAAACGTGGAAATTTACAATGACTATTAAAAAAAACATATATATTTAAAATGATTAAAATGAAGAAATAGGAATATTTCTTTAATGCAAGTTTTCTTTGATTAATTTCTATAGAATTAAATTTAATTATTGAAATAACAGGTATAAATTTTAATCATTAATTTTTTTACCATTAATTAATTATAAAATTCATGTTGAAAGGATGCCCATGTTATTTATATTCACACGATTATTACATTTCTCAAAGAACTACTTATCCCTTTATTTATTTTTATCAGATACTAATTCAGTTTGAAATTGATATTACACAACCATAACACAGAATAATTCAGTTGTATTTTTTGAGATTATCAATAAAAATAATAAATAATTTTTACATAATATATTTAAGTAAGTATTAATCTTCACATAACTTGTCGATTTACAATAAAAGAAAAAAATAATCGGCAATGAATATTGAGCAGATAAATTTTAAAGGCCTCTCAATATTTTATTAGATTAAATAATGTGCGATATTTTCACCTCTTTTATTTTTTTTTTAACTTGAATATATATATTATAATTTATACATGATAATTTAAAAGGGTTTATAAATTATATTATTAAGGAGGTTTATATTAAATAGCAAATGAAGCAAACAGAGGCTTAAGAAAATATTTACTTTCCAGTATATCTGTCTTGTCATGAGAATTTACAAAGGGATATTTTTTTCCCACGTATTTACTAATTAACTTCTAAATTGAAATTATTAGTAGGCTGAGTATGCCTATATGTTTTTATAATGCTTTTGAATTTACTAGGGATATTTTTATTTGTTTATATATACATTTTTTTGCGCATGTTTATTCATCTTGACAAGTTATGAAAGATATATTCAAAAGGGTTTTGGCAAGCATAACCTGATGATAGACCATATGACTGAAGCGTATGATATGACATTAATTTATTTTTCTTCTCAGTGTATATTTATTTTTCTCAAGAAAATATAATTATATACAAAGTAATAGTTATTTAAGTTACTGTACAAATTATTCATTCAATTATACGAATTGAAAACAGAAAAAAATAAATAAAACTCGTTCTAGGAAATTATGTTTTATGTAAATATACCTAGTTATGGATGAGTGCTATGTTTTTATTTACTTTTAATAAAGATTTTATATTAAATAATATTTCTAGAATATGTATGAACTAAAGTTTAAAAATATAGTGCTGTATGAGCACAGTTTTAGTAAAAATTAATTTTAAATATTTAAATACAATTTAAGAATATTAAATTTACTATGTTTATGAACTAACGACAATTATTATAAAATATGATAAGCTTGTCAACTTTTTTTTTTTTTTTTTGGGCGTGTCAGACTGAAATTTTATTTAAAAATATGGAAAGTTATCCTTTATTCATTAGTTTTTCGTCCTTGACATGTTTTCGATATTATTTTTTCCAAAATATTTATATTAACGGTATTATATACTATATTTTATTATTCCCGGAAATTTGTTTTAAACCTAGTAAAATGTTTATCATTTGTTTAATTATTAAGTTGTTTCATAGTGTATATTTACCCATTTTTTTATATCTGTTGTCAATGATAGACAGCTAATTATTAAAATAAAAAAAAATAAAAAAATCAAAGGTACTCAAGTACCAGAAATAGAGAAATTCGGCATTTGAGACTTGTCCGATATATACTTTGTATATACAGCTAATGTGTGAAAGTAAAATGGTCCATGGTTGGAAAAAGATGAGAGTGACAACTTAATTTTTTGTTATTATTTTTTTTTTAGCTTATTTATTAACTTATTTATTTATTTTAATACTAATGTTCTTCAAAATTCTTCAAAATAATTGAAAGAGAAAAAAATTTATAGGAGTTTTCTTAGAATAATGTATTTTTTCTCTTTAATTCAAATGAAATGTTAAAATCAGATCGATAAAATCGATGGCACATACACCTCCCTCCAAAATTCAGAAGCCCTTCAAACTGTACCTCCTCAAATATTCAAAACTCGGTAAAAATGTGCCCCCTCAAGAAGAGGAACCAACTTTCGCCATCAAAGTCCCTTCTGGATTCCTCTGGTTATGTTTTAGTTTTAACTCGACGATACGATGATACGACTATAAATGACAGCATAACTTGGTATTTGGACTCTTTGATTCAAAATGAAGTGTTAAAATCAGAGATGCCCATTTCCCCTAAAGATCGATGGCACATAGCCTCCCTCTCTCTCCTTCCAATAAATATTATTGTCCTCCTCTTCTTAAAAATATTCCAAGTGGAAGTAGAATTAGAAAAATTGTCGTATATATACAATTACCCTGTGGGTTGTTCCGTGTTTTCTTCTAGTTTTCTTGTTTGGAAATTCCTTCAAACTGAAACCTCACAAGATTATAGTTTCCTTCAAAATTCACAGCCCCCCCCCCTCCCCGAGCTATGCACTCTCAAATATTCAATACTCTGTTAAACTGTGCCCAATCAAGAATTCTGAGAGCGCAACTTGTGCAATCAAACTCCCTTGTGGGCTCCTCTGGTTATGTTTTATTTGTAACTCGATGACACGACTGTGAGCATATAGCACTGCTAATTATGTCGTCGTTCTTTTGTGCATGTGATCTTTCTTTCTCTCTCTCTCTATATATATATATATATATATATATATATATATATATTTAAAAACTCCTGAAGAAAGGCAGTGAAGAAAATGCCATGCCCTTCTATGGATACTTGTGCCTGAGATGGAAGCCATTAGGTTGGTTGGAAGGGAACCGTTAGTAACCCAGTAAAATAAAAAGGCATCAACCATTGTTAGATGTTAATATGGAAGGACAATTAATAGCACTTGTGAAAAACCATTTATGTTTGATCTAGCTGATACAATCATCCCGTTATCAAACGATATTGTGGTGAGACAATGGGTGGGGTGACTGCGTCGCATTTCATTGCATCGCTAACATCCTTGAGAGGTATCATCCTATGTCCTGGATTTTAATCATTGATAACTTCGGCCCGTTACCCGCCTCATACCTGTTATTTTTAGACGTAATTTAATGTTGTATATGTAACCGATAACCAACAATATGTAACCAAGAGATTTGTTTTGTTATCAAAACAAGGATCAAATAGTATACTTCTTATTACTAATATTTTTAATGATCTCTTAGTTGTATCTGTCTTTCCGTCTTTCATAGACAACATGAGCTGAGCCTGTGTCCGTTGCAAAATAATAAAAAAGGGCTCTCTCCCACTCAATATTTCAAGATTTTTTTTTTTTTACGACGATGTTTATTCACAACTTTTCTTGCTAAGTTCGAGTAATCGACTATAACCGATTAATCGATAACACTTTAAGCATCGTACATGTTAAAATTCAAGCTACGCTATCAAAATAATGACAAAAGTACATGATGTTATTAAAAATGATTTTTTTACTTCTTATATATATTAGTTCTCAAAACTTATATACTGGGTGTCCCGTAAGTAGAGGGAATTTTTTAATAATTTTTTCCTATATTTTGTTCACACTTTTTAGGAGAGTTCTAAACTCCCCTCAAAAGATATCCACCACTAAGGACGTAGAATCAGAAATATGATAATACACACTGAAGAAAAAATATCAAACATGATATTCTAGGAAGAAGCTCAAAAATTAGAATTTTTTAAACATACCAAAAGTAAAATCCTACATACACAACATTTCATTCTTCTACTCTCAACCATCCAAATCCACTCGTTCTATCTCTATCTTCCTCCTTTTTACCTGGTGAGCCTCAAAGACGACTAAAAAGGCAGTGGCCTAGAGATCTTCTGCTGAAAAGTTAAAAATATCAAGAATTGAAGAAGACAGAATAAACTTCAACACATTTGCTTGATGCGCTACAACGCAGTGGCAAATTTAATGAAAAAAAAAAAAAAAAATTATTAAACCTATCTAAGCAGAAAGAGCCTCAGTTAACACTAACGGATCCAGGATTTAATTTTGGAGGCATTGGCCCGAAAGTTTTTTTTTTTATATATATTACTATAACTACTTGGGAAGAAAACTAACTACCTGTATGAAATGGTGTTTTAAGTGATTCTAGAAGTCCTATTAAATGTAACTAGACAAACAATAATACTTTTAGAAATTTTTTTTCCCATAAAAAATTATTGTATTTTGCCATTTTGGGGGACTTTAGCCCGAAAGCCCCCTCCCCCGTAGATCCGCCTGTGTTGGTGACCGTGGTTTAATAAACGCATTACAAATAATATGGGGTATTAATGAGTAAGTTGGATGCGCTTTGTCTCAATTATACCACACAATTCTGAGATCTTCTTTTTATTGATTTTATAATTTACAATAAATCGATTTTTTTATTTATTGTAAATAAATTCTGCGCTGGTCCAGTCTTTAAATCGGCGGACAGGCATTAGCGCACATTAGAAGTGTTTAAATGTGACTGAATAATTTGTTTTATATATAACTAAACTAATTAATAATTCATCTCATGTTGACGGGAAATAGATATGTTATATATCCTCCATGTACGTCACGTTTTTGGCTCTTGTCCAAACATCTACTTCCTGTACCTTCCGTTCGACATAGCCATCAAAATCCTTTCTAAGATAGTTCATCATTATTATTAGTGCTTTAAAATATCAATCGATATAAATAAAATAAAACTTTTTTTATTACTTTATCAACATTTTACGAAATAAATAACAACATTTATAATTGTTTTGTTTACAAGGATTTCAAAACTATTTTCAAGGATTTTTGTCGACTAACTTCTTTTAGGTACGATGGAAATATATTTATAGGTTTTCTTATTTATTTATTGAAATTATAACTGTATCACATGAAAAATACAACAAATTTGAAGTTAGTAACATGACATGTGCAACATGAAGAGAAACTACCCATTGGTAGCACTCTAATTATAGTTCTATATTAGAGGGTACCGAGGCCATCTTCTTTTCAGAATGTTATCAGGAATAGAACAGGAAGCAAGGTTAGAAACAAGAGAATTCTGATGGTTCAGAAGTTTATTATGGAAGGATAGTTATCTGGTTTCAGCCAAATCGGAAACATATTACATTAAGGTCGTTATGGATGATTTTATTTGTGATAAAATAGGGAGCATTGAAGATTTTACGGAGGATTTTGGATTGGATACGAGAGGAATTTGATGGTTTAGTAGAGCCCACAGCTCGATCCCGTAAGTCCAAATAGGTCTTACTGTAGTCATATACATGAGTCTTTTGTAATTGACTGGGAGCTTAGAGCGTTTGTCTAGTAAGTGCTGCAGTAGTCGAAAACGTCGGGTGGTTTCTAGTCGTTTCGTTCAGGTATGAGCATTCCATGTCGTCTTATTTAATTATAAAAAAGAAACTCGGTAGTATTTGCAACGTTGGGGAATTAGATCTTAGTTGTATGAGTGGTATAGTATGATTTAGGTATAAAATTATGTTTATATATTTTACTATTTTATCGAGTATTAACATCATTAGTGATTTTCTTCTATGAATGATTGCTAACTAATTTCATCGCATTTTGCATGTTTTGTTTTATTTCTGTATTTTTATCACATCAGATTAGAATTATAATTATTAAATTAACCCGTGGACTGATTCGTAAAAAAAATACAAAAAAATGGCGAGCTCAGAAATTCTTATAGCACCAGTGACTTTAACGGTGGTACAGGATAGCACTGATATTCGTTCTATTTGCCTTTATTGAAGGAAATGTTTTTATCTCGAATCCTTATTACAAACACCAAAATGTATAATAATGGTAATTATTCATTATGGAAAATGTTTATACCATTTAAAATTGGCATGTCATATGATAATTATTTTGTTATCAAACATATTAGTCATTTTAGACGAGAAATTGTTTCCCTATCATTCCAATAGGGAAATAAAATAAGGTTAGGATATATGTTGGTCCTACAGCTGAGCTCTAACATGTGGAACGCATATGATGGTTCTACGTTCATCTCCGTTTCTGTAGTAAGGATTTGAATGGAGCCGGTCTGTCATGAATTTCTTTTTTTTTTTTTAAATTAAAATATATATACTTTTTTAATTTTACAATTATAAAGTATAGATTGCTCTGAAGACAACAATTGAAATTTTAATTATAAATAAAACATATTGGTTGCAGTTTAATAAAACATATTAAAAATCTCATATTATATCCATAGAGTAAATATGAAAAATAATTCAGAAAAAAAAATAAATTAACACATAATTTTAGAGACATATCGAATAAAACATTAACATAAAAACACATATAAAGTAAAACTTTGCTATTAAAATATCTTTGTCGTAAATTATACTTCTAAAATCAATTTTAATTAGGGAAACAACTCAAAAATGAAACTTTAAAATAATGTGCAAATCATTTAACGTGTTGAAAATATTCTAATAAATTTTATTGATTACAGAAAAAAATACCATTAAAACTTATTTCTCAAGAATAGTATTATTATCGGTATTTAATCAATCTGAGACTAATTCTAACTATTTACTGACAACAAATATTATATTTTTTGTTTTTATTAAATGTTGAAATAAAATTATATAAGAAATCAACAATATACTTAATTTTAACACATTTTGATGCCTCACTTGACCAGTAATACATAAAACCGAACATCTTTACATAAATAGTTTTATGTTTCCTAAATAAATTCAGAATTTTCTTTAATGGTTGTGCTAAAAAAGAAACCAAATAACTAAGAGACAGAACGTAAATGTTGAATTATTATTATAAAAATTCTAAACCATACATCCTTATGTCTCCAAAATGGAGGAAAAGAAAAACCCGCCAACGCTTCGCCAATTCAGGCGTCACCAGGACAGAAAAAAACAGCTAATCGAACATCACTTCATTTAATCCAATCGCTTACTCTTCCAATTGATTATCCTACTGGATTTCATAGACCGATGTTTGACTACTGTTTTTTTTTTCTGTCCAGACGATTGAATTGACGAAACGTTGACGGGTTTGGAATTTTTCCAATAATAACCTAACAGTTATTCTAAAATTTGACAGAAATTGATATGGTATTTAGTGTTTCTTAAAAAGAAATGAATTTCGAGTCATGATGCAGTTGCAGTCAATGAGCTATGTAATATTTTACGATTCGAAAATTTTAAACTCATTTAATTATTTAATCAATTCTATATTATCGATTGTCCATCAAATTACATAATAAATTTAAGAATTTCAAATTATTTTCCGCTATTTTTTTTTTTTTTTTATTTCTGATTAGTATTAACATTAGTGACTTCGGTTTTCTACTGGTAAAAAAAAAAAAAATAAAAGTATGTCCAATTTAAGCGTTGAATATTCATGACAGATGGTAATTTTAATGCACCAATATGGTATTAAATTAATTTCATCTATAACTTAAAAAAATAAAACAAGAAATGGTACTGTTTCAGCCGGCATTTTGTAAAACGTTAGGCAATTTCGTGTTGGACTTAGGAATGTAACAAGGGCCCTAATAATAAGAAACATATGTCTTGTGGTTTCTTGGGTTTCAACACTACCTCTTCTGGTATAACAAACTCCAAATTCGTACTTAATATACATTTAATATAGAATGTATGGAGGGACAACAACATATAAAAAAAACAACTGCTTAATTGATTTTTTTTTAAATACAATACTGAAAACGTCTGATTTGATTTTTTTTTCTTTATAAACGAAACATTCCGTAAAGCCTCAAGTCACCAATATACTATTATAAGTATTCCATTTATATCCTATAATTAAATTGCATTATTATTCTCTCCAATTATTACTAGTCTCCTTTTGGACATTATATATAGATATAATTAGAACCGAATAAATTTATTGACTTCTAAATATTGATAAAATCCTTCTGTACGCGCATGAGAACAGTTGCTAAAGATTTCACCTAACCTAAAACTTTCTATTTCTTGGCTGCCATTGGTCACTTTCTTACACTGAGGTCAAGGCTAGGAAGTTCAAGGAGTGCTGTTATTTTGTCTCCTGCAAATTCTTTATTCACCCGTACAAATACTTACATGTATATATATATATATATATATATATATATATATATATATATATATATATATTATATATATAATTATATATCAAAGTGATATATAATTATATATCAAAGTGATTTACAAAACGAAAATCATTCAGGTTTTTGCTTCATCCTCAGATCTAAAATAGATCAGATATCAATCGTAGTAATTCATCTTTCTTTTTTTTTTTTTTTAATTTAATATACTCTATCTTGAAGAATGGTGTCAAAAGTGGAGGATAAAAATAAATTCCAATAAATCCCATCAAATCACCTTTACCCTTCTTCGTAAACCTATGTCCTCCTGTCCTACAGTATCCTTTAATAATACCCCACTTATCCCTGTTGAACAAATCCGATACCTTGGACTCCACTTAGACAAACGTCTAACTTGGAATCCTCATACCAGACTGAAACGACAAGAAACCGCTCGACGTTTCCGACTACTGCAGCACTTACTAGACAAACGCTCTAAGCTCCCAGTCAATTACAAAAAACTCATATACATGACTACAATAAGACCTATTTGGACTTATGGAGTTGAGCTCTGGGGCTCCACTAAGCTATCGAATTCCTCTCGTATCCAATCCTTACAATCAAAAATCCTTCGTAAAATCCTCACTGCTCCTTCCTTTGTCACAAATAAAATCATCGATAACGACCTTAATGTTCCTTATGTTTCTGACCTGGCCCAATCCAGATACCTATCCTTCCATAACAAACTTCATAACCATCCAAACCCTCTCGTTTCTATCCTTGCTTCCTCTTCGATCCCTGACAACCCTCCGAGGCGTCTGAAAAGAAGATGGCCTCCAGATCTCCTTTTGTAAATACATTTTAGAGTGCTACCAGTGGGTTATTGTATTCTTTTGTTCACATTTACTGAATGTATTTTTATTTGTAATACAGTTGTAAATATCATCAATAAAAAAAAAAAAAAAAAATATATATATATATATATATATATATATACTCTATCAGTATCATTGTATGTTTGTTTGTTAAATTTTTATTTTTTTTTTCATTAATTCTTTTATCATATGGTGGGAATGAATTCTTTTCTCACTATTATCATTGTCCTTGACTGAGTCAGCAAATAATATAATTAATTTAAAAACCGGTTTAAAAAAAAGTTATATTTATTCTTTTTTATATATCATCCTTGATCTGTATTATACAATTCTACAATTTTTCTTTTCTAAATATTTATTTATTTTAACTATAACATCTTTGCTATTATTTAAATTTTTGTATTAGGACATAATTGGAAGATCTTAAATATAAAACCTCGTGTCTCAGAAAGACTGGTGAACAGTTAATCCAGTATCGTTCCGCTGATTCAGAAATGATCAGTGGCGTGCCTAAGAGGGGGGAGGGATCCGCCACGGCCTTCAGTTAACAAAGCGCCCCTCCCCCCACGGCAGGGGGTTGAAAAAATATTATAACTTCGATGCCAAAAAAAAAAAATTTTTAAATATTTTTTTCGTTTTTAGTACTTCTTCTTAAAAAATTACAATTTATTAGCGTACTGAATCATAGAACATGGAATAACATGTTTTTTTTGTTTAAATTTAATTTATTTTTGTGAAGATCAATATTCAAGATTTCATATCTATAATCAATTGGCCATTAGCGGATCTACGGGGTGATTTTCGGGCTGAAGCCCCTCCCCTCAAAATAGAAAAATATTTTTTTCCATTGCTCAGTATTTATTTATGAGAGCGATCCAAGTTAAATACACACTATCATAATAAATTATCTTTTTAAATTATAACCCATATACAGCTATTTAATGTATACACGTCATGAAAAAATATTTGAAATTTATCTCGAAAAGCATGATTGTTGCTGTAATTACCAATTTATTTTTGCCTTCAACAACCATTTAAACATCATTTATATATTTATTTTCTTTTTCTTATAGAGTAATTACCTTAATTGAAAAAAAAATTAAATCCTTTAATCGCTACTGAACACTAGAAACATTAAACATGACAGTAATAGTTATTTCCGAATGCTCTAACACTTATTAGACAAATGCTCTAAACAATTAATTACAAAAGACTCATCTACTTAACCATAATAAGACCTATATGTCCATACGGAGTTGAGCTTTGAGGCTCTACCAAACCATCGAATTCCTATCGTATCCAATCCTTACGATCCAAAATCCTTCGTAAAATCCTTAATGCCCCATACTTTGTCACAAATAAAACCATTCATAAAGACCTTAATGTACCATATGCCGCTGATTTAGCCCGAGCCAGATACCTATCCTTTCATGATAAACTCCAGTCCCATCCGAATCCACTTGTTTCCAGCCTTGCTTCTTCCTCGATTCCTGATAATCCCCCTAGGCGTCTGAAAAGAAGAATGCCTCTTGATCCTCTCACCTAGAATTAAATAGGGAGTGCTACCACTGGGCAGTATCTCTTCAAGTCTGTTCATGTCATGATTTCTAATGAATGCATTTTTACTAGTTGTATTCAGTTGTAAATTTCATTAAATAAATAAATAAAAAATATTCCAAAATGAAGTTTTCTCTTTTATTTAATTTTGTTTTTAAACCTTATTTCCAAATTTCGGCCAGACTGGTGGGGATCTTTCTTATACATACATATTCAATTTTATTTCAATTTCAACATTTTTTCTTATTTAATTTTTTAATGAAATGATGCCAATTAGTTTGTATCAATTCCGATACTTTTTCTTACGATCACTCTTACTATTAATCACAATATTATTTATCTAATTTCCGAAGCTTGCATTATATACGTAAATACACACTAGCCTATCCAGGATTCCATTTTGGCAGGATTTTTTCTTTCATTTTTATAACGTTAAATACTTCGAAAGAGAAAAAAAAGCTACTCTATAAAATGATGTTAAATAAATTCTTGAAGGCCAGTTAAAAAATAAATAAATTGTAATTACGGGTACTATAATTCTTTTAGATGTTTAATTTTTTCTTGATAGATCTGCTTACATTTAGTAGTTGTATATGCGTTATAAATTTAAAAAAGTACATCTTGTGATTGTTTAAGTATTTAGCTCGGATCGCTCACTGCAGCAAATACGGATCAAAGAAATAAATAAATTATTGTTCCATTTTGGGGGAACTTCAGACCGAAAGCCCCTCCACCTCTCCCCGGGGGATATATGTAATCATGTTAAAATTATTCATCGTTACTAGGTAATAGGAATACAAATTTTCAAGAAATATATCGATTATTTTACGCTTTACGTCTGGGGAAGATTGCTGAGTCATCATCAGACAATGGCCCGTGGGCTGCAATCTTCATATCATTGAGCTGAAAGAGAAAGTTTCGCATCATGTGATCCGTTTCTACCGAAAAAGTGAATCCTTCTCTATATCAAAAAAACAATTGAAGACGAAATCCTTCTATTTTCCCTAGTCGTTGACTCTCCCCCTCGAAAAAACTTTTCATCTGCTGCTCTTTAACGTAAATCTTGTCTCACACTAACCGACTCCTACATACGGACAGCAACGTTATATACTTATGATTTTAATTTTCAAACAACCATCCCCATCAGGCAACCTTAAAATACCACTTTTTGCTTTCCCTCTTTCACTGAACGTATTTTACTAAACGAGTACTTAATATTTGTTATAAGTTTATCCTCCTACCTACTTGTTATTTTGTCCTGATGATCCTAATTAAAATTTTGATTCTTTGTGAATTGATTTTTCTGTATCTGTTTGTTGGCTTTATCAGACCTGCCGGTTTAGAGAGTTTTATTTTTTAACTTATAAATTTACATTACAATAAAGTATAGATAGCATTACATGTATTATGAAATAATTAAGTAGTATCTTCTTATAATATTTTTGTTACATAATTCGGTTGGGTTTTAGTAGAAAATTTAATATTTGACTGGTAACCGGTAAAATTATTCCTGTGGCCCTCGTTCTCTGTCCACGACCCTGTCTGACTACCTCCGATTATTATGCTCCATTTTTCTCAAATTTCATTTCCTTCAATTCCGTGTCAAAGAAAAATGGCTAAAACAATAATGAAATAACAGTTATGATAGTTTTAATATTTTAAAGATCAATGACTTAGTCTGTGTTTCCAAATTTGGTAAAAATCAGCGTTATTTGACGGTGGTTATCGACCATACCAGTTATCCAAATTATTAAGTTATAAGCAAATTTAATCTTTAAAACGCTTTTCTCTTCTATGCACCGTTTAGGAGTTGTTGTTGAAAAACAAAAAAAAATCATAAAAATCTGGCTTTTTTGGCTATAAAAAGTTTTTCCCTTCGTCGCCCACGTAAGAATTTTTTTTTTCCATGTTTAAACCCCTATGTACAAGTTAAAAATATTTATAATTTTGGCTCTTTTCTAGTTTAAGAACACCAGTGAATTTTTGAATTTCGATTAAAATATCTCAGAAACTAGAAATCCGACCTATATATTGTAAGCGAGGTAAATGTTCAGCATTTCATCCTCCTTGTAGTGAGCTATCATTTAAAATTTTTATCTTAACGCGATATCGTGTTAGAGAGGCGAAAAGAGAAAAATAGAGTCGATAACCAACTGATAACGAGTTTTATTGAAGATATGGATTAAAATATTTCAGAAACAAAAAATCGGACCTGCATACTGTAAACGAGGGAAATGTTCAGCATTTCGTCCTCTTTGTAATAAGCTATTATTCAAAATACTATCTTAACGGAACGCCGTGTCAGAGATGCGAAAAGGGAAAAAGATAGCGTCACTGGAGTGCTTTATTAAATATTAAATTAATTAAATACTTTTGTAGTAATATTATTTTATTGATATGGTGCCTAAAGTATCAAAACGATCAACCAACCAACGTTAGTGTGTTAAGCTTCTTCAAGTTCAACTTTTAAATTATACATTTTTTTTTTTACAAATATTTGCAGCTTATTTTGTCGTGCTCGAATTTTGGAACGTTTGTATTGGAGATTCGTAAACAATTCTCTTGATTAGAAGATGAGGTTATCGGTGATCCTGCTTGGGGCGTTTGGCCTCGAAGAGAAAGTGGATCTGCTACTCTCGTATCTGCCCTCCTAATTTGAGTTTTATGGCTCTTAATTATCAACCCGAATTTTTTCGGCTTCTTATTCGGGTCAGTTACCTTTCTCACGCTCTTGAGCGGTGGTAAATAAGTTTGTATTGTTACTTTATGATAAAAGTTACACAAATATAATTAAATTTTTATATATTATTGACGTTTTGAATATATAAATACTTGAATAGAATTGAATATTCGTACATGTATACACCAGTACACAACGCAGTTGCTTAAAACACCAGGCAGAATGAACATGAAAGTTCTAGAAACTTTTTAAAATAATTTTTAGAATAGATATTTTGCGTTCTTATTTCAATAGAAAGCCGGGGAAAGAAATACCCCTAACTTAGACAGCAAGTAAAATTAAATTAATAACAAATAAAGGTCTCGAATAAAGATTCCACTTTTTTTGAGGACGGTTACATGGAAGAATAAAATTGAATTTTTTGAAAGTTCGAAATGACTTAAGCATGGAAGGGACTTGATTGAAATCCTGGAAGCTTTTTTGGAAGAATGGACTTGGCGACGTTTATACAACAATGATGCTCAACCATCATGGTTTATAATTTGATTATTTCGTTCACCGAATTGTGAACTTTATGCTGTAGTACCATGTCTCCTACATGGTTCAAGAGTTTTGAAATCACATTATTGAGAATTTACATAGACAATAAAAGGTAGTGCTGAAATACAGCTGCGAAAACTGGCACCCCTCATATGTTTGCAAAACCAGGAATATAAACGGTACCTTTTAAAGTAAAATAAAAAGGTCTAAGAGGAGAGTTCTTCGCAAGATAACCGCAGCGATCTGGGCTTCGAGTAACCCATTGATAACAAAGACCAATGAAGAACTGCTTACAAAAACTGGTATATATATATATATATATATATATATATATATATATATATATATATATATATATATATATATATATATATATACATATCTATATACATATCTATATCTAGCTATATATGATATGAAGGCAAAGAGATTGAGATGGGCGAGAAATGTAGCTCGATTCACTCTATCAGTAAGCATCTTACATTGCCACAATACTTGGCAAGAAACAACGTAGGTGGCCAAAAAACAAATGAAGAGATAAAATCAACACAGATTCTACATGCAGCAAAATAGGAAGCAGTATCTTAAGCGATATATTTGTATATATATTTATTTATTTAAAGACTATAAATTGATTAATATTAATAAATAATAGTCCGTAGTATGTAATTTGTGGTTTCCTCACTTGGGTTAGTGATGCAAGGGACTCATGCAGAAACCTTGTCTCACATAAAGGATTTCGGAAGTGTCCTTGTTGTCGAAAAGCTATTATCAACCGCAAGGTTTCTCAAATGTGAAGTCATATCTTCCAGTATCTTCGAGGGGATTCTGGAATAATCCTATAATTATAAATAAAAAATGAGACAAAAAAATATTTTATTGCTATCTTTGTTTACTGATATTATTGTATAGTTTGGAACACATTTCTTGAAAAACAAAATGAAATATGATCAGATGGCACAAACTAAGCCTTCATTTATTTTGTTTTATAATTTAAAAAATATGTTTTTTCTTTGTTTTTGGCAATAAAGACTTCCAATTAAACAACAATTGATTTATCTGTTGTATTTCCAAGTTACATGTTTACACGTTAACGTTTCGGGATATTTACTCCCATGTTTCTTTGTTGATTCATGGCTAAAAATGGAGTTAAATATAATGCATGTTGCAATCCATGTCAGAATTGAGTTGTTACATTAAATTTGTAATTATATTAAGTCTAATGTGCTCCATTGTCAGGTTCTAAATTCATGTTATAATAAATTAAAGTATATAATACTTTACCAGAGCATCATCATGCCTGTAGACCAATTATTGGGTGTCTGCCATGGTGAATACAATTGACCTTTGGATATGACTATTTATTTTTTACTATTGTTGTTACATGTTTATTTTTTATGTAGCTGCAATTTCATTCTTATTAAATTTTAATTTTGTTTAATATGACCCTAAATGTTTGGTGTATGTTTTATAATTTAGTGTTGTTCTATTGTTTTTTGTAATGTGTATGGCTTCAAGTAATTTTCTATTGTTATTTTTTGGTTCTGTGCCTAATATATGCGGTTTATTGAAGTTGAATTTATGTCGTAATTTTATGCTGTGATGCGCTAAAGCTGTTGTTTTTATGTTTTTTGTATTTTTACAGTTAGTAATGTGTTGTAAAATTGTAGTCCCTAAGTGTTTGGATGTTTCTCCAATGTAGATTTTGAGGCAGTTTTGACAATTTAATTTGTAAATTACATTTTTCTTGTTCATTAAGTCTATTTTATCGTTTGTATTGGTGATGTGCCTGCTCAGTTTTTTATTATTATATTGCCCAAGTTTGATTTCTGTTATGTCATAATTTTTAAACACGTCTTTAATTTTGTTTGTTTGTGACATGTTGCCCTGATTGTTGAATTTATATTTTTCAAAAAATTGGATGATGAATTGTGTAGGTTTCTTTATTGTAATGTTTTATTTCATTTTTTTTCTTGTTTTTTGGTTTTATTATCATTATGGTTTAGTGTTGTATGTAATCGACTGTACCAAAGTTTGTTGATCAAGTTTACAGGATAAAAAATTATCTTTTTTTTAAAAAATAAAATTTGGGATATTAGCTTTTGTTAATGATGTTTTTCTGTTGTGATATTCACATTTAAATTTTACTAATAAAAACATATGAAACAAAAAAAAGATAATAAACTTATAATATTTCATAACAACTATAGACACTATTTTCCATGAATGTTGATTAGATTCTTATAATTTATACAGTTATTATTTAAATTATTTATTCGAATAGGAGTAAGAAAGTAGAAAGTTAAAGAAAATATGCGTACAAGACTACATGCATATGTAACCTTTCTATATGACATTTGGAGATATCGCTCGTGGATTCTCCACGCTTGTATCGGAAGAGGCTGTCTTGATTAGATATCTTCCCACTTTCCTATGTTTTCATCCTTTGTCTCTATTCTATTCGATTGTAAACAAAAACCTTTTTTTTTTTTTAATCTGTCACATATGTATGGTCCAATATCAGTACGAAATTTCGAAAAAAAATTGAGAATTCGGTAAAATTCGAGTATTCTTGTAAATTTTGTTATTCGACAAAATCAACATTGGTTTCTGAACTTCAAAATCTTCCTTAAATTTTCATAAACTGCGGAACAGTTAATTTTGGCTGTTTATACTTCATTCTATTTTTTGTTTTATTTATGTTAAAACATTTCTTTATTGCACGGGCGGATCTACGGGGGGGGGGGGAGGGGCTTTCGGGCTGAAGCCTCCCCCAAAATGGAAAAATATAACCATGTTTTATGGGAAAAGAAAATTAAAAAATACCTCTTAAAGTATTATTGTTCGTGTAATTACATTTAAAAGTTCTTAAGGAATAACTTAAACACCATTTCATATAGGTAGTTAGTTTCTTTCTGTTTTTCCAAAGTAATTATCGTTATTTTTATGAAAAAAAATGTTTCGGGCTGAAGCCCCCCCCAAAATTAAATCCTAGATCCGCTAGTGCTTTATTGAGTAATATTACATTTTGTCACAATAAAGGGCATTGGTAATAGTTATAGATTAGTTCATTCACACACTGTGTACAATAAATAAAAATAAAATTCTAATTTTAGCCATCAATGTTATTGGAGGTTAGGGACAGTTTAGGGGTTTTAAAATTTTTAGTGGGCACATTTTGACAGAGTTATGATTTTTTGAAAAGAACCGTACTTTTGCGGAGTTTCAATTTTGAGGAACATTCAAACCAGAGAATAAGGAAGAAAACAGGAAACATACCACAGCAAGTGCAATTATACATGATTCACAATTATTCTAATTCTATCCATAGGCGTCAATCCCTGTGGGAAAGTGGGTATGCACCCCCCTCCACCCCCCATGTTTGAAATGGTTCCGTTCCTTCCCTAAATAAATGTATAAATAAGCGCACTATTATTATTGTAGGCGCATAGTATTCCTTTATCTATGACAGAATTCTATTAATCTGCGTTAACACAATACCCAAATCATGACAAACAAGAACGTACTCGGATTCGGAAGACTCTAATACCATACAATTGTCCGCTATAGAGATGTGTTCGCTAAGAGAAGATTACTGTACACTCTAATACCTGACCTCGCATCCTCTCTCATTAATTAGGACAAGAAGATGCACTTGGTTTTACTTTCGCATGCACTGTTTTTAAGAGGAGGATAGGAATGGGCATTCCTGATGCATGTATTATCTTAATAACACTAACCCATTTAGTTTTTGTTTTTTAAACACTTGGGATTCCTTGTTTCCGGTCGCAATACTGCTTTACTTTGGCTTACATATATATGAAATATATAGTAAGGGACGGTATTGCGATAGCGAAAATTTTCAAATGTGAGTTTTCAACGGAAATAACACGTTTTGAGGTCCAATAACCACGTCCCACAAAATGGTCTGTTTGTGTGTATGTATGTGACCAGAAAACGAAAAGTCGTATGAAAGTGAAATTGCATACTTTAGGTTTGTATATACCTGATATGTTACAGCAACTTTTTCGTAAAAATAGGCTAACCGGAAGTGGCACTTTATCGATGTTACACATTTTTTATGATTTTGATCAAACTCGGTGTATCAGTGTATTATTATGGAGTTTTTAATATAATGTAGGTTTTATTCTCATTGATATTCTCTAACATGGCTTAACTGGCTAATTTTCAATATTAGTTTCCTCTAAAGCACATTTAATATTTTTTATTTGAAATAATTAACCGTTTCACATTAATCTTTGATGTAAAAAATAATTAAATATACAATATGAATGAATTTGACAATTAATTAAAGTAGAAATAAGAGATCGTAACGGATAATAGTTGAAATGCAGAAACCAAAGGAATATGAGGGCGTCCGAGCTCGCCCGAAAGATTAGGACATGATTCCATACGTAACATGAGCCTAATATAAAACGGACTCCGACCGTATTATGTAGAAATAGAAATAGAAAATAGAAAAATCATCTTTATTCTGGGACTAGGTCCCTTTAGAATAACAGTATTGTTCATATAAATTAACCATAAATCTGGCCAAAAGGCTTATTACAATGAATAATAACAAAATACTAGTAATAAATTAAGTATTAATTAAGCTCTTAGGATAAATTAACGAGAACAGTTGGCTAATAGGGGTTCAGTACTACAATATTGGAGCTGAAACAATAGCATAATAATCACTGAATGAAATTAGAAAGGAGCGCAAAATCAATTTTATAGGCAAAGCATTGTTGTGATGGAACATAAAAGTTTAAAAAAAATAATAATAACTGTTAATATGTAAAAAAAAAAAAAAAAAAAAAAAAAATGATATACATATGTTCCCTAAGATATTTAAGTGATTATGTACATATACATATGCGGTTTTCATAAATACTATCGTTGGTATTATTTAATAAATACCAACATATAAGGGTATTTAAGCAAATAAAAATATCCACAATGGAATATAAATAATTATAGCGTCTATAATTTTTACTTTCCCTTCCCCTGGCTCTGAAAATATTTATTTCTGCTAAGAAGGGGGTGGTAAGTGAAAGTCCTGTGATGCGCGCACCAGAATTTTTTTGTATTCTCAACTCTGACGGGCACGGCAGATGTGTCACGTTTCAGCTGGCGGTTCCTCTGAACTCCATCGCTTGAAAAAATAATAATGTTTGATAAAATCCTAACGTAGAAAACTATAATTGCCTACCATTGTGTAATCTCACAAGAAAATAGTAAGGGATTACTTTCTATTGATAATGTACTTGCTACATGTATTTGTATTTCGTCGCAGGACTTACGGGACATTCTTTTTTCCCAGATCTTATAATATACCGGTGTATCAAACATTGACTAACCGAAATACGACAGTTATGTTTTGTTGAGGCATCAATGCAAGTGGTAATAAGGTAATACCTTTTATTCAAAGTAACGTGTAGATACATTTTTTTTTTTTTTATGATATAAATAATTTTTTTTGTGATTTAAACTATTTATTTATATTATTAATAATGAATACTTTTTTCGTTAAGGAATTCGACTTGTGGTTAGCTTTCACCAGCGCTAGTGGAATGGAAGGTCAAGTTCTGTGAGCCAGCATTCCTCGGCACATAGTCTTGTCTTTCCCGAGTACACCAGTTTCGGTATTTGATATATTACATTAGGAATAATTATTTACGATTACCGCCTCATTTTAAATTATAATATGTCGCGTCATTCATTAGCAACGATTCGTAATCAACATTGTCTTGAAACCTGTTTATCTGGATATCCTTGAGACAAAGGTCAGTGTCAGATTGAAAGCTTTACCCTGTCGCGTAGATGGCATCGGGGACCAGTCCATTCAACCCGAGAGATTTTTTTTTAGGTTTAAAAATGTATTTCTTTAAAATTCGCGAACTTTTTATTCGTAAAGCAAAAAGCTCATGGGTAGTACAATTTAAAGTTTCTGCCTTATGAGAAATGTGAGTTTATGTAGTCAATATTTTTATTAGAATTCGTTGAAATTTAAATGAAAAAAAATTAAAATTGTATCATCATTAACCAAGAATCGTGTGTCAATTTAATAAAAAAAAAAACTTCGTATCCATTGTGTTAATTCGACTGTAGTAATAAATCAGACAAAATATGATCATAGTGATCGATAAATTTACCATTAAAAACAGCAAAAACATAATTTAAATTTAATATCCCAGTCCGCTGGTGTTCCTCAAGGTAGTATCCTAGGTCCTATCCTCTATACAGTTTATACAGCTGATATCCCTACCTGTCCCAACACTCTCATCACCACCTATGCCGATGACACATGTATCCTATCAGTAAACAATGACCCAGCAATTGCATCCCAAATGCTTCAATCACACATCACACATAAATCTAGAAGAATGGTGTCAAAACTGGAGAATTAAAATAAACTCCAATAAATCCCACCAAATTACCTTTACCAACGACTTCCTGTCCTACAGTTTCCTTTAACAATACTCCACTTATCCCTGTTGAGCAAATCCGATACCTAGGACTCCACCTGGACAAACGACTAACTTGGAATCCTCATACTAGACTGAAACGACAAGAAACCGCTCGACGTTTCCGATTACTTCAGCACTTACTAGACAAATGCTCTAAACTTCCCATTAATTACAAAAGACTCATATACTTGACTATAATAAGACCTATTTGGACTTACGGAGTTGAGCTATGGGGCTCCACTAAACCATCGAATTCCTCTCGCATCCAATCCTTACCATCCAAAATCCTTCGTAAAATCCTCAATGCTCCTTACTTTGTCACTAATAAAATTATCCATAAAGATCTTAATGTTCCTTATGTTTCAGATCTGGCCCAATCCAGATACCTATCCTTCCATAATAAACTTCAGAATCATCCCCGCCCTCTCGTTTCTAACCTTGCTTCCTCTTCAATTCCTGATAACCCTCCGAGGCGTCTGAAAAGAAGATGGCCCCGTGATCTCCTAATGTAGTCATATCATTAGAATGCTACCATCGGGTAGCTACTCAGCAAGTGTGTTCATGTCATTATATCAATTATGTCCAAATTTACTTGATGTATTTATGTAATACAGTTGTAAATGTCATAAAGAAATAAAAAAAAAATTAATATAAAAACCTAAAAAGTTTATTAATTCCAACGATTCGGCTCAAATTTTAGACCTTTTGAGATGAAGTCCCCCAAAATAGAAAAATATAACCTAACCAGTCACTGAATAGAAATGAGGCCGATGGCATGTGGGTGACACAT
This sequence comes from Nezara viridula, assembly GCA_928085145.1. Classification (NCBI taxonomy): domain Eukaryota; kingdom Metazoa; phylum Arthropoda; class Insecta; order Hemiptera; family Pentatomidae; genus Nezara; species Nezara viridula. Next base: position 81,401,050 of record OV725078.1, read on the forward strand.
GAAACTTAATTGAATCATTTAATAAGAAATAATTGAATAACAATAACGTTATAAAATAATTAAAGGTGGGCATGACAAAAATAAAAAAAATTATTATGAGTGGACGCATGCAATTCGCATAAGTGAAAAGGTCAAACACATGATGGGTATTTAGGTATATAAAATGAATCTCTATATGTTGAAATATGTTATGTTTTAAATATGATAGTAAATTGTAAAAAAAAAAAAATTATACTTGAAAATGGCTCAACGAGCCGAAACGTCGTAATTAGAAGTTGACAAAATTTTAAAAATTGGTGTAGAATTGGCTGATAATAAATAAACGTGAAAACAAAAATATATAAATTTTCATTATTCTATATTTGTTTTTCTAAGTGATCCAAGCTAATTAATTGAAAAATCAAGAAATGTTTGGTTTTCAAATTATAATGCATGCACACCTACTAAATTTAAGCACGTTTAAAGAAAAATTATAAAAACAATTATCTCTAAAAGCGTTATTGTTCCTGTTACTAGTTTTTTTTATTTATTTTTTTGTTCATAACTCTAAGAACCATTAAAACGTATTCCATATAAATAGTTTTTTCTTCCAAAGTAATATATACCGTAAGTAGAGGGAAACTTTTATAGAAGTGATAGAAGATCTCAAGAGCTACAAAAAAGTTTATGTAAACAACAGTAGGAAATCCAAGTTTTGTGTTTTTTTTTACGTAAGTCGTGTTTTTTTTTACGTAAGTCATGTTTTTTGTTGAATACGAAGTGATTACTAAATAAACATTTAATTTAAGTAATTAATAATTGCTTCACTGTAAACTAGGCAAAATTTACTTCAATTGAAAATAGTTTTTTTTTTTGTTAAAATCATTTATAGAGGACTTTTGACCGGCTAAACTAAGCTAAGATTTAAAAAAAAAAATTACTTTAGATTTTTTTCTTATCATCGTCCAACTTAACTACAGATACCCCACTTTTCTAAAGACTTCCTATTTAATAAGGTTTAAATCCATATTAATTAACTTGAGGTTTGTTACTAAATAAGTTAAGATTCACTTCAAGAAGTGAAAAAAAAAATGTGATTTTTTATCCTGTCACCAAAAAGTAGCCCTCCCCCCGTGTTTTTAGCAAAAATGACAACAATAAAGTTCTTGTGGTCAACTATCACCTCTTTAAATATTTTCCGGGGTTATATATGGAGGCATTCGTTGTTGTGTAGAGGCTCCTTAAAGGATTGCTACGAGCTACATGTCCCGCCAATGTCAATCTCCTTGCCTTCTTTTCAAGAGAAATGGACTGACAAGAGTCTGTAAGTGGTTCCTCATTGGCCCTCCTTCTCCAGTACTCGGATCTTTCTACGGTGCTTGGTAGTTGTCCGGGGTTTTGTTTTTATTATTTGAATAGACCTCCATTTCATCTTCCTTATATGAAGTAAGCAAATTGTATCATCCGTTAATGGTCTCAAGGGTTATACGAAGCGTAAATTCGATCGTCCAATGCTAGGTTTCGGCATCGAACCACTGGCTATAATTCTCTCATCTTCCCCCACTTTGACTACAGCTGTGTGGTGTATGATGGACTCTCGGTGGAGCTCCGTGACAGACTGAAAAGACTAATGAACAGTTGCGTGAGATTTGTAGTTGGTGCCCCGAGATACTCCCATGTCTCTCACCACTACTCTGATAATGATGTATTTACATATAACTCATCACTTAAATACTTACTATCAGATTCGACTTTCTTTTTCCTTTTTTTTTCAACAAAAACACAGAGTTTACTGCTAAGAAGAATGTAATGTATTTTTTATTTTTTCGAAAAGGGTATATTTATATTTTACTATTGTACATAATTTTAAGTGTCTTGGCATGGTTTCAAGAGTTTTTTTAAATTTTGTATATAGTATATATACATATAACTAATATTTTCTTTCTTTATTTTTAAATTTTATTTTTGTGTTTATTAGGCCAGATATAATATTTTAATTTTGTACTTTTTTGTTATTCTAAAGGGACTTCGTCTTAGAATAAAATTATTTTCTATTCTATTCTAATACTACGACCAAACTGTACTACAAATGTATTTATGAAATTAGCACTTGTTACATACCTAAATAAAATGGAATGCCTGAATATAATTTAACTCAAAACGCAGATTTTGAGAAAATAAACCTTCGTAAACGGATATTTCAAAGAGAAACCTCACTTGATAAAAATAAAAAGTACAAATGAGCCTAGGTGAGAGTTTCTCCTTATCGAGAGAAACTTTTTACTTTGATCAACTTAAAATTCAAATTTATTCGAGGTAGCTGCTTTTACCTTTTAGACTTGTTTTATTCATTGAAGCAAATTTAAAGAGGAATCTGTGATATATGTCGAGTAAAACATTGTTTGCAAAATTACCTAATTCAAAGGCAATCCTATGAAAAAGTATTCATACGCTACCGGTATTTTAATTCAGTAAGGACCTCCATTTTTCTTTATAGATTCAAAAACCACTGTGTAAATATGAGAACTTACACATAAACTAACGTTAAGTATTTTATTTTGAACAAATGAATCGAGTTTAATAATCACTTGACAAACACTGATATCTTAAAGTGTAATAATATTTATTTATTTTATACTGAGAAATCCGAAAAAAAGGATAGTTAAATTAAGGAAAAATAACGATAATGGAATTCACTTTTGTTAGAATAACACAAATTAATTTACTACATTTACTTATTTCTTCTTCTTTCTCTTCCTCCTTGTATGCCTTCCAGCGTGGAGGTGCTTCGATACATTTATCTATTTTAACATAGATGAATAGTTTATTTTTATGAATATTGCAAAAGCTAAAATAAAAATAAACATTTAACAACAGTAGTTAAAAAATAAATAGTCATATCCAAAGGTCAATTGTATTCATCATAGCAGTCACCCAATAATTGGTCTACAGGCATGATGATGTTCTAGATATTATATACTATAATTTGTTATGACATGAATTCAGAACCTTACAATGGAGAGCACATTAGACTTAAGTTAATTACAAATTTAATGTAACAAGTCAATTCTAACATGCATTATTTTTATTAAACTCAATTTTAGCCATGAATCGATAAAGGAACATGGGATTGTAGTTCTGAAGATGGGAGTAAATTTCCCGAAACGTAAACTTGTAAATACAACAAATAAATCAATTGTTGTTTAATTGGAAGTTATTATTGCCAAAATTTGAGAGTAAATAAATAGTATATCTTATTCATTATTAAAACCCCTTCGATTTCCATTATCAATGTGTTATAACCAGTGCTCGGATTTTTATGTAATTGAATATTTCGTTATCATGCAGTTTACCAACTGTTGAAAAACTATATTTACGAAGCAGTAGAATGTAGATGTAGAAATATTATATTTTTATTTAAAAACGATAGGACATCAGGCTTTTCAGAAATATATCTATACTTGTTTGTGAATTCCATGTCCTTTCGAAATGTTCCTTTGATACCCTACATTGACCTTTCTTGGTTCAGAAAGGTTGGAAGAAGTCTATCGTTGGAGGAAGAAGTCTATCGTTGGAGGAATAAACGTCAATGGTAATAAACAAATAATGAACAAGTACGCTTTCCATTTTATCGAGATGGAATATAAATTGTTCGTGAGAGAGATCTCGATCATTTCTGTTAGAAATGAAAACTTTGTTTCGCTTAGATTACAGTAATGTTCTATTTTGTATTTTCACATTTCACTAATAGCGGATTCATGATTTTTTTTTTTTTTTGGGGGGGGGGCTTCATCCCAAAAGCTTTTATATATAACGATAATTACTTGGTAAGGAAAAGAAAGTAACTAATTACCTGCATAAAATGCCGATTAAGTGATCCTTGAAGTGCTATTAAAAATGAAATTACACGTATAATAATGCTTTTATAAATAATTTTTCAATATTTTTATCATAAGACATAGTTTCATTAAGTAGTTGTTTATGCGTTATTTCTATTGTTCAAATATTTAGCTTAGATCACTTGTAGTAACAAATATATATAGACCATTATAAAAAGTTTTTTTTTTTTAAATTTATTTTTCTTATTTATTGAGTATTACAACAATCTGTCTCTTGGACATACCATATGTACACAAAATATAAAATAAATAGAAGCGAAATAATAATCAAAACTATATACAATAAATAATAAAATAAAATAACCTAAAAATAAGAAAATTAAAATTAAGCAAAAAACACATGCATACCTATATGCACTATTTACAATCAGGCGAGGGTAATTAAAGAAATATAGAAAAAAAATCCTATTTTAGGGGAGGGGCTTTAGCCCAGAGGTCTCTCCCTCCCCCCCTCTCGTAGATCTCCCCCTGTGCTTTTTGCCATTAAATATTAATTTATTTACGAGTGTCTCAATAAACGTTATATTCATTTTATCTCCTAGATTTCACATCCTGATCGATCGATTCCATCAAAATGTCTTGTATGACGTTACAGGATTCGTTTTAAGGATGTTGCGAAAAGGAAATTTGCAACCTTCGTTCATGATGTTTTAGCAGAGTTACGTCTTTGATAGCCTTAAGAGAAGATATCCTTCCACCCACAGATCCCCATAATAGAAAGTTGTACAGAACTTTTTATCGACTTGTAATAAAAAAAACATTGTGGGAGCAGAAGTGCATTTTCTAGTTTCCTTTTCGTTCTCTCGAGTGCTTTATGTAAGGAAACTTCTTTTTCTGCAACCAAATTTAATTTGCTATTAACCCATGATAGGTTTTCAATGGAAAATTTTGTTAATATTAGATCGTGAATAATTAATAGTACATTGCCGTTTAGCAGTTGTTGAATTTCTCTTACATATAGCTCACAAAGACAGATGACAAAAACGAATCTGTTGAAAATTCAGACAAATAAAGAACGGTTGGTAATGTATTTTTTAAAAATATTTTGTGGATTTGAAATGGTATTATATAAGTAAACGGGACAAATATAATTTAAAGCATTCTATTGCAACCATGATCGGTGTGTATATATAAACACACACATAATACCCTTGTATTGTGTAACGGCATGAGCAATCCATGATAAATTCGTGCAACTATAAAACCATTGAAAAATATACTGCACATTTTACCGTAGATAAAAAAAAAGGCAATTAAAGTTGATTATTGCAATTTCAAAATTTCAAGAGTTACTAGAATGGAACAGATGTTGTGAATTATATTATCCGACCCTAAGTTCAAACATGTTTTCATTATTTTAACATAATACAATTTATTATTATTTTATGTATAGTAAAAAGTAAAATGGAATTGAAAAAAATGACAATTATCATTTGTTGAGGTTTTTCAAAATATGTTTATGAAGCTTAGGTTAATTATTTCTTGAACCTTCTTTTCATTTTATTTTATTTTTTAAATTCCATCTTATTTCTTCGTTAATATTTTTGTTCATAATAAAGAAAAGTAAATGATAAAGAAACACTATAAATAAAAGAGTGTTTATTTTTTTAAATTAGACTAATGGGCAAACAGTGGGAAGAAAATTTCATTTTGTATTCCATGATTTTCGTCTTCTTTGTTCCTTGTTATTTATAGCACCGAAGAAGACATGCAATTTGAGCCGGAACATAACTATCGAAAAATCAAATCAATTATTTGTTTTGTGAAATTCTTTATCATTACCAGGACCGTCTTCGTGATTGTTTATACGGTCAACTAGAACAAGCTCCTAAACTCAGCACTGAGATCGTTGATGACATCGAAAATAAATCAAACCGTTCTTAAACTGATCGAAGAAAGTTATAGATGGTTCCTTCAATCCGTGATTAAATCACTGTTTTAAAATTCTAAAATTCAGTAGGTATTTATTTCCTTAAATATTTTCTTATTTTTCATCTGTCTGTGAAACCTTCTTGGAGACCTTCCGCTGGAATCCATCGATGTAATCAGAACTGAGTTTCGGAAGTTGCTTCTATTATATATAAAATATTACCTGTAGGACGTGACGCTTCTATGAAAATTATCCAGTTTATTTTTTTTTACTGCTTGAAATTTCTTCTGAATCAAAATATTTTTTTTTAATAGCTTACTAGTTTTTCATAAAATTATTAACATCTGCCTGAAACTTCGTAAATAGCTTCATCTCATCGTAACCTACAACTATTTAAGAAAACTCTTGGATTTGGGTCGTTTTCAACATGGAGCTCGTCAAAATTTGTCTATATAATTAGGTACTAAAAACTCGTAAATACGCATTTACTTTCCACTTGGATCGTTAGATAATTTGATAACAAAATCGAGAAAAAAAGGTGGCCTACAAAAATATTGGGCGGTTTGGCCTATATAACCTCATTATTTTGATACTTTAGAGGTGTAGGTCAAGCAAAACGGTTCAATATTTTTGAAGGCGACTTTTTTTATCGATTTGGGGCTCAAATTATCTTATGATTTAAGTGGATAGTCGTATTTGCGAATTTTTAGTACCTAATTAAATAGACAAAGTTTGCCGATCTCCAGATTTAAAACGCCCCAATATCTAGAATTTCCGTAAATAAAATAGTTGTAGGCTACGATGAGATGAAGCTATTTACGATGTTTCAGCCGGGTGTTAATAATTTGATAAACAGTTTCGGACTATACATGTTGGGCTGGAGAAGGATTATACGCTATTTTTTTTTTAGTACTTTTTTCAATATAATTGGGTACTAAAAACTCGTAAATACGCATTTGCTTTTAACTTGGATCGTCAGATAATTTGATAAAAAAATCGAGAAAAAGGTGGCCTACAAAAATATTGGGCGGTTGGGCCTATATAACCTCATTATTTTGATACTGAATAATTTTTAGTGCTCAAAACAAGCCCTGAAGATGACTCACATGTTTGGGTTGAAACGTTGGCAATAATAAAAATTTTATAATGACTGCGTCTGAATATTTATCACCCATGCTATGTAGAACAGTCGACTAAATTCCTCCTATAATTTAATTTTTGTTTTCATTTTTACAATTTTTTTTTAAAAAAGTTATTGAGAATGTTAAAATCGTTTTGGTTCATCTTGGGTTCTATTATATCGGTGTAAACGAAAATAAATGATAAAATTTTATTACTGTGCCATCAATATTGAGATGGTATTTTAGCTGTGGATTGGTTAATTATTATACTTATTTCGGGTTCATTATCTGATGAGTAAATGGAAGGAAGCTATGCATTGTTCCATCCCTTTCTCTTCCCAGCCACTGTCCTTCAGCTACCAGCACGACAATTACTCCTTGGCTATGCCCACCAATTCAAAGAGTTGATTAGTCTTTTCAAGATTGCATTGAAACGAATGCTTTATTTTGTTTTTGTTTTTTATTATTATTAGTTTTTTTCTGTCGGCTTTGTGGGTGTCTTGCCCGTCGAAATGAAAATCGTTTAAAGAGTTGTGTCTGTATATGGTATATTGGTAAAGTAAAAGTTATATTGACACTCTGCTATGCGGTAGAAAAGGATATGACTAAGAAGAATGTGAGGAATGTTGATAAACACAAACGACGAAGTTAGACCCTCAAAATTGGTTCCATAATCAACAATTTTAATTTTTACCGAAACTATGATAGATACTGTTGAGGTAGTGTGAGGTACAAAAAAAAAAAAAAAATCCCCTACTTAACCTCAACAATTGACCCATTCATTTTCATTCGACCTTAAAAAAGCTCGAATATACGTTTAAAGTCTTAGAAAAAAATAAATAATTATACCATCGGATCACTAGAAACACTCAAAAGTACCCTCCTCAAGATTAGCTCCATATCTATTCAGATGGATCAGCTGAATCTGCCGTCAAAAATGCTGGAGCAGGAGTTTACTCGAGGGAATGCCAAATCAGCGCTACGGTGGGTAAAAATGGAACAAATGTCGAAGGTGATATATCAGCGATCCTCATAGCCTTAAGAACATTGTCTATAAGGCGGGACCAGAGTGCTGTTCTCTTCATCGACTCTTAAGCAGCCATCCTCGCTGTTACAAACACTAATGAATGTCTATCGAGTGCTATATTGGAGTGCAAATCCCTCCTCTGCAAACTGACACTCTGGGGAGGTACCTATGTTGTCCTACAATGGATTCCCAGCCATTGTGCAATTCTGGGAAACGTTGAGACTGACAGTCTTGCCAGGCGAGGAACAGATTTGCCTCAGCCGATACATCCAAAACCTTACGATTCAATACGGCGAATGGTAAAGATGGTAGTGAAGGGAGAAATAAGAAAAGTGCACTTGGACAAGGTGGAAGGGAAACGTTATGGGTGTTTGATAGATAATTCGATTCTAGCTGAGCTACCGAGAAGAGAAGCAGTAGGCTGCTTCCGCCTGGCCACTGGTCACGACTATCTGCTAAGTCATCTTCACAAGATAGGCGTGGCTGAGGATCCTAGTTGTAAGTTGTAAATTGTGTCATCAAGGAAGAATGGATGCAGACTATCTACACACATGTCCTGCCTTGACGGACTTTAGAGAAAAGACATTTTTAAATATATATATACATAAAAAAATCTAAATTATACTGGGCAGTAAGATGTCGGATGGCCGAGTGACCAACTTAGGCATAAAAAAAAAAAAAAAAAAAAAAAAAAAAAAAAAAAAAAAAAATCGATTAGGGTTCCCTCTGGAAATAAAAGACTCACTTGTAGATTACAAAAATATAGTCTCAAGACTCTAAAATATCAATAAAGAATTAACCAGTCAACGATTTGCTGATTCAGTTTTTGACAAGAAGAAACACACTTCATACCAACAGTCTATACAAAGAACAATCAAAATATGAATAGAGCACAGAATAACATAAATAAAACTGATATTTAACAGTTATAGAAAATATAACAGTTCACCATAGTTCAGCATTAACTTTTTCCACTCAAATCCTCACTATATCATTTACAATAACATTATACCACTTACTATATCAGTTACAATAATAGTTTTATTTATGTTACTCTGTACTTTATTTAAATTTAAATTTTGGTTGTTCTTTTTATAGATTGTTGATGTGTGCCGTGTTGTTTCTGGTGAGCACCTATATAATTTTATAATTGGTAAATGATTGATTGTCGTGGATAATGAAGAGAAGAATAGTTGGGGTGGTCAGTCAATTAAGAAGGCAAAAATAAATGATAATATTTATTTTTACATATACCGACGTTTCGACCTGAAGTTCTTATGTCACCTTTTTTTACTATGTTCACTTCATCATTCCACACTTTGTACCTGTTATTATTATTTTTCTCTTGTTCTTACTATTGTCATTATTCTAACAACTTCATTTTACTGTAATTTTTATATTTCTCATACCTTGTTATCTGGTTCTTTTCTTAGCCCTGATGATGGCCTGAACTTCAGGTCGAAACGTCGGCATATGTAAAAATAAATATTATCATTTATTTTTGCCTTCTTTTTTGACTGACCACCCCAACTATTCTTCTCTTCATTATATAATTTTATCTTCTTTTTGCCAATGAATGAATCAGCAAATCGTTGACTAGTTTCTTTTTGGTTAGTCTTTTTTTTTTTTTTTTTTTTGGTTTGAGATGTGTTCTCTGTTTATTTCTCTCTCTCGTGTATATTTATGCATCTTTTTTTTCTGTTCTGATGACGTTCGGTATTAGAGAGTTCTCGCTTTCTTTTTATTTATCAAATTATGATTGTTTTACTCATTTCCCATACTAGTACAGCGCCTGCACTATATTCCAGTTTCTTGAACTTAAAAAACTGATGGAGTTGGTTGGATCTTCGCGGAAGGTGGATCGCTTCCTCCTGGTATTGCATTTATGGTATTATGCTTTGTGAATTGAAGACTATAGCTGTCAATTGTGCCATGGCACGATTCGACACCCATGCCGGAAGGGAAATGGTGAAGACGAAAGTAGTGTACACGATGATTGGTGCAAACTTCCGGGGCGGAAATGTCAGGAGTTCCAGAGACTTCCATATATCTCCAGTATCCTGTCCTTTCCATCGTAACCTCTCCAAAATTTCGGAAATGGTATGGGATCTGACATCTGTCATCTATATTTGAGCTTGTTTAAATGAGATATTCAAGGATAGTAGAGGCTCGTGGGGAGATTGAAATGTTGTACAATGATGTTAAGTGACAAGTGTAGTTAGTTTTAATTTCTTTAGCCTAATAATAAATAAATCAATTTTAAAAAAATTGCTATTTGTTGGAGAGAGGGCTTTTTTTTCGTTTTAGGTTTTGGGGAATTTAATTCGTTTTTTTACTTTTACTTACGTATACATGTAATATATAAGTAAGGATAAGTATTGAGATAGTGAAAATTTTAGAATCGCAGTTTTCAACGGAAATACATGTTTTGGGGTCCCCTGAGTCCAAATAACCAAGTGTCGCAAAATGGTCTGTGTGTGTGTGTGTTAACAGTCTAGCTCATAGACGAAAAGAAGTACGAAACTGATATTAAGTATTTAAGGTTTGTATATGGGCCGGATGTGACTTTTTATATGAACACTGAAACACATTTTTACAATTTTCTCAAAAACGGCTCTATCGATTTTGATTAAACTCAGTGTATCATTGTATGATTAAGTGGTCTTTAATATTAGTTAGGTCTCATCCCCGTTGATGTCATTTTACAGGGCTTAAATGCCCAATGTTCATATATGTCTACCTCTAAAGTACCTTTAATATGGTTTATTTTAAGAAGTTAATCATTTCGCATTATTCAAAGTTACGAAAAAATGCTACATATAACTTTTGAAAGAATTTGATTAGTTAATAAAGGAAAAAAAAAATGCAGAAAAACTTGCGTTGCTATAGACTGTAGCGCCTAAAGGAATGTACCGATTTCAATGAAACTCCGCTAAAGTCATTTTCTCGACATCCTTTAAATTTATATATATAACATACTTCAACGAAAATAAGCTGGAAAAAGTTACGAGGGATGATAAAATTAAATTCCGAATAACTCAAAAACTATACACTTTTTTGTGGGTATGGTTTTTAAAAAGTTTATGGAATTTCCTAAAAAAAAAAACCAAAAATCGTTAAATCCGACAATTAGGAGGAAAGATATGGTCTTTAGTTTTTTTTCCCTGAAGAGGCGAATGAATATAAAATATTCTTTTTTAATTGTTGAGACTAAAAAAAATTTTTTCTACAGATATTTAATAAAGTGTATTTCCTAAGAACATCTTTCATAAGAAATAGGTACCTTTATTCTCAGTTCTATATTTCAAAACTGCAATCACCACCAACGGAATCAACTTACTCACTGCATAGATAACTTTTTCAACTAAAAATATCACTTAAATGACATTACTCAAAAATGTTGAAATTGGAGTTAGTCATTCTGTGGTTTATAAAAGCATAGAAAGATGTGTGGTTTATAAAAGCAGATGGAGTGACTAGATTTTTATTGCCTACCGTCGATATATTAAATAGACATTTTGTAATTATAATGGTCTTAATGACTTGTTATCTGTAAGCTTTAAGCTTTAGCTCCGTTTAAAATGCACTTCAAAAATTTTTATAATATCCCAGCATTGCCAGAAAATAATTTCTACTCAAAGTTGAGCGGTGAGTGAAAGTTGTGTGTTGGGCGCACCGGATTTATTTTTTAAATGCGTGTGGAAAAAATATCTAAATTAAATGATCAAAAATATGACGTGTTCATTCAATTCAAAAAGTTCCCTTTGATTATATATTTTTTTTTATTCTATTGAATTGCTGACTACATGACTTATTTTTATTTTGGGACTACTCGTAGTCATGCTGTGACGTCGATGGCCAAACTCTTCACGACTGCATCTGCCTTCGATGGCGACCTTCACGCTTCCTGCTGAACGCCCCTTGAAAACCGGTAATATATTTCGCTCCATAGCTTATTGAAAATGATGTAATAATTCGCCTGTGTTCTTATAATGAGACTCAAAGACTTTTCAAGTATTGGTATCGTGGCTTGCCAATTTATTGGCGTTCTATACAAAGTCAGTCAATTTTATTAAATCCCTGGATATCTTGGTAGAATAATCTTTTCGTAATCGATTAAAAAAAAATTTAAGATAATAATTCACTGCAACAAACCTTGGCACAAAACAATGAAATATGTTTTTATTATGATGTAAGACGTAATAATTTCCCCAGGCATTTTACAACTGTTTGAACTTTTGTTAAGAGTGGATGGCATATTTACCTTGGCGTTGATTTATGAGTAAAAAGTAAGAAAATTAAATATTTAAGTAAAATGCTATGCAATGCAATATCAATATGCAGGGATTTGTTCCGAAAAACTAATTTAAAAAAAATTTAATTTTCTTAATTTTTTTTGTCAATAGGTTTTCAAAGATCACTCAAACACCATTTCATAATTTCCATTAATAAAAAAAAATCGAGGATCCTTTGTTGCATATCGGTTCAGTGTTCGATGTTTTCATCGGGGAATTCGAAGAAGTTTTAGTCACTCCGAATCGATAGTTTTTAAACGTTTATTGTTATAAAAGTAGAATAAAATGTTTATTCTTCCACAAGAACTATTGTAAAATAATGAATATTTAATAATTAAACGTTGCATTATAAAGGAAGGAGATGGTAAGGGGTGGCGGTCATAAATAGGCTAAATATTGGCACAACTATTTTATTAAAAGCGGCTTTTAATAAAATAGTTTTACCACTATTTAGCCTATTTATGACCGCCACCCCGGATCATCTCCTTCCTTTCTATTGCAAAATTAAATATATGTACATATATAAATATAGTATATATTTTACAATACGATTATAATTATAGACAAATATAGACGTTAGATATAAATTATTTAAAATTTAATAATAAAATTAAGGTATATAAAATTATTTCTTTCAAGACGTCCTTACCAGATTTGAAGTTAATTTATTGTTAAACATAAGAAGGTCCCAGGTTTAAACAAAGAAACCGATTATTTTTTATTTTTTCGTAGAAATTTTCCAATTCTTTGAAAAACATAGCAAACTATCATTAATTTAATAAATGAATTCATTAAATTTATCCTGAGATTAAACTTAACCTTTTACTCCAAATAAAATTAAAATAAAACTTACATTCAGCGATCGTTCATTTTGAAAATCCATCCATTTCGAAAATTTTACGAAACAGAACCACCAGTCAAGACTGATCGTGTTTGCTATACATCTAGAAATAACAAATGTTAATTTCGGCTTTGTCGCTCTCTTCCAGACGAAAACATGGTAAAGATATGTTAAATGGGACGCAGTAGAAGATTCTGTTTTTATTATTTTATGTTTTTAATAACTGTAGTTACTGGGACAACAATGATAAAATTTTTATATATTTTATTGAAAAGTGTTTATATTTAATAGATAAAGTACAATTAGCGTTTGACAGCGATCAAAACATATTGTGATTGTTTATGTATTTCGCCAAATTTCATCATATTCGTGTTTCTCGGCCTTGAAAACATTAGGGTACTATAAATATCAAGTTAATCCGACATCATTTAGAAGTTCTGTGCCCAAGTCCACCAAAACACGTCTTTCGTCCCACTGTGTGCACACCCGATAAATATACTTAAATTAGAACTACGGTTCATTATTTCTACACCATTACGAAAAAAATATAGCTTTAATATCCTCGGACATCATAAAGGCGTAAAATTCCATAATGTGAAAAAAATACCTTTATCTTTAGTTTTTAGTTATGATTTTTCTTTATTAAATCTTATCCGCTCCTCACACTTTACCTATTGTTCTAATTTAATAAAAACAAACTCGTAATTTATAGTATGTTTTTATTATTTGGACGATTCAAGGATGCGTTGCCCTTTACTATCCAAAATGAAACATTATCAGTTCTCCCCAATATTTTATACTTGAATTTTATTTTATCAAATTAGATCTAATGACAAGAAATAAGGAAATCAGAAATTTCTTTAATTCATAAAAAGAAACTTTTATTTAAAAAATATACACTGACAGGCGAAAAATTCCACCCACTTGATTTTTTAATGTTTTCATCTAAAAATATTTCTGCTTTGGATTGGTCTATTGTTTTTAATGAATAAATAGGTAATCTTTTTGTTTGTTTTCAATTAGGAATGTTAATGTAGAGGACAATAACCCTTAATCCTTAATTCAATGAAATGATTCTAGATTCCAATGTTTCCAAGATTCCAAAATGAACCATTATTATTCTAAAAGAAATTAATTACATCATCGTTTAGTAGCGCGTGTTTCCTCCTCTTGCCTTCACTACTTCTTGAAGTCGCCTCGGCATACTTTCCACTTCCTGATACACTGCAGGACGTTGAAAGGGCTCTTCGGGAGGAATGGGCTATCCTCCAGCAAAGGGACATTTCCCGACTGGTGGAAAGTATGCCGAGGCCTCTTCAAGAAGTAGTGAAGGCAAGAGGAGGAAACATGCGCTACTAAACGATGATGTAATTAATTTCTATTAGAATAAAAATGGTTCGTTTTGGGAATCTTGGAAACATCGGAATCTAGAACCATTTCATTGAATTAAGGATTAAGGGTTATTGTCCTCTATATTAACATTCCTAATTGAAAACAAACAAAAAGATTACCTATTTATTCATTAAAAACAATAGACCAATCCAAAGCAGAAATATTTTTAGATGAAAACATGAAAAAATCAAGTGGGTGGAATTTTGTGTCTGTCAGTGTATATTGTAGATAAAAATAGATTTACTTAATTCCATATTATATTGTCATTTGTTTAATATACTGTTGGAATTATGAAGAGAAGAATAGTTGCGGTGATCAGTCAGAAATAAAAAGGCAAAAATAAAGATCGAAACGTCGGCAAATGTCAAAATAAATATTATCATTTATTTTTGCCTTCTTATTTCTGACTGAATACCCCAACTATTCTTCTCTTCATTATTCACGACAGTCAACCATTTACCCACAATTACTATAGGAATTATTTTGCATGAGCCACTTAGTAATATAATTATTATTTATACTGTTTATTGAACTTTTGTAAGTATTTTTAAGTAAGTGACTGCGAAATATGCTAGATATACTGCCCCCCCCTCAAAAAATATTGGGAGGGAGTAGAAACTGCCTTGTCCTCCCCTCGTGCCGGTGCCTAGGCTGCTAATAGATTTCTATTGAAATTAAAAATAATAAATCATTGGAATAGTGATGAAATGAAATTAATTCCTCCACGAAATCATCGAGCCAAGATGATATCACGAGTTGAAAAAGAGGATCCTTGCAACATTCCGGCTGTGTACAGAACCTTGGCAAGCTAGAACAAGACAAGCATCATACGGCATTGACAATCTCAAGGCATCTTAATGATACCTTTCGTAAATGCACATTAATTTTCCCTGTCTTTTCCTGTCTCCGCTAACTGATGGCCAGATTTCCTGCTACCTTGGATTGGCAAACAGTGGCAATCGTACTCAATGGGTCGTTTGGATAACAGTCATTACCAAGATGGATTGCAATCTCCCGTTTTTAAGTGTTACAACTATTTATTATCAAAATGGTAATTCAATTTGAGTTGGACGACTGCCAAGCTAAGATTCCTTTAAATTAAACGCTTGTATTTCTCACGCTCAATAAACAAGAGTCGAAATAATTTTTAATAATATAGATGGCGTAATTTCAATATGTCCAATTGAATGAAAAGAAAAAAAAAATAGTACTGAGAATTAGGTCAATTTAGATTTCACTTCAGAAAAAAAATTCAAACAAGAAATTTATAAGAAAAAGTTTTAAGTGATTATTTCGACAGGTTCGGAAGATATTATATATATGTTCTCGACTTCAAGCTAAATTTCTCGACTTCAAGCTAAATCGAGTCAGACGAGTACTGTTTTGTAGTGATATATATAAATATATGTTGTTGTTTATTTCTCCAACTTGCATAACACATGTAACACTCGATTACTTGTACTTCGTAGTAATTACGTAAGCATAAAGTTGTCTGAACGTTTTACTAACAAGGAGAAGTTACGGACGTGGGTTAATCGATTTTGGTGAAAACTTTTTTAGGTACTAGGCCAAAAAATATTTAAAAATAGACCTTCGATAACGTCCCCTTTAACAGCCGCTCAGTCTTTTCACATATTAACGTGTCTACATGAGGTACACAGAACATTTAATGATCTTTCAAATTTATTATAATGAATTCCTTCGAGAAATGCATAGATTATGAGTTTTGGGGGAAAATCCGACATTCTCAAACAGTCAACAACAAAACTCTTAAATACAAATTTTCATAGAAATTGAGAAATTAAAATGTTCTGCTCTAAATTTTCATATACCAACATCCCTTCACTTAATTTGTAAAAGATCTAAAATTTATGCTTCACGAAGAAAGCATTTTTCATTCGACCAGATATAAGAAATGGAGACCATTGAGAGTGATTTATCAGAAAGAACAATTTATTTAGTCCAATGTTCTTAAAAAGATCTAACTTAGAAAATCATAATAATAATCGTTAACTGTTTTCTAAAGCTTTCTTTACTGAGTATTATTATATTCTGCCACCTTCAAGGACGGTAATAATAGTGATAGAATAGCTCATTCACATTCTATGAACAAACAATAAATTACATAGCAAAATAATACTACTAAATGTAAATGCATATAAACAGAAAGAAACTATGCTAATCGAAATAGCAACTTAAACACTAATAATAGTTAATAAAGAATATTTCTCATTATTAATTAAGTATTTAAAACAGTTTTGGATTGAGTGTATGATTAACTGCAGTTGAAAACATTTTGATTACTATAAAATAAAGTATTTTATTATATTATTTAAATATTTTGTATGCATTTATATTTTCGCCCGTCTTCTGCGTTCGCTAGCCATGTCTTGGTGGGCGAATGATTATATCTGCTACCTTATTGTAATGGTTAAGACCTTCTCCCCCTCCTAAGGGAACTACATAACGATCCTTTCTATGTACTTTCGAAACGTTCTAAAGCTCTGGGAAGGAATTACAGGGAGCGAAAGGCGAAGAAACTAAGGACAGGATGGTATCGATAATCCAAACACCTGGTAATCCGAACAAAAAATAAAAAAAAAAAATTGACGGACGAAAGACGAAAAGGAGATGGATGGCTCTTTTTCCTAGTAGATGTTACTAGAATTGCTTCGTGTGGTAGTGTCGAAATCGTATTGTGGTGTATCTAAACATCAAAAATTAAAACTAGGTGGTCATTCGTTTCCGACTGCTCCAACACATACTAGACAAACGCTCCAAACTTTCAATTAATTACAAAAGACTTATCTACATAACTATAATATGACCTATATGGACATATGGAGTTGAGCTTTGGGGCTCCACCAAACCATCGAATTCCTATCGTATCCAATCCTTACAATCCAAAATCCTCCGTAAAATCCTTAATGCTCCATACTTTGTCACAAATAAAACCATTCATAAAGACCTTAATGTACCATATGTCGCTGATTTAGCACGAGCCAGATATCTATCCTTTCATGATAAACTTCAGTCCCATCCAAATCCGCTTGTTTCCACTCTTGCTTCTTCCTCGATTCCTGATAATCCTCCTAGGCGTCTGAAAAGGAGATGGCTTCGTGATCTTCTTACTTAAAATTATTTAGAGAGTGCTACCACTAGGTAGTATCTCTTCAAGGCTATACATGCCATTATTTATATTTGCACATATTTACTAGTTGTATTTGTATACAGTTGTAAATTTCATTAAATAAATAAAAAAAAAAAAAAAAAAAAGATGGTCATTCAGAAGTTGAGGAAGCTCTTTATATATGTTTTTTTTTTGCAGCAGAGCTCAACTTCGGGGTTCAACTTCCGGAGATATATTGGCGGAAAAGTCAAAGTTTTTTAAAAATATTTTTTAAAATAAGGATACTTAGCAGATTATAATGCAAGTAAAGATATGTAACAAGTTTTTTAATATTTTAAAATGAAGGTTCTCCCGCCCCCCAAAAAAAAATTAAAACGAAATTTTTTTTTATAGATCCATATTTGTTTTCGTGAGCGAACTAAATACTTAAAAAAGCACAATATGTATTTCAATATTATTTGTGCTATTATAATAAATATAAACTAAATCATAACAATTATACTGCCAATAAATGTAAAGAGGACCTCAAAATGTTTATTTCTGTTGAAAACTCAATTACGGAAATTTTTACGATCGCAATATTTTCACGAAAATTAAAAAAACTATCTCTAAAATCAGCCCTTTTAGGGTCACTTTAAGCTAATTTTAAATAGTTTTTCCAGAGTAATTACAGATATATGTGTATGTATATATATATATATAAAAGAAACCCACTCCTCCCAATTATATTCTGAATCTTTTCATACGACAAAATAAATAAATTACATTTCCGAGCACGCTCTCCGATGCGATATTACATATTAATTTAATAACTTCGTCATCCCTTCTGCCATATCTGGGCGACTTTATGGCTGGTATCCATAGTCGTTTCTCTAACTCCATTTGAACGTTCCGTCAAAAACGAATTACTTTTGTAAATTAAAACATATATCTTATTCGATGCTCAATCGATACTTTACCACTTTTTCCTATCAATGTTTAAAATAAGAAGAAACATCAATTTGCCTAAAAGAAATGATTTATAATTGAATTTCATAAAATTTGTCCTTTTTGATGAAAGGGGAATATGGAGTCAAAAGAACGACAATGCATTTTAGCCTTAACCTCACTGGGAGACACCTGAATTTTTGGGTATTTATATTTTCTAGTAATTTATGTTAAAATGTCTTACTCTATTCACTAATTCGTGTATATGGTGTTTAACATCATGAATAATTTAAAATATTTTATTTTTTTACTTTTTCAGTTCATTCTGTTATTAGAGACTAAGAGCATTCAGTTGTATTATTATTAGGTTTTCAGGAAAATAATGGAAGATTTCATGTTTTCTTTGTATTAACTATTTATGTTACAAACAGTTTACACTTGATGTATTATTCTGTTGTATGATCGTAAACGCTTATTAATTAATCCTCTTCCAAACAAAAATGTTTTTATCTTATGTAGCAGTTCACTCGTTGAAAATAATTCAATCCTTACTAAGATTCCGAAACTTGGTTTTCCCTAACTTAAATGGACAGAAAGAAACGTTAAACAAGTCTGAGAAAACGGCAGTGTGAGTGAGTACAACAACGATTACTTAAAAAATTTCTGGAAGGAGACTTCAGTTTTTAAGACAAAGATGGTCGTGGAAGGACTCCTTCCCTTGATGACGATGTTGTGCGAGCTTTGGTCGAAGAAAATAACAGAATAATTATTCGAGAACTTGCAGAAAAAGAGTTAGCAAATCGACCATCGCTGGCCACCTCAACGCAATTGGAATTTACCTTCCCAAAACTTGATTTTTGGGTTCTTTGAGCATTAAACGACCACAAAAATGTTTGATAGCAAGTTTGCACTTCACTTTTTTGCCGAAACAAAAACAAACCTCACCCCTCCTACTCTCCAGACCTTTCGCAGAACGACTACCACTTTTTTTAGAAACCTGGGACACTTTTCAAAAAGTAAAAGACTAATGAACAGTTGCGTGAGATTTGTAATTGGTGCCCCGAGATTCTCCCATGTCTCTCACCCCTACACTGAGTTAAAGTGGCTCTTCGCCTCCATTCGAAGACAATATTTCCTCGGTACGTTCCTCTATCATATCAACAATCATCGTCCTTCTTACGCCTACAACTTTCTCCAATTCAAGTCCTTAGTCCACTCCCTTTCCACAAGATCTCGACCTTCCGATCTTTACATTCCTTCTCACAGATCTGCCTCGTTCCAAAACTCCTTTATTGCTTGCTCTGTTAATTTTTGGAATTCCCTTCCTATCAAAATCGGCATTCTTCATCCCTACCTACATTCAAAACCCTCCTATTCCAATTTCTGTCCCAAAAGCAGTTAGATACCCGCTAACATTTTATGTAAAATTACATATTATTCATAATAATGTAGTTAAACATAGCTCATCACTTGAATACTTACTATCAGATTCGACTTTTTTTTCAACAGAAATACAGAGTTTATTGCTAAGAAGAATCTAATGTATTTTTTATTTTTTCTAAAAGTGTATTTTATATTTTACCATTGTACATAATTTTAAGTGTCTTGGCAAGGTTTCAAGAGTTTTGTTTATAGATTTTTTTATTTTATTTTGTATATAGTATGTATAACTAATATTTTCTTTACCTATTTATCTTTATCTTTACTTTTTATGTTTGAAGGGACTTCGTCCCAGAATAAAATTATTTTCTATTCTATTCTAAATTTTTTTTAGAAAATACATGTTTAGAATTTGTTAATAATAACGATTTAACATTCTATTCAGAGGAAATATAAAAGTTTCTAACACGTTGGCAGAAATGTATCGTAATGGAGCGCATTTTGATTAATTAAAATAGTTAGGGTCGGTGGCCGCTTGCATCTTCCGGGGCGCTTGCAGCTCGTTAGAAATTATATAAAAAAATAATAGAAATAATTTATTTTATCATATCAATAACGTAACTTATGTTATAAAATATAAAACAACTTAATATATAAATTAATTTTTTTAAATTTCAATGCATTGTATAGCTCAGATCCTCGAACCTTTACTATTTCTGCGTCTTGGGAAGTGATGAAATGATTCCGAGAATTGTTGTCCCAGGGTCACAAACCTTCTTATTTCACTGCTCGCCTCAATGTGGCAATGCGAAGAAATATGGCCATGACGAAGGGATCTAATATTCTTTGTTGTCTGTCTAACGGCTCGTATGTAGCCTTTTCACGATACTTATTAATTCGAAAAAAAAAAACGCTTCGAACTAGACCAGCTTCGGCGTGATGATAATCCGAAAATATCCTTGGTAGAGGTGCCCAGAAGGTACTAAAGTTGCGGCATCAATTTTTTTTTTTTTTTTGGATGGGGAAGTCCATTCGTAGAGGTTTGTGAATTTTTGGAGAGAGTCATATTTTTGTTAGTTTTTAAGAGAGCTTTCAAACTAAAGAATATGGGAACAAACAAGCACCGCAGGAAGTTTAACAAACGAAAGCGCACTGGTTGTACGCTATTCCGGCTGTCCAGTAATCCCGCACCACACTAGCGGATCCGAAAGATTTTTTTTCATATATGCAACAATAATTAATTCGTAAAAAAAAGAAGAAAGAAATTAACTACCTATATGAAATGGCGTTTAAGTGATTCTTGAAGTCCTATTAGATGTAATTACACGAATAATAATACTTTAAGATATAGTTTTTAATATTTTTTTTCTATAAAACCATTAAAACCATATTTTACCATTTTTGCGGGGCTTCAGCCTCCCCCGTAGATCCGCCTGTGCCGCTCCATGAGTTTACGCGTATGTAAACAAATATCTGAAAGCGGCGCAGGTCTGGAAGAGCGGCAGATATGACTTTATTGTGCACACAAGCAGAGAAACATCCATTTCTAGTTTTACCATTGGCATCTAAGAGCACCGTTTGTTTGTAAGACGGTCAATTGAAATAAACCGGTATCAACGGTCGGTTGATAGCATTTCGTGATTCTAAAATAAACTAATTAGGAAATAAAGACTAATTCCCTTGCGGTTAAATTAATTGCTCTCTCTCTGTTTTAGATAATTGCCCCTCTCTCCTTTGGCAATGTCCTTGCAACTATTTTGGATGAAATATTATTTTAAAAGGCAAAAATGTTTTGAAACAGAATTATAAAAAAAAAGGAAGCATTTCAGTCAAAGTTCAATTTCTTATAACTTGGGAGCATGCGCCGTCGCTCTTGGGAGGGGGGGGGAGAGGGGGTGATCACCCCTTAGCCCAAGCTTAAAAAGTACGCCTAATTTGGCGTTCCAAACGGCACAGGAACCGTATTGGCAAACGGTACTCCACATCTGGCGTCACTTGCCATTCAGCTTCGAACCCGGCGGATGCACGTCTCGTGACCATCGCTACTTTCTACTGCTCGCTCCTTGCACTGCCATATAATTAGCCCACGACTACTTTGTGAAAGTCACAACCGTAGGCGTCCTCCATCTGCAGATTCTTGTCATTTCCACCCATTATCGATATCTCACACTCGACTCTTCCGTAACGTTGAATGCATGGTCCAAATGTATCAATTGACATGAAATATTATATAACAACAACATCAAAGAGAGATGAAAGAGAAAACATTGATGTTATGGCGTTTATATTATTTTTCTTTTACTTTAGCCTCCAAAAAATAATCAAAAACTTATTAAAAAATTACGTTTAATCACAAGAACAGAAACCGTGTATATTATGAGTCCCCAACCTTTATCTACTCGAGGACACATTTAAGAGTAAACAGTAAAGTGGCGGGCATCAATTTCTTTATGTTTTACTCCAGATTTAATAAATTTCATTTAATAAATTAATTCATTAAACTTATCCTTATATCAAACTTAACCTTTTACTCTAAATAAAAAATAAATGAAACTTACTTTTAGTGATTGTTCATTTTGAAAATCCATCCCGAAGATTTCACGAAACAGAACCATCAGTCAAGACTGATCGGGTTTGTTATAACCTAAAAGTGAAAAAAATATTGATTTTGGGTTTGTAGCTCATTTCGGGAAGGAAACAAGGTAAAGACTTGTTTAATGCGACGCAGTAGTAGATTTCATTTTTTTAATTTTGTTTTTTTAATAGCTGTAGTTACAATGGCAATAATGCTTTTTATGAAAAAATATATATATATTTTTTTGACACGTGTTTATATTTAATTGCTAAAATATAAATAGCGTTTGACAGCGATCAAAACATACTGTAATGGATTATGTATTTGGATCCTATCACTTATTGAAACAAATAGAAACCAATGAATAAAGTTTTTTTTTTTCTATTTTGGAGAACTTTACTTTGAAATTACCCTCCTCCCCTCCTACCATTCTTGAATCCGCTAGTGCTGAATGATATACTGGACAAAAGTGGGACTTTCAGCTAACTAGACTCGGAAAAAGACTGTGGTCCTAAAACTTTTTTTATTTTCGAACTTCTTTATTGATATTTACTCCCATTTTGTCAATGCAATAATAAGATATACAATTGTATTAATTTATATAGGACCTGTTCAAGATTTTTCAATAATATTTTTCGTCTAAAATTTTAGATCCTATCCGGAACATAGATGTCACTTAGGGCATCCTTAGGCTGCCTAAGAAATATGTTTTAAATGAGGTTTCGTTTTCAAACTCCTAACCACTAAGGATTGTAATGAAATTCGCTACGAGTTCTTCCAGTGTAGTTAGAAACAAGGTCGAATCTTTTGACACCATCGGCATATTCTATTTTTATCCTGTTTCGTCTTCTATGTTTCCATATAAACGTATATATGTGTTTAATGAATATAAAATAAGAAAAAAAAATGGTATTATTTGTTAAATTTTGTAATATTATGACGCTTAGTCCATTAAATTGCTGCGATATACGAGAGTATATCGTATCAGTAAAGTATTGAGAACAAAATTAGGCACTAAAACTTGATTCATATGTGTAATATATATCGAATTCAACTCAAAGCTATAATTATTGCAACAAAATTAATACTATCTTGAATAAACCTAATATGTTTATAGTCAATTCCAGATGAATGATAATTGTGAACCTCTAGTCAATGTTTTGCCAAAAAATACAGAATAAAAAAAATATATAACAATGCAGGCTATCGTTATAGGCACAATATTGCATTAATTTTAATTTTGTGTTAAAAGTATGACTTATTGTCATACAGTTTTACATTTGAAAAAAAAATTAAGTAATGACTGGGAATTCATGAACCGATATGCATGTACAAATACAATACACCTATAAAGACAATACATGCATTGTCGATTTAACTTCAGATGAAATTACTTGAACAGAGGTGTGTAGAAATACTATCGGTGTATCATACTCCCACTTCGCCAGGCTTTATTGTTATTAACAATAGAAAAAAAGAAGAGGACAAAAGTCTCTTGTTAGCAACAGATAGTTAATATATGTTAACTGCATTTGCAATAATAAAACAGTTCAACTACTTGGAACTATTCGATTATGGACGGCAATTAACACAATTTTGCTATCGCCAATAAAACTATTATTACTGCTTTTCCAGTCAGTAACTTTAATGGCCTGATTAGAATAACTTTTATTCAATGCACTATAAAAATCGACATGGTGTGTTAAATGCGCCGGCGTTTAATTCATTGTGATCAAATATTTGCTAAATCTACATTGAAGACTAGAGAGAGATCTATCTAGTTCACAGGCGGATTTACGGGGGGGCTTTCGGGCTGAAGCCCCCCCCAAAATGGTAAAATGTAACCATGTTTATGGTAAAAAATATTAAAAAATTATGTCTTAAAGTATTATTGCTCGTTTAATTACATTTAATAGGACTTCAAGAATCACTTAAACACCATTTCATATAGGTAGTTAGTATCTTTCTGTTTTTCCAAAGTAATTATCGTTATTTTTATGAAAAAAAAATGCTTCCGGGCTGAAGCTAATTAAATTAAATTAAATCCAAAATTAAACCCTGGATCCGCTAGTGATCTAGTTCATCGTATTAACGATTAATTTGTATATTTACAGGTAATCAACTTCCTAAAATATTTAGAAGAATATTAAGCCTGTCAAATATAGTTTAAATCAAGCTTCACTTTGTATCCATTGATCTTCCAAAGCCCAAGGTTCAAGGACCCGAGTTCGAATCTCGGCTCATGGCAGAAAAATTATTTATTCTGTTTCATTAGCCGTGGGGCGACCCTGGGATCAGGAGACCCTCCTGGGGCACACCCAGTCTCTATAAAGTGGGTACTATTAATTAAAAAATTAATTATGGAGGAAAACTTGGCGGTTGAGTGTTCTTAGTCAAATCACCTCCTTGCACAACCGCTGACTTAAAAACAGTACTTTCCCTAAATAGTACCGAATACAAGACCCTTCATGGGTTGTAATGGCACAGTTTTTTTATTATTATTATATCCTGAGAAGCTTTCGGTGACCTGAACCATTTTTAGCTCTATAATTAAAACACATTATAATAAATAAAATTAACAAATGAAAATTCATAATGTTACATACTTTTTTAATTGTCATGCAGCTGTTATCATTTCATACCGTACCTTTATCCTTTATTTTAATCCAAAATAATTTTAGATATAATATGAAACGAATAACGAACACTGTTCCAGGGGTGCCCTAAAGGGGGTTTCATGGCAAGTTGCGCTATCAAAATTTTTGAGGGGAGTACATTTTGACGGGGTTTTGAATTTTTGAGGAGGGCGCATTTCGACAGGGTTTTAAATTTTTGAGGGAGGGGTTATGAATTTTCAGAATAGACAGTTTCAATCCAGAGGATAAGAGGAAAGCGTAGAAGAGACCACTGAGAGTGTAATTTTATATGATCTATGATTTTTTAAATGCAACTTTATCTTTCACTATTTTAAGAGGAGGAGAGCAATCAAATACCTTGGGAATAGGAGGGAAGAAGGTTCATGCGTTATCGACCTGGGGGGAAGGATGGAGACCCCTGCACTGTTCTAAACATTTATGGTCTTAAATATTTGAACCTAAATGCAGCAAT
This sequence comes from Nezara viridula, assembly GCA_928085145.1. Lineage (NCBI taxonomy): Eukaryota > Metazoa > Arthropoda > Insecta > Hemiptera > Pentatomidae > Nezara > Nezara viridula. Next base: position 81,426,594 of record OV725078.1, read on the forward strand.
TTGAACAGTTTTTTTTGTTAAAAAATCATATTCAATACTACATATGTTTCTTTCCAAAAATTGTTAATATTTTTGAAGCGATCTTGCTTATTTCAATTTCAGTAGTGAATATATCGTAAAACACCCGTTTAAAAAAGTAAAATTTATGAATGAGAAGGAGTTGATCGGGGGGGGAGGAGAGGAGTTCCGTTCAAATAAATACTAAATTTTAAAAAATAGTATTTTAAATTATTACACCGACGTTTCGACCCACCTTGCAGGTCTTCATCAGGGGGAGATGGGGGCGGGGTGGCCGAATAGGCTAAAGCGTGTGCACAGCACCGCTAGTTGCCTGGCAACCGGATAACAGAGATTTGAGATGATATTAAAAAGTACGAGTTCGCGTCCCGGTGCCGGAGGGGATTTTAAATTCCCCGCCCTCACCCCCCGGCCCGGGAAAATCCCGTATAGCCTAAAAGGCGAGATAGGGAAGAACAAAAAAAAAATATATATAAAATTAACTGATAAAGGTACGGCATCAAATGATAATATCTGCAAGACAATTAAAAAGTATGTAACATTATGAATTGTTAATTTTATTGATTATAACGACTTCTAATTATACAGATTAATATGGTGAAGGTATGAAAATAAAAATAATAATTACAGAAACTATTATTGGTAACAGAATCCTGATGTTCATAAACAGTCTAATATTACATAATAAAATTTTTAAAAAATCTGCTATCGTGTCATTTTTTTAGCTCAATGAAACCAGAAATTGCCGACGCAAACATTGAAATAAGCTTGAATCTCTAGAACATCGTTTCGTAATTCTATTTTATGCCAGGAAAGCTTGCCCGCATTTTGTTTATCTTATTTGTAAAAATAATAAAAGCCTGCTGCGGTTATCGTTTATATAATCATCTATCTGGGTCGTGCGGAGTTAGTACAAGTTTCTATTTGATATGAAACAAGTTTTAATCGATTTCTAAAAGCTTATCTAATAAGCTGGTACCGTTTTAACGTGGGGATGAAAAAACCGGGCGCCAATATTTTCCACATACCGAAAGCTTACTTTGAAAACATAGTAAGTCAAATTAACTTAAATTCTCAAGCTTCGTAACTAATGCTCTCTCATTTACTTTAATGCTGTGTGGTGTTATGTCTTTAACGATCTTGATGATTTTTCAATATACGATAAGAAGAAAAGTGATCGAAATTTGTACTTTTCTTTAAAAGAAATACATTTTTTTTTCCTTCAGTAAAATGTTTTATTAGACTTAAAGGGTTTTAAATGTAAACCGTCAATATTTTAAAAAGAAAACGTATTTTATTTTGATGCTTTAAAAAGATAGCGTCAGTAACAGACAGGAAGTAGGCTCGGTTATAGACTCAGGATTTATTATTTATTATGTTTTTTTTTTTAGTGGGGACTAAATTTTTGTAAAAACTAAATGCATTATAATTAAAAATAAAAAATATTGTAATTATATTATATCCTATATTTTATCGTTGATTGATATTACTAACTTCAGTATGTATGTATTTTATATATATTACTTAAACCATACTTGCATTAAAACCGCATTCTTCAGTCACATGGCGATGATTGCAGCAAACAGACCATGTCGATGTATCGGAGATATCTAGCGTCCGAGAAAAATGCGAGAAGAAACATAATATTTTAAATAACAATATTTCAATTGCATTATTTAGGAATATTTGTTTAATAGCGAATTCCTTGAAACAGAGCATGCTAACATATCGGTTAACTTCAGATATGTTGTTAGTGTAAGATCTATAGTTTGAAATAAACAAGTACTTAAGATCGCATCCTATGGTTCCTTGAACAATTAATTAATCAATTGTCTTTATTTTAACCATTTCGTGTTCAATAGGAAAATTGGAGATTGATTTGATATTTTTTAACAGTCTTTTTTATTTATTTATAAATATAACAATCTGTCCCGTGGACAACAATTATAGTAATATATGAACACATTCACACCATATATACAGATAATATAAAATTAACAAAAGCAAAATAATAACTAAATAATAATCAGAAACTGTACAATATAAAATACAATAACCTAAAGATAAGTAAATTAAAAACACAGTCATATATAATACCTATATATAATATATAAAATCAGGGAGGGAATCCCAAGCCAGGTTTCTCTCTCCAACTATAAAAGGAAAAGCAGGACTCCATGAGATCCCTGCGCTACTCTCTCAAACGCGTCACGGGTGCTAAAGCCAGTGGAGTTTGAGAGAGAGCGCACTACTACGTGTCTAATGATTTTTGTTAAAACTATCGATGTTTTCAGATGAATGTATCGGTAACAGATGTTTGACTTTCGATTTTTTTTTCTGTTTTGTGATTGTAAGAACCCTCCATCCTAAAATAAATATTAAAATGGAAAAGTAATCTAGAGGACTTCCGCCGGGGAAAAAGCGGCTTGGGAAGGGCCTGGTCGCTTGGGGTTGGTCAGATACTAGACAGATAATATCCCATTGACAATCTCCAGCTTCCTTTTACCACCACAAACCTCGGCGGTGATAGGTGTCTGATGATAAGAAGTTAGGAGGCTCGTAACAGCGTTTGAATCCGGAACTCTCTGCAAACTTCTCTCTCTTCAAAGATCAGTCTTGTTCAGTAATTGAGACATTTACTCTGGTTTTACATTATCCATTTTCTTTTATTTCCCAATTTTCATACGTTCTTACTCCTTTCCAAATGCTACTGGCTTTTTCAGGACTTTTTTTACTTTCACTTACGTATATATGTAATATATAGTAGGGGTAAGTATTGCGTTCGTGAAAATTTTCGAACCTCAGTTTTCAACAGAAATATATGTTTTGAAAAGTCCCCTGAGTCCTAATAACCAAGTGTCGCAAAATGGTCTGTGGGTGTGTGTTAACAATCTAGCTCATAAACGAAAAGTAGTACGGAACTGATATTAAGTATTTAAGGTTTGTATATGGGCCGGATCTGACAGCAACGTTTTTGTTAAAATCGGCTAACAAGTGCCACTTTATATCAACCCTGAAACACATTTTTACAATTTTCTCAAAAACGGCTCCAACGATTTTGATTAAACTCGGTGTATCATTGTATAATTAAGTGGTCTTTAATATAATTTAGGTCTTATCCCCGTTGATGTCACCTTACAGGGCTTAAATGCCCAATGTTCATATACGTCTTCCTCTAAAGTACCTTTAATATGGTTTATTTTAAAAAGTTAATCATTTCGCATTATTTAGAGTTACGAAAAAATGCTACATATAACTTTTGAAAGAATTTGATAAGTTAATGAAGGGGGAAAAAAAATAAAATAAAAATGCAGGAAAACCTGCGTTGCTATAGACTGTAGCGCCTAAACGAATGTACCGATTTCAATGAAACTTCGCTAAAGTAATTTTCTCAATACCCTTTAAATTTATCTATATAACACATTTCAACAAAAAAGAAGCTGAAAAAAAGTTACGAGGGATGGTAAAATTAAATTCCGAATAACTCAAAAAGTATACACTTTTTTGTCGATATTGTATATGGTTTATAAAAAAAAAAAAAAAAATTCTTAAAATCGGACAATTAGGATGAAAGATATGGTCTCTAATTTTTTTCCCTGAAGATGCGAAAATTTGGATAAATTTAAAATAAATTTTTTAATTGTTGTGACTAAAAAAACCTTTTTTTCTACAGATATTTAATAAAGTATTTTTCCTAAGAACATCTTTCATAAAAAATAAGTACCTAAATATATAACTTGATCATCAGTTCTATATTTCAACAATGCAATCACCACCTCTGGAATCAAATTACTCACTATCTGCATAGATAAATTTTTCAACTAAAAATATTATTAAACTGACATTACTTCAAAATGTTGAAATTGGAGTTAGTCATTCTGTGGTTTATGAAAGCAAAGAAAGTTGTGTGGTTTATAAAAGCAGATGGAGTGACTAGATTTTTATTGCCTGTCGTCGATATATTAAATAGACATTTTATAATTATAATGGTCTCAATGACTTGTTATCTGTAAGCTTTAAGCTTTAGCTCCATTTAAAATGCACTTCAAAAATTTTATAATAGCCCAGCATTGCCAGAAAATAATTGTTATTCAAAGTACAGAGGTAAGTGAAAGTTGTGTGTTATGCGCACCAGATTTTTTATTTTTATAGCTCCAATGACGTTACTTTCTATGTAATAATAGTTGAATAGAATGGTATTTAATCATTTTATTAGTGCATGAAGTAGTTAGCAGCGTAATTAAAATAGACCGCCTTCAGGGTTCATAGGGGTGACCAGAAGGGAGTTGCAAGCCACATGTTTTGAGAGGGCCACATTTTTACGTGTTTATGAATTTTTGAGGAGACACATATTAACAGGACTGTGAATGTTATGGGGGGAAGGGGAGAGATTTTTTTTCATTTGAAGAAAACATTCAAACCAAGGAATAAAATAAAAAAAACACACTGCAATTATTATAATTTTACTTTCATTTGCAACGTTTTCAAGGACAATAAATCTTTGTTGATTAGATCTGTTTATTTTTTTTTTTGGTGTCTCACGTGGTCTCTGGACTATTGAGGCATCTATTGTTATGTAGAAGGTACCTAATGGACTACTCCTTGCTAATGTATAACTCATATGAGAGTACTATAATGTATACAATACTATTTATATGCTATATAACTATCATTTGATGTATATTACTGAATACTATAATAGATATAAGTAATTATATATATATATATATATATATATATATATATATATATTATATATATATATATATATATATATATATATATATATATATATATATATATAGCTCACTAGCGGATCCAGGATTTAATTTTGGAGGGAGCTTCAGCCCGAAAGATTTTTTTTCATATACATATAACGATAATTTATTTGAAAAAAAATAAAGTAATTAATTACCTATATGAAGTGGTGTTTAATTGGTTCTTGAAGTCATATTAAATATAATTACACGAACAATAATTATTTAAGAGATAGTTTTTAATATTTTTTTCTGTAAAACATGGTTACATTGTACCATTTTGGGGGGGCTTCAGCCCGAAAGCCCCCCCGTAGATCCGCCTGTGATATAGCTCAATTCAGGATATATTGGAGGATAATATGTCATTCACATCGACATATTTAATGGAGCCTAAAAGCTGAATGTTTAATAAGTTGAGAATTGGCTCCTAAGTTAATACCCTATTCCATGCGACATTTTGGTTCGACCTTTTTTTGTCACTGATGAAAACGGAAATGTAAACTTTTGTCTTTGGATTAAATTACACTTTATATAAGTCTTCCTAAGGCCTCTTTGGAGGGAATGTTTACATTTGCGGTTTCCGTTTGTTACACGGCATTAAACCTGAGAAACGAAAGTCTAAGGAAACCCACAGGCTGACATAGCCGCAAGCATTTACGTGTTACTAATAAAACACTGAAAAGTGCACAACGTCCCGACGGATTATGCAACCGAGACCGTTTTTATGCAAACTCAGCCTCAGTGAAAGCATTTAGAAAGTGTTTGAGGAGCGTATTTGCTATTACTTTCTTAATTAATAAATTAATTCAGTTATCTGCAAATGTTTTTTTTTTTTTTTTTTTTTTTTTAGTGAAGTCTATAATACTCTGAAAACGAAACTATAAAATATAGTATGCCCTATTTTATTCATTAATCCAAAAACCGTGCAAGAACTTGATTGAAATCATGCTGAAACGTTTTGCAGGAAGAGACTTATATCAATTGAATTTTCAGCCATATCAGCCATATTTTTTTTTTTTTTTATTTATTAATGACATTTACAACTGTATTACATAAATACATCAAGTAAATTTGGACATAATAGATATAATGACATGTATACACTTGCTGAGTAACTACCCAATGGTAGCACTTTAATGATATGACTACATTAGGAGATCACGGGGCCATCTTCTTTTCAGATGCCTCGGAGGGTTATCAGGAATTGAAGAGGAAGCAAGGTTAGAAACGAGAGGGTTGGGATGATTCTGAAGTTTATTATGGAAGGATAGGTATCTGGATTGGACCAAATCTGAAACATAAGGAACATTAAGATCTTTATGGATAATTTTATTAGTGACGAAGTAAGGAGCATTGAGGATTTTACGAAGGATTTTGGATTGTAAGGATTGGATACGAGAGGAATTCGATGGTTTAGTGGAGCCCCATAGCTCAACTCCGTAAGTCCAAATAGGTCTTATTATAGTCAAGTATATGTGTCTTTTGTAATTAATAGGAAGTTTAGAGCGTTTGTCTAGTAAGTGCTGAAGTAATCGGAAACGTCGAGCGGTTTCTTGTCGTTTCAGTCTAGTATGAGGATTCCAAGTTAGTCGTTTGTCCAGGTGGAGTCCTAGGTATCGGATTTGCTCTACAGGGATAAGTGGAGTATTGTTAAAAGAAACTGTAGGACAGGAAGTCGTCGGTTTACGACTAGCCATATTTACATATGACAACAGATTTGTATTTAGTGATGTTTATCAGTGGTGCTCCCAACACAAGGTGTGCAAGAATCCCTCTCTTTCCGAGCAATTTTGTTGCTCTCCTCTTCTCAAACAATGCAAGCGAAAGTATAGTTTAAAAAAATTGTATTCATCTAGCTTGCCCTATGATGTTGACGTTTCCTTCAGTTTTCTGGTTTGAAATTACCTCCTGACTGAAATTCTACAAAAATTCATTTCCTCTACAAAAATGTGCCTCTTCCTCCTCAAAAATATTGTTGACATAATGTCAACTTGCGCCATGCAACCCCTTTCTGGGTACTCCTGATGTTTATTCAATAATTATGTACTAAAACTGTAATTTACAATTTTAGTTAACATTAATGAAGTAATTAAAACTTACTTTCAACGATTTTTAATCTCCCTCCATCCCGATTCTCTATCATGACATTAACACGGAATGACAGTCGTGAGGTATAACGGAACTTTTACTTCAGAAAACAGCAGTGGAAATCCGGATAATAATAAAGGGATGTAAGAAATTTTACTCGGTCATTACGATTACCAGTGGCGGCAGGAACAGAATGCGAATTCAGAAAACGACCAGATCAAATGTTTAGAAAGTGAAGACGAGGGAGCGAAAGTAGATTGTAACTGCCCTCACCGAATCATTGCATGATCGCTCAGGATCAGTCATCAATCATCCGGATACGTACTATAAATAATAATAAATTTCTCATTTATTGCATAGGATTATTATTTTTAATTTAATTTTGACCGTTACGAGGTTTGCGTTACTAAAAAAGTATGATGTCTCATCGTGTGTGGTTTCGGTTCTTGGTTAAAAACCTTGATTCATCTTTCGACACAAGTTGGAGCAAACAGTGTGCGGTTTTGTCTTCTAGAACCAGACGATGATTCATGTATCTTCAGAATCAGTAGTTCACTCGACTTTAAACTATTATTTTTCAGGGTGTAATCTAGTCCCATACGGACAGAAATCGATGTTTTCATCGTTTATAAGCAACGACGTGTTTAAACTTAATGAGAATATGCTATAATCTCAGGATTTCCGTCAAACCAATTAGGATTCGAACTAGGAAAACGAAGAACCTCTTTATTCCCTTTTGCCGAAATTGTTTACTTGCAAAATATTCATCTAGGTGCGTTTTTATTTCACTTCCGGGATTTGTGGAATTTATCAAGGAGACAATGTTTTAAAGAAACAAAAAAGTAATATTCGGATGGGGCGAGGTTTGGTGAGTACGGAGGATGAGGTAGAACATGCCAATTAGGGATGCGATAACGAAGGCCCAATACCGATATTGTCATCTATATTAATATAGGCGTTCAACTATATCGGACTTGAAATATCGATAATCGATATTTTCATCTATATTACAAACATTTTTGAACTATAAATATCGACATAAATATTAATTCTCCAGCACGCAGGCGCATCAAAAAGGATGTTCTTATCCTCTTTAAATTAATTAATGAGAATATCAATTATTTTACTCATTTTCGTAAAATTTATTTTCTAGTCCTCTTCGTCAACCTCAGCGTTTTGAAGAAAATAATATTCTAGATTGTATCTTATTGTGTAATCTAACTGACAAGCTGGACTATCAAGTGTTAGGTTTCAGAACTTATAGACAAACACTGTGAGTAAGTAATTTGATATGGCCATAATTGCTTTTTAACAAGAACACCAAACGTTTAAATTAGGAAATATGTAATAATAATTTATATCTGTGAAATTAGTTATTTGAATATCTATAGAAGTAATTTTTTATTGGATTCAGTATAATTTCATCGTATTTCATACTATCTAATTAATATTAAAAAATATGTTTATAAATCATATAATTCAGCAATCAAGCAAAAAACCAAAATCGCTCAATTTAGGGCAAAAATAGCAAAAAGTGCAATACGAAGTTTCATAATGTTATTCTACAAATCGTGAAACGGATAGATAATCGGGTTTGAAGTTTTTATCCGCAAGAGAACAAAATGTGCAATAGCATGGAAATCCGGTATCTAGTTATAATATAACTGCATCTGCTGTATATTTTCAAAATGGTTACTGGAAATGTGAATTTTTTTTTTAGTAATAACGCTGTTTTAATTTTTGTGCCAATTAATTTTTACTTCGGCTTGTTAGTATTTGTTGGAAATCGAGAGCCTCCGTGCTTTTTTTTGTGAGTTTTCTCACTATATATAATGTATTTTTTTTTTTAAACTTATTTATTGAAAAATATTACAATCTGTCTCAAGGGCATTTATAATAGTGTTCTGAGATCACAATTTTATTTTACTAACTTTAAAATTTTACATTGATTAATTGTTTATCATTTGAATATAATATAATACAAAGACCTTAATGTTTACGTGATGTAGTATATTACTTATTGATGAACATAAAAAAAGTACCAGAAGTTTATAATAAGAATAAAAAATTATGAGTGTAAACGCACAACCACATGTTTATATATTTAATTTTGATTTTTTTTTTTCATATGGGTATATTTGAAAATATTTTAACAAAACGGTGGAATATATAACATATTTTTATGCATTGAATATTAGAGGAAAATCTTCCTCCATATCATTGCTAACATTTGTTTCTATTTCTAGAACTTTTTCAGCTATTAATCACGTTTACTGGAGTGAATCATAAAAAAATATATCATCGGATTTTTTATGATTCAGTGCTCATCCTACTATACATTATTATCTTTGATTACAAATGAACATTAAAATGACAGTAAATTTTAAGGTTCAGTAAAATACTTATACTTAATATATAAAGTCGATTTTTCTTAATTGATTTTAGAACTCTTAGCCCTAATACTTATAGCCCTCCAGCAGTGGCTGATTGTATTATTATTCAATAAATAGATTAAAAAAAAAAAAAAAATTATTGAGAGGGGAAATTGCCCCCTCCCCTCGTAGCCTCTAAGTTTGCACCTATCCTATTAATAAAATTTTATATCGACATTAATTTTTTGTTGGATAGGCGTAACATCCAAGAAATATGGAACCTGGCGGGTTGGAAAGTGATTTGGGTAATGTATAAGGGACCTTTGTTCGGTAGCCTGGCCTTCGATTTGTCCTATTATCCCTTCCCCTCAAGCAACAATGCCACTTATATTCGTGAAATAACCTTTAAGACTCTGTATATAAAATAAGTGACATTAAAAACATCTATACATAGATTTCTATAATAAAACAAATTGGTTCATAGGTGATTTCAACGCTAACCCATTGGGTCCACTGTTGGGGATTGCAACAGACACTATTATCTAAGACGTACCTGCATGACTTTAACACAGATTATGTTTTAAGTGTGTAATCTTATTAAACGGAGATGCAACCTTATTTATTATGGGGGGAGAGGGGAAGGATTTGTCACGGATGCTGTCCTGTCAGTCTTGAAAACATTTCAGAAGCGTTGCTCTGCATTGTACAGCCCTAAAGTAAGATTTTCATTTTAATTAAGCACAGTTAATATATATATATATATATATATATATATATATATATATATATATATTATATATGTTATATATTATCAAAATATATATATAATCAAAAGAGTATATATATATATATATATATATATATATATATATATATATATATATCAAGCAAAAAACCAAAATCGCTCAATTTAGGGCAAAAATAGCAAAAAGTGCAATACGAAGTTTCATAATATATATATATATATATATATATATATATATATATATATATATATATATATATGAATATATATATATTATATATATTATATATATATATATATGAACTGTATATATTTATTTTATTTTTTCTTCTTTTAAACAAAATCCATCATACAAGTAGTTTTGTTTTTAGCATAATTACATGGATCTTCAGCTTCTCACGGATACTTGAGTTAACTCTTTTGATTAGTTAATCAACTCTCAAATTTCGTCGGACTCGGTTTGTTTTTATTTTGTTTTTGAATAACGGTTATTACTTTTGGAAACTATAAAAAATAATGGAAGGAGATGGTCCGGAGTGGAGGTCATAAAAAGGCTAAATAGTGGCAAAACTATTGTATTCAGTTACAAGTGAAACTCCTAGCTGAACACACTTCCCTGAAGAAGACCTGCAAAGTCGGGTCGAAACGTCGGATTTTAATAAAAATAGTTTTACCACTATTTAGCCTCTTTATGACCGCCACCCCGGACCATCTCCTTTCTTTATAATGCAACGTTCAACTATTAAATATTCAATATAAAAAATAATGTCTGAGTGGACTTTAATTCAACACTGTTTACTGGAGCTATAATGCTTTTAGAGATATATGTTTTATATTTTTTTCTTGACACTTGTTTACATTTAGCTGAAATAAATGCATTATATTTTTAAAATAATAGATTTTGAATTTCTTCATTTATCCTAAGGGAGATACTTATTTTCGAGGTATGTAAGTAAGAATATTTTTTTCCCAGTGATTTATTCTCCCATCCATTCCACTCAATTACATCATTACATCAATAACGTTTCGGGATCCACTTATATCCCATCTTCAGACTAGAAATTACAACATATCGCTATCAACAATTATATATAAACAATATAGCATTTATTAATATAACTACAAACAACAATAATTTAATTTTTATTTTATTTTGCAAATCTTACTAGTATCCCGCATCATCTTATTTTCCATAAGACTTGTCATATTATATTATTTTTTAATTATTACTATTATTATATGTATTTAAATATTTTCAATGTTGGATATATTACCTTGAAAACCTATTTTAGTATCCTCTAGGGAGGGCCTAGTCAGATTCTGAAATTTAACTTTAAACAAAGGGTCAAACTCCAATTCTTATATTTATTTTTATATACCTAATTTGTTTATTAGATAAGCATAGGGAAAAAAATATTCTTACTTATAGATTTTGAAGTATTTAGCTCTGATTACCCTCAGAAACAAATATTGGCCCATGAAAAAACATATCTTTCATTTGTGGTGGAGGAGAGGACTTCAGACCAATTTTTTTTTTATAAATGAACAAATTATAATTTTTCGTTATCATGGTGGAAGAGTATAGTTTTGGAATAAGAGTCAGGAACTTAAGGAATAGTTTACTTAAAGTGACTCAGAGACGCCCTCAACTAAGAACTACTCATTTTTTACTAGGACATACCTTTTTTTTTTTCCTACTCTCCCCCTTCAGACGAGAAAGATATTTTGAGCCTCAAGAGGGCAACTATTCGTGGATTAATTTTATTTATAAATTGTCCGTATAAATAGAATTGTTTTAGTAGTTATTCTGGTTTGATAATTGATAAACTGAGCGGTCACCCGATGTTGCCTTATGTAAAATTTGAAGAAAAAAAAAAATTAAGTAATTATAAATAATCTCATTATCGAACATAAATAAAACTTATACTATCACTGAAAAAAAAAGTTATGTACAGTATCTAGTAGGTAATTATATTTTTTAGATAAGGTCAAATCTCTTGTCAGTCCTTTGTGGAATTATATAAATAAATCTAATCTAATCTAATTATAAAAATTATATCAGGGCTTGAAAGTTTTATGGTACTTTTCTAAATTATATTAATACTTTTTTGGAAAAAAGTATTTTAAATAAGAGCTCTCTGGAATTACATGTACCTATGAATTCTTTTCAAATTTTTATCTAATAATCATCTTCCAATGGCTTGAGCCAGTGTTCTTTTTCTTTTTTTTTTTTCCTTATGAATTTTCTCTATTATTTCACTTCAGGCTATATTTCATTGTTTTTATTACAGTTTTTATTTTTGTTATATATACATTATTATCTTTCACATATCTTTTTTTTATGTATTTAATTTTATTATATTGTAAATATGATATGAATGTACCTTACAGCTTTAATACTCAGTACCCTTAAGTGTGGTAAAATGTATTATACCTCAATAAAATTATCAAAAAAACTAAAAAAAAATTTTACTTATTTTTAAATTATTTTATTTTTTGATTGTACAAAGTTTTTGATTATTATTTAGTCCTTATTTTACTATTGTTAATTTTATATTTTCTGTATATATGATGTGAATGTGTTCATATATCGCAATAATTACTGTCCACATGACAGATTATTATTCTATTATATTTCTAAATAAACAAATAAAAAATAAAAAAAATAAATAATCATCTTAATGGTTCTATATTACTATCATATTCTTATTGCTTGCGTTTTTTGTCTTCATGCTGTAGTACTGTATATAATTTTATCAGTTAGGAAGAAAGTATGCTTCACATATCAGTTTTTATTTTATAGGAGACAGTATGGCCAAGAATAAACATTCTTATTTTATTCATATTTCACAAGGACTTTAAAACAAAAATAGTTGCATCAATTAAAAATGTATATTAGGATATTATTAAAAGATTCCCATTACTATTGTAATGGTTATTACGATTGTAATAGTTGTACTATATTATTGTCCAATACTTCAGGCCAGTACTATTCCATGAATATTCTCCACTTGTGTTTGCTACTTCCGTGTAAGGTTAAATTCGACAAATGCTAGTAACAGAATTATTTACCTTCTTCATATCTTTCTTAAATTATATATTTAATATGGACAAGCTAGCGAAATATAACTATCTGATTAATATTTAAAAAAAATATACTTATAAATCATATAGTCCAGCAATCAAACAAAAACCAAAACCGTTCAATTTAGACCAAAAAGTGCAATATCAAGTTTCATAATGTTATTCTACAGTTCGTGAAACGGGTAGATAGTCGGGTTTGAAGTTTTCACTCGCAAGAGAATAAAATATGAAATAACATGGAAATCCGGTATCTAGTTATAACATAACAGTATCATATTTTCAAAGAGGTTACTGGAAATGTGAAATATTTTTTTAGTAATAACGCTATTTTAATTTTCTAATCTTATTTTATTCATATTTCACAAGTACTTTAAAACAAAAATAGTTGCATCAATTAAAAATGAATATTAGGATATTATTAAAAGATTCCCGAAACAAAGCCTTATGTATCTCCAGTATTAGCGTAGCTCTCAAATTGAATTATCATTGCGTTTTTTTTCTGAGGGATACAACCAAGAATTCCTCCACCTTCGCCTGTCTGCGCTATGGTCAGCTTTTTCAAGGAACGTCTGAGTTGGTTGTCACGTACGCCCGTGACTTGGCCAGTGCAATACTAGATGAGTCTACCAGGGGTTTCGCATCTTGGTCTTTGCCCTCTATTCCGCTGGCTTATCCACGGAGGAGAGGGGGGCTTTTGGTCTGAAGCCATTCTCCCCCCCCACCAAAAAAAAGTGAAAAAAAAATCTTTTTCATTGGCCTTGTGTGATAAATCGAAAATGGTCTTTATATATACTCTAATATATAATATTATATAATTTATAGTATATTATAAATACTCTTTACAAACTAAAACGCATATACAGCTATAAAATGTAAGCACATACCAAGCAAATATGTTTTGAAAATACCTCTAAAAGCATTACTCTTCCTGTAATTACTTTTTTTTTTTTTTTAAACAGGTCTTCAAGGACATCGTATTGTATAGTTTTTTTTCTTATTTTTCCTTCTAGGAAATTATCATTATTAACAAAATAAATAATGGCTCCTCCTCCCCCAAAAATGATACTGAATCCACTAGTGATCTATATTATACAATCAAAGAAAAAACTGTTTAAAATATACTAGAGTGACGTTCTCAATTTTATCAAAGCCTACTTTGAAATTATCATGCAATGCTATTATAAAAAATGATCCATGTAATTTGTATTTGTATGTATAACAATATACATTTACTTTTTGGACAAGTTCTTAATTAGTGTTGCCCAAAATCGGTCTTCGTCTTTCACTTTGCAAGACCAAGGCCAAGACCGTCCAACTGTTGCAAGACCAAGACCAGTACTGTTAAAAAAAATCGTTTTTTAAAATTAAAATTAAGGCAAAATAGTAACTAATACTTGACAATCTTAGTTACTATATGTTAATAATTGGTATAACCTTTATACTTTTGCGTTTAACTCCTCTAATTTTTCATTCTGTCTTAGTAAGGTTCTCCTATCTAAAAAATCACAGTAATATCTCTATAATAACAAGCTAGGAAGTAATTGCAAGACTTACGAGACCCTTGCGCAAGACCGAGACCATGACCAAGACTGAGTTTGCGAGACTCGTCTCGGTCTCGCATTTGGGCAACACTAATTATAAACAAAATAAATGATGACCTCTCCTCCCCCAAAAATGACACTAGTTATCTATATTATCTATATATGAATCCGCTAGTTATCTATATTATACAATCAAAGATAAAACACTTTAAAATATACTAGACTGACGTTCTCAATTTTATCAAAGCCTACTTTGAAATTACCATGCAATGCTATTATAAAAAATTATCAATGTAATTTGTATTTGTATGCGTAACAATACACATTTACTTTTTGGACAAGTTCTTATTACTTTGGATTTAATTATTGCATTAATTTTTTACTGTTGAGACCACTAGAAGATCCAGGATTTAGTTGTTTTTTTTAGGGAAGCGGGGGAGCTGCAGCTCTAAAGATTTTTTTAAAAAATATATAACAATAATCACTTAGGAAGAAAAAGAAAGAAACTAACTACCTATATGAAATAGAGTGATTCTTTAAGTACTATTAAATCTAATAACACGAACAATAATACTTTTAGAGGTAATTATTAAATATTTTTTTCTTAAGTTATGGTTATATTTTATCATTTTTTTGGGTAGGGAGGGGGCTTCAGCCCCCAAAGCCCTCCCCCTTAAAACCGCCCCTTGTTGAGACATAAAAATAAACAGAGACATGTATTGCGTAGAACCTAAGATTACAGGATAACATAGAGCGGCCATGAATGTTTGCTCACTACCCTCCCCCTCCCCCCCCCACTAATAACCTTCGGACAGCTACTAGATGCGATTTATGTTATTTTCATCCCTATTACCTATTTTTATTTTTTATTTTCAGTGATTTTATTATAGTATTTTTTTTAAATGGTATGTGTGAACGTTGAACGCAATATTCAAAACATGTCAAGGTATGAAATTAAAAAAAACTTTTTTTTTAGTTTTCGTTCCAACCTAATATTAATTTTTTCAAGCGACGAAACATTTCTACCTCACGATAAAATTGTACTGTCTATATAAATAAAATAAAGTTTTTGTCTGTACACTGAATAGGATCAACCCGCTTTATGATATCTTTCCGTTTCATACATTGCAGACACCAAATCCACTTTTAAAAAATTGTTTGTCTGTCTGTATGTCCGAATTCCAACGATATTTTGTCAGGGGTAAGCTAAGCAATGGTTTATTGCAGACTTTTGAAACTTTGACATTATATTAAGGTTTGCTTAACTTAAAACATAGGCTTTAAATGAAAACAAAATATTGAGTAGAACCAAAGTTATGAATTATTTACTAATTTGTCTAAAGATCTCGGTTAATGTTGATAGTAAATGTTAATAATAAACATATGTTTATAGGTTAAAGAACATCTGTATAAATAAAATCAAGGTTTTGTCTGTACATTGAATAGAATCAACCCGTTTCATTATATCTTTCTGTTTTTTTACATTACAGACACCAAATCCACTTTCAAAAAATGTTTTGTCTGTCTGGATGTCCGCATTGTCCAACGAAATTTTGACATGGGTAAGCTCGGCAATGGCTAATGGTAGACTTTTGAAATGTTGACATTATATTTAGGTTTGCTTGACTTAAAATATAGGCTTTAAATGAAAACAAAATATTGAGTAGAACCAAAACTATGAATTCTTGAGTAATTTGTCTAGAGGTCACGGTTAGGCAGTTACTTGCTTCTATTCTCATCTCAGCCTAATCTATCGCGAGCCACATTTTAAAGTTGTACTACTCAACTGATGGAAAAAATTATCACAACTCAACGGGAAAAATACGGAATATCGACCATCTGTAACGCTTAGTCGCATAAAACGGGCAAAACACACTGATTTTTCAACATTGTCCGATCTTCCCGTTCAAGGTGTCATTCGATTGAACTTCACGAGCCTAACAAATGTTGTCGTATACATTTTTAGGACTATCCAAACGGATTAACCGGATTTCAGGAAAAAAATCCCAAAAATTTCACCCCCCCGCCACAATATTCAGATCAAGTTCTAATTTTACACGGATGTAGGTGACTCAATGTCCAATGTTATTTTGGTTATTTTGCAAGCGATAAAATCAGCAGAGTTTGAAGAAGTGAAGAGACTACAACTCTTTTTGATTAATTAATTGACTCCACAATCTCTTCGCTTCATCATAAATGAAAATTAAACGCTTAACAAATTTTAATGGATCGGTGGTGGTCGGTTTAGTTGTGTGGCACCTAAACAAATTGCCGAATAACAAAGTGTTTGTTATGACTATTGCGAAGCCTCGACTTCCATAAGCCCCGCCATAAAAAATACCAAAACAACTCGTCTCTCCTCTCCAGATCCAATTTTATGAAATTAAATTTTGACCCTACCTCCCATAATACAAAATCCATCTCAAATTTCTACTGTAAACCCTTCAACGACGAGTACATCAGCTAGTAACTAAATATATGATAAAAACTAATTGTTGTTGTTACTAATTACAGATATAAAACGTTCACGTAATGCAATACAAATATGATTTTGTAAGAGCTTCATGGAATATAAAAGGAATTCCATTTTTTTTTTCAGTTTGGGGGCTGATTGAATTGTTAAAAGAGTTCTGTTATATTTCTTGAATTTATATTTCTCTTCCCATGATTCATTTTTTTTTTTTTTTAACTTTATTTACCCTATATAAGAACTTGGAAACTACAGTTTATTTCTTATAAAAAGTTGTTTACCAATCGAGTATCTGTTAAGTATCCTATGAATGAATAATGTATTACGCATTAATAAATGAATAAATCCGTTACATAATAATACCGTTATGAAATCTAAATAGCGAACTAGATAAACTGAGCACTGTTACAGAAAATAATTTGATTCAGATTTTATCATTACTTTTGAGATTATTGTTACAATGAATTGTTATAATTTTTAATCATTTTTTTTATGTTATTGATTATATTCTCATAGAAGTAATATTATAATGAATCATTCTAGAGGGGCACCATTTGTAGAGACAATCTTCGGGTAAATAAAATTATTAATCATCGAAACGTGAGACACTTGCTTAGATTTTTTTTTAATCGAATGTGATAGCTATTCTATTATGATCGAATAAATTAAGAGGTATTTGAGTGATTGGTCTAAACCTTTTTTTCAATTCATAGTTGATAGAAATCGATAAAAACACTTCGCATTATCCAATAATGGTCTCCAATATTTAAGAATCTTGGAAAATAAAAATATATCCATCTTAATAAATGGAATGGGTGAACAACAGACTACAGAAAAGTTCCTAGATTAATTTTTATAATTTGATATAAAACACCAGTACTTAGTTTACACTGCGTGTGTATTATAAATTTTTCTCTTGATAAATCATGATAAGCAATCGAATAATATCCTTGTTTGTACGTTGATTGACAGTATTTTTTAAAATTCTTATTTAGGTTAGCTAATAACTAGACTGTTCTGTTTTAATGGTTACATCATTCTAATATAAAAAAAAAAATACTATTTTAATATTTTTCGACTGGACTTTATACGGCAAGACTCATTTAAAAGCTCTAATCTAAATTCCACCCGCTGTAAATAAATTTACGGGCAAACAAATTGGGGAGGAGAAGTATTAAAAGAATTGATTACTTAATGGTTGACAATTGTATATTTTAAAAGAAAAATATAGTCCGAAGTAGCGGTCATAGAGATATTAAAATAGCCGGAAAACTATTATATTTAAAGCCAACGTTTCGACCCGAATTTGCAGAACTTCTTCAGGGCTAGAACGAACAAGATACAAAAGGATATAGAAAATTGTTGAAGTTACATAATATTTAAATACAAATTATTATTGAAATTATAAATGTTAAGTACATTGAAATATTAAGAACGACAAACTATACAATCAGAGTAAATTAAGTAACAAGATCCTTAACTGAAGTAAATAAATGATAAGAATTGTTGTAGATAGGGAATAATTGAATATAATAAGAAGAACGGATAATATATGTAATTATGAATACACTCCTACAGATCTCAAGGAGAGATTGAAAGGAAAAGGAAAAATAATATGAAATAATGAACATAAAGAGATGTGCAGAAAAATAGAGACTTAAGAATGCATTCAGCTGTCGGGTCGAAACGTTGGCTTTAAATAAAATAGTTTTTCCACTGTTAGTCGCTTTATGACCGCCACCCCGAACCATCTCCTTCCTCTATTAAAATAATTGTTTGATTTTCTAATATAAATATGCCTGTGATTAAGATGTTTATTTAATTTAATTTAAATGGGGGGACGTTATGTGGAATTTAAGTAAATTGTGTCGCGAAAAATCTGGACAGTCAACTGTATTATCAGCCCTATCATATACCATTCATACATGTCTTCCTTTACAATTTTATAAAATTTATTAAATTACAGCATGTTGATATATAGTTTGCTTTTTTTATTTTTTATTTATTCAGTAATATAACATTTTGTCATACGCACATTTATAGTTAGGTAGGAACACAATCACACGATGTATGCTGAAAACATAAAATAAACAGAAGCAAAATAACAACTAAATAATAATAAAAAAATATATGCAATAAATAAAAATAAAATGACGTAAAGACAAGTCAATTTAAAAAACACAGACAGGTTTAAGTATTTTTCTTTATGTCAAAAGTCTTGTAAATATTTATCTAATTTGCTTATCTTCCATGAAATATTTAGTCTGTCGATTCGCATGGAGGTTTCGCGATTAATCTTCAATTTCATTGATCATAATATGAAAAATTAGTATATATTTTTATTGATTTTAATTATATTAGTTTTATATTTTTTAAAATCCTTTTCTATAAGATTGTTTATTATATTTTTACAAAACATCAATGAAAATTTTCAAAAGTAAATCAGATTAGTTAGTTGTTAAAATACAATTGCGTTTTGACCTAACCGATGGATATATCGGTCGAGTTTGTCGCCTCTAGTTCCGGAAGGAAGAAGAAATCGGAGTGTTGCATCAGTTGACAATCGCAAGTATTTCTTCCAATGGATCTTCCTCAGTCATATTCTATTATTAACTCTAACCTTGCTATTTAGTCTTCCTAATTAATTAAGCTGTTAAACGTTAAAATGCTGTAAGCTTAATAATTAATAATTTTAATAATTAATAAAAAAATCAATACATTAATTTTATGCTGTTAAATAGTTGGATATGCTTGAAACTGACTATTTTTAACTGAGATAGTAAGCTGTTATTCCTTACCAAGAAATACCTATCGTTATTCTTCAGGGATGCCAATCCTCCTAAGTTCGATGTACTACTTCACTCTCCTTACCACTCTCCCCCCCCCAAAAAAATTGATTGCTCTCCTCTTATTAAAATCATTGCAAGCGAAAGAAAAATTGTAAATTATATACAATTACTCTTGCTGTTGTCTGTTTCATATAATTCCTCTTGTTTTGGAAGTCCCTCAAAATTGAAACCTCACAAAAATATAGTTCCTTCCAAAGATGCATCAACGCATCGAAATATGTGCCCCCCTCAAACATATCCATAGTGGCATGAAAATCTCTTCTAGGCACCCTTCTTATTCTGTTTTACCCAATTTCTGCCTTAGGGTCAGGCAACCGGATCAATTGCCCGGGGGCGTCCAACACTCGGTGCCCATCCCTCCAAGGTACATGGCCCAAGAACCTACTCCTCATCCCAAGATATTTTATTGCTTATTATTTTCTTAAAAACACAGCAAGCTAAGGTGAAATTAGAAAAATCATATTCATTTACACTTGTTGGCACTTGTGGCCTGGATCACGTTTTCCCCGAACATTCAGATCTCCGTCAAAATTTGCCCTCCCTCAAAAATTCAAAAACCCGTCAAAATATGCTCCCCCCTCAAAAATATGCCGCAACTTGCACCATGAAACTCCCTTCTGGGCAGCTCTCATCGTTAGGAATAAAAAATAGATAACAAAGCGTACTAGAATAATTAATTAATAAAGTAGCTCATTAATAAAGCTACTGGATTAGAGATATATTAAATAAAATAAAATTCAAATACTATTTTAATATAAAACAGATTAAGAAATAAATTTAAATTTTCAGGGAGTGATGACATCATTGCCCGGAGAGGCGCCATATGTCTAAGGCCGGCGCTGGTTTTACCTTTGTAGAACTTCTAAAGTGTTGAATATCTCAAAGCTTCAGTTTTTTACTTCCTCCTCTTTTGCATTAAATTCCTCAATTAAGAGTAAAAATGTTTTTTTGCTTCTCAGTCAGTGTTACAGAATTGTTGATTAGAATTTTAGTTGACTTGTTGCATGTTGATCTATGTTAGGCGGGAAAGGAGAAGGGAAGCAGGGAAGCGTTGCGTGCTACCGCTCCCGCAGATCAATCCAGTTATATCTCTTTTTATATCCATTGAAAACAGAATTAATCATATCAACGCATTGTCCGCGAGGACGTCGGTGACGGATGTTGATCATACGTTCGTGTTTCAGAATCGCGATGTGAGGATGTTCAAAGGGAACGGAAGCTAGTCAGAGTTTTTGTTATCTTATGGATGTCATGCGAATAATCTTTAGCTGTATTGGAGCGGAATTATCATGCAGGCCAGTCAGAGTAGACTGAGCTTTACTATGCAAAAGAATAGGTAATTCATATATATATATATATATATATATATATATATATATATATATATATATATAGATAGATAGATAGATAGATAGATAGATAGATAGATAGATAGAAAGTAAACTTTATTCTGCGACAAGGTCCCTTATGAATAACAGATATGAACAAAAAAATAAACTACATCTGGCCAAAAATTACATTAGTCAATATTAAAGAATATATAGTATCTTCAGTAAAATTAAATTAAAACAAGTAAAAATAACAGCATTTAAAAAAAAATAAATAAATAAAAAAAACATTATTTAAATGAAAAGAGAACAAAATAAAATAAATATGGGTTGATTTTTAAAATTAAAACTCTATAAATTTTAACAACCTCAGTCAAAATCTGTTTCGCAATATTAATTTCGTTGTATAACGTCATTTTGAGATGTGAGAAGGAATTGGTAAAGATGATATTTAAATGAGGACAAGGAAGAGGCATGGCGGATTTCAGAAGGCAAGGAATTCCTGAAGGCAGTGGATCGGGCAATAAAGGAATATTCAAACGTCTTAGTTCTATGGGAAGGGATATAAAGGTCGGAAACACGGGATCTTGTTTTCTGGGAGTGGACCACTGGTTTAAACTGTAGGAGACTGTAGATGTAGGAAGGGTGTTGGTCGTTTGGAATAGGAAAGATCCAAGGAAATATTGTCTGCGGAGTATAATATATATATATATATATATATATATATTGTTAGGTGTGTAGTGAATATAAAAAAATCAAGTTTTCGACATTGAAAGCTTCCTTCCTGTTGGATGTAGAAAAAAATATTTCCTACAAAAATGCTAGATAATTTTAAGCTACAAGATTGAATATAACAAATTTTTAGCTATGTCGCTTTGAACAGATCATATTTAGCTTAAACCAAAATAAAAATATCTGAAATTTCAGTGGTTTTTGAAGCACTGCGAGGAACACGCAGGTCTTTCAATGTCAAAAACTTGGATTTTTTTATATTCACTACATTCCAAACAATATAAAAAGAAATTTGAATTACCCGACTTTTTGCAAGCAAGACCACTTTTTTGGGCTAATTTGATTGGAACTAATCTATAACCCTGGATTAATTTCGTAGGATATGTCTAGGTTAACAAGAGCAAAACTGTCATAATATGTCTGTTGTAATGTGGAATAAGTAGGTTCTAGTAATTATTATAAATTCTTCTTAGATGCTAGCAAAAAGAAGTTAATAATACAGATGATCTGACCTGTCTGTCTAATACAAGTAAAAGAATTTGAACGTAATTGATGACAACGATGGGAAACACTTTTTAGTTTAAGTTCATAAATTGGTAAATTGAAAACGACCGTTCAAGAGATTCGTTTAACTCATATTAGAAACAGCGGTGCCCATCCCCCCCCCCAAGGTCGATGCCACAAGCACCTTCCCCCTTCCATTTCCAAGATATTTTATTTCTCTCCTCTTTTTAATAACAGCGCAAACGAAAGTACAATTTAGAAGATCGTACAGACACTTGCTGCGGTCAGTTCCCTGTTTTTCTCTTGTTCTTAGCTTGAAACTTTCTATTCCGAAATTTCATGACCCTGTCAAAATGTGTCCCCTCAAAAATTTAATACTTCATCAAAAATGTGCCCCCTTCAAAAATTTTGAGGTTTTATACATGAAACCAACTCCCTTCTGGGCACCCCTGATTGGAAAATATTTAGTTACTTGCTTGCGCTATACTTGACGTTGACAGACCTCTCGCTTTCATCGGGACAGTCACACTTTTAGTCTGTACAGATGTTCCCAGAATTCATGTTAGTCAAATAAATATTCCGCTTTCAATTGTTTTTTTTTTTATTATTGAAATTTACAACTGTATAAATGATCAATACATCAAGTAACATGACATGTACAACATGAAGAGAAACTTGTCATTGGTAGCACTCCAATTATATTTCTATATTAGAAGGTCCCGAGGCCATCTTCTTTTCAGACGCCTCGAAGGATTATCAGGGATAGAAGAGGAGCCAAGGTTGGAAACAAGAGGGTTCGGATGGTTCAGAAGTTTATTATGGAAGGATAGGTATCTGGATTGAGCTAAATCGGAAACATATGGTACATTATGGTCGTTATGGATGATTTTTATTTGTGGCAATGTATCGAGCATTGAGGATTTTGGATTGTAAGGATTGGATACGAGAGGAATTTGATGGTTTAGTAGAGCTCTAAAGCTGATCCCGTAAGTCCTATTCTCTACCTATCAAAATTCGGCATTCCCCCTCCATATCCACATTCAAATCCCTCCTATTCCAATTCCTATCCCAAAAACAGTCAGATACTTGCTAAACTTTTGATATTATACATTTCTAGTCACCATCAAACGATAGTACTATTCTATACTGTGAACTTCACTAGGGATATTACAATATCTTCCTGCTCTTAATGCCACTGACCGCATCTATTGTTTTTTTTTATTATTATTATTTTTTATTGGTATATAATTAAATCTGTACCTCTCTAGCATTGGACAATGATGAGTCTACATATTACACATTATTTAAATACACTGACATTTTATATTGTCAGCTTTATCTTTTGTTTGTTAGCAGAAACACACCTCATTTTAAAGAAGAACTCAATGTATTTTTTGTTATTTTATTTTTCAAAATAGTATAATTATAATTTATCCTACTGTACATAGTCTTAAGTGTTTTATCATAGTTTTAAGTGTTTTGTATATAGATTTTTTTTTGTATATAGCTTGTTTAACTAATATTTTCTTTACTTTCTCTTTTTTATTATTGTTTTATTTTGGCCAGATGTAGTATTTTAATTATGTTCTACTTTGTTATTCTAAAGGGACTTTGTCCCAGAATAAAGTTATTTTCTATTTCTATTTCTAAGTCCAAATAGGCCTTATTACAGTAGTATATATGAGTCTTTTATAAATATTGGGAAGTTTAGAGAGTTTGTCTAGTAAGTGCTGCAGTAGTCTAAAACGTCGGGCGGTTTCTACTCGTTTCAGTCTGGTATGCTTTCAGTTGTAAAATGAAAACATCAATTGTCCATACCTCGATTTGTATCAGTCTTAAGGACAAATTAAATTGACAAACGATTGTCATTTGTAAAAATTCTCGGAAATGACCCCAACGTTGATATACAGATGAAATATGAGTCTATAAAATTGAAAGGTGAAAACAAATGTAGGAAATCTCTCTGCGGAATCATTGCAGTAGTAGAGGGAGTATGTTCAGAAATCATAAAGGTATAAATACAGATAAATATAGATCAAATTGAAGAAACTAATGAATTGTTTCATTCGATTCATCTTAGGAGCCCCTAGGCGCTCCCACGTCTCCTGTTGGTATGCCGAGTTGAAGTGGCTCTACCCAGTTCTCCGGCGGCAATATTTCCTAGGTGCATTCCTTTGCCGAACCTTAACAACCAAAAATCCATCATGCCTCCTTGATTTGTTTACTCCTTGTTCCTCTGTTTATTCGTTTAACACGAGATCCCAGTCCATTTCCTTTAAACAATCCTTTGTCATGCGTGATACCTTTTTCTGAAATTCATTACCTGACTCCATACGCAAATCCTCTTCCTTAACCACATTTAAACAACAATTATTCTTCCACCTCCTAAGCAATCAATCATCCGAATACGCGTAAGAACAAAATTTTGTATTTAAGAGCTGACACTTTCATTTGACTGTTATATTACTGTTACTTACATATTAACAATATTGCTAATCTGAACAAATATGTGAACTCACTCATATATATTTATGTGCAAATCAATATGTTTACTTGTACTTAATTTATTTTAATTTTGAGGTTGGATTATTATCTTATGTTAACAAATTATTTTTTATTTTCTTATAGTACCAGACAATTGTCATTTTTTTGTTCACTGTAGTTATTCTTATTTTGTTTTACATTTTATTCTAAGATTCCCTTTACAATACTTATGTCACCTTTTTTGACTATGTTTACTTTATTCCGCACTTTGTACCTGTTATTATTATTTGTCTCTTGTTCTTACAATTGTCATTATTCTAAAAACTTCATTTTACTGTAATTTTTATATTTCTCATACCTTGTTATCTGGTTCTTTTCTTAGACCTGATGATGGCCTGAACTTCAGGTCGAAACGTCGGCATATTTTAAAATAAATATTATCATTTATTTTTGTCTTCTTTTTTGACTGACCACCCCAACTATTCTTCTCTTCATTATCCACGACAGTCAACCATTTACCAATTATGTAGTTATTCTTAGGGGACTAAATGTCACAGAATAAAATTTGCTTTCTTCTACTATAAAATATTCCTCTTCAGGAGAGAAAATATCTGGTCACATTAATTATACTAGACATTTCTTTGGTCGTAAGGAAAGCTGAATGAAATGACTTAATGAATTGTATAGTGTAATAATTTGATTTTCAATGGTTTCAGGATTTTACTTAATTTTTTTAATTTTATTTTGGAGGGAGGCTGTTTTTTTCGTTTTTTAATAATGGTAGACACGGACACAATCATGCTCTTAAGGATAAAATAATGATATTTTTCTTTTTTATGTGCTTATATTTAGCAGCTAAAGTCACTAGCGGATCCAGAATTTAATTTTTTTGGGGGGGGCTTCAGCCCGAAAGATTTTTTTTTCATATACATATAACGATAATTAATTTTTTTTAAAAAAGAAAGAAATTAACTACCTATATGAAATGGTGTTTAAGTGGTTCTTGAAGTCCTATTAAATGTAATTAAACGAACAAGAATACTTTAAGAGGTTGTTTTTAATATTTTTTTCTGTATATTTTACCATTTTAGGGGGGGGTCTTCAGCCCGAAAGCCCCTCCCCCCCCCGTAGATCCGCCTGTGGCTAAAGTACACGCGTTATAATTAAAAAAGAGAATATATTTCAATTGTTTAAATATTTTGAATATACTTAAACACGCTCATAGAAACAAAGATGGAATAATGAATAAAAAATTATTTTTCTGTTTTGGGGAGTCTTCAGCCCGAAAGCCATCCCCTTCTCGAATCCGCTAGTGAATGATTGCTACTTAAAAATAGGGAGGGATAAATATGATTTATTATTTGTTTGGCCATCAGGCTAGAAATGTAATGACAACTTTATGAAGGCCATCCTGGCAACATGAACACATTGTGGCACATGCGGGTTCCCCAGGCTTCAACAGATAAACTTCAGGCACTAATAAACAAGAGTCATTAACAATTTAGATAATATTGCTTCCTGTGTTTTAACGACCTCTATTGGTTTTTGTTATTGCATATAAATGACTATTTTTAGGCAACATTTGATACTATGTCTTACAAGCGAACAGGCGGATCTACGGGAGAGGGAAGGCCTTTCGGGGCCCCCCTCCCCCAAAATGGTAAAATATAACCGTGTTTTATAAAACAATAATAAAAACTATCTCTTAAAGTATTATTGTTCGTGTAATTATTTAATAGTACTTCAAGAGTCACTTAAACACCATTTCATGTAGGTAATTAGTTTCTTTTTTTTTTCAAATTAATTATCGTTTTATATATATATATATATATATATATATATATATATATATATATATACACATAAAAACCTTTCGGGCTGGAGCCCCCTCTCCACAAAAAATTAAATCCTGGATCTGCAAGTGTACATGCGTTATACATTAGGATTGCTCTGACTTTAGGACATATTTTATTTATTCTATTATCGTACTTGGTTTACTGGTTAATGGTTCCATCATATATTCAATATAAATAAAATGAAAGTTGAAGTCTTAATAAGCACCCTAGGGGAAAAGGGGTTTATGTACATTTTTTGACTGAACTGAAAATTTGTCAATCAATTCCGTAGTTTATAAATATAAATAGATAAATATCTATCCTGTCCAAACAACGCTGTGGCGAATTACTTAACTTCCAAACGAATGTTAGCTGACTAGGCTTTGTAAGTATTTATTTATCATATCCCCTCCTTTCCATTAGGACCACTAAATTCAGAATATTCTTCTCGTCGTTTATCATGTTTGTTTCTGTCTAAGATAAATACTTAAACAATCAAAATATATTCTCTTTTTAAATTATAATGGATATTTTTTTCTATTAAGGACTTTTCCAATATTGTTATCTTTGTCTTAAATATCATTTAATATATTCTTCCATCCTTCTCTATTCAAGACTTGTTCTTCTCTGATGCCAGGCTTTCTTTCGCCGCGTCTTTCCATTTCACCATTTATCTTCCTTTTTTTCTTCCTCCGTCTACTTCCAGTTTCACACATGACTTTTGTAATATTACAAGCTTCATTCTTGTAACATGTCCAGCGTAATATTTTCTTTCCAATATTTGTCGTAATGTTTAGCTAGGTAGTCATACTCTACACTCCTGTCATGCTAAATGCCAAAACCGCTGGCTAGACAAGAATTAAACCTACTCTGACGTTTCCGTTTTTAGATACATTTTATATTTTAAATTGATTCCAACCTTATTACATTGGAAAATAAATTTAAAAAAATTAAAGGTAGCGTTGCTTTTGAAAAAAAAAAGGCTCTCATTTTTTGATATTCTACAATCCTAATCCTAATAAAAAAAAAGCTATCCTGTATTTGCTAATTGGCCTAATAACCAGCGACCCGTTATCGCATTATCTGTATGGCTGTTATTAATTAATTACACTATATAATAGTACTTAATTACAATTGGAGAGGCATCATGTGCCTCATGTCGGAGATTTTCAAAACTTTGAAAGACTATTAATAAAGCAACTGGACTAGGGTCATATTAAGAAAAATGCGATGAAAGTAATATACAATGTTCTTCACATGTGTCTCATTGCCTCCTCCTAAATTATACGACTTTTTTTTGCGGATTGGGGAGGGCGCTTATGACGCAATTCCCCGGATGGCGCCAAATGTCTAAGACCGCTACTGTTTAGTTATTATAAAAGGTTGCATAATCAGGGGATATTGACTATAGAAATGCAAATAGTAAAATGACACCGCGGTGTTCAAGACGTGCATATAAAGTTGTTTGTCTTGATAACGAATCTGTTATCTAATGTTATCTGATATGATTTAACTGAAAAGTGATTAATATCCGATGTGTAAAGACGTCAACGGGAAAACCACTAGGTGATCCAAGGAGTGGGGAGCTCCCTCACCGCCAAAATAAAAAATATATATATATATATATTTTTTTATTTTTTTTTATTGGTCTATATTTGTTTCTGTGAGTGATCTCAGCTAAATACCCAAAAGATCATAATATGAACTCATTTTAAATTATAACGCATGCAGTCCTTGTTACAGACCCCATTTTATCAAATTATTAACATTCGTCCAAAACTTGTGAATAGTTTCATCTCATCGTGACCTACAACTTTTTTATTTACGAAAATTCTTGGAATTCGGGCGTATTAAATCTGAAGTTCGGAAAACTTCGTCTAGTTAATTAGGTACTAAATACACATATATACCCATTTACTTTCCACTCGAATCTTAAGATGATTTGATCACAAAATCGAGAAAAAAGGAGGCCTACAAAAATATCGTTTAGCGTGACGTCTACTCCCACATATCAAAACAACGAGGTTATAGGGGCCAACCGGTCCAATATTTTTGTTGGCCACCATTTTATTCGATTTTGTAATCAAATCAGCTTACAATTCAAGATGTAAGCAAATGGGTATTCATGAGTTTTTAGTGCCTAATTAAATTAATTAATTTTAAAAAAAATTATATTTTCTTAGGCACAAATTTTGTAGGTTATGATGAGATGAATCCAATCACGAAGTTGAGGCCGGATGTTAATAATTTGATAAGAGGGGGTCTATACCGCTGACTAATGTATTCCAGGCATTTAATGTAAATATATGTAAAGAAAAAAAAATGGAAAAAACAACAACAATTACTCCTTAAAGCATTATTGTTCTGTAAGTTGTAAACAAGTTTGTTTTTTTTTGCCGTGTCTTCAAGGACCATTTAAACATTATTTTATGCAGTTTCTTTCTTTTTATTCCAAAGTAATTACCATTATTTAAAGTAAAAATAATACAACCAAGTACCCTCCCCCAAAAAAAAATAAAAATAATCCACTACTGGGGAGGACTAATACTTAATCTTGCAGCTTATATTTTAAATTGATTTCAGACAGGATTTAAATTTTTTTTTGGGGGGGGGCTTTAGCCCGAAAGTTTTTTTTTTCATTTATATAACCATAATTAATTTAGAAAAAAAAAGAAGAAAAATACTAACTACGTATATGAAATGGTGTTTTAGTAATTCTTGATGTCATATTAAATGTAATTACACTAACAATAATACATTAAAAGATAATTTTTAAATATATGTTTTTTTATAAACATGATTATACATTTTACCATTTTTTTGGGGGGGAGGGGGGAGGAAGTTGGCTTCTGCCCGAAAGCCCCCTAGTAGATCCGCCTGTGATTTCAGAAGATTTTTGGTGGCATCGGTTTCGAACTTGCGTTTGATAATACTTTTTGTATTATTATTATTATATATTTAAATAACCGGTAAAAAGTAACTTAGTAGTTCAAAGTTCTGAGACCTAATAATTGATCTTTTTTAATATATAAAAGTAATCGAACATTGCATGATGGCAAAAAGTCTTAATAAAATTTGCTTTATGGGCCCTGTAAATCTTTTAACGTTACAATTAAGCAAATTAAAATTCTTAATATTCTTTTCTTCTATTTAGGTGTATAATATTTCAGTTTCTAATTTTATTTATTTAAGCCGACATTACGCCGATACAAATATCATGTTCCTCATGTATATTTTTAACATATTATGTGTCAACCCACATGTAGTCAGTTTCATTGTTATTGTTATTATTAACACCAGCACATGTGCTTGGAAAATGCCCCAACAACTCCCTCCTTATAACACGCCGTCACCACAGAGTCAAGCATGAACTGATGAGGCTCCTTGAAGAGAGAGAATACGCCTGTTTCGAGGAAGTATATTGTATAGATACGGATGGATCCACCCGATATGCCGACATTGTAGCATTCTCTAAGACGGGAAAGTCGGCGATGATTTTGGATCCGACCGTGAGATATGAGACCAACGACCTCGATCAGGCAGAAAAAGTGGAAAGGGAGAAAAAACAGATATATGAGAAATGCATCCCTTTCCTTAGTGAAAAGTTCCGCGAGAGTTTCGGGCCGAGAGAATTCCACGTGAGAGGCCTTTGGTTCGGAGCTCGCGGAACGATACCAGACTCAACAAGGAGCTTCATGGAGGGCCTTGGCGTCGACATAAAGGACGTGGCAAGGTTGGCAGAGAGTATAATCCTCGACTCCCTGGGAATCATCCACCACCATGTGCATGGGAGCGGATAGGGGGAGAGTTTGCTCGCGAGGGGGAGGCATGCGTGTGTTACAGCATTTTTTATATTATTATTTATTGAACACGTCCACTGTACTTTATGAATTTTTTATGTATTAGGTTAGAAAGAGAGAGGAGAGAATGTGAGTGGGAACATGTATAGGGGGAGAGAAGGAAGAGAAAGGGTACAGAATGATAATAAATGAATGAAAGAAATAGTAAAAATTATAAAAAAAAAAAAAAAAAAAAAAAAAGGAAAAAAAAAAATAATATATATATATATATACGTATAAAATATTGTATACTATGCTCATACATATTGTTAATCCTATAATTGTATAATAATTTTAAATAATGTCTGTAGTGATTAATAGGTATGCTGTGTTGTTAGCAACCCAATGTAATTGGGCAGCACCATTTTATTTATTTTATGATAATAAAGTGATTCTCTCTCTACATAACAATATAACAGCATAAACAATGACAATGAAGCTGACATGTTGGGTTGACACTTAATATGTTAAAAATATATAACGAACGCGATACTGGTTATTATGAGAAGACGCATGTATTTTACATAAGAAATATGATGTACAAGTATATGATAGATTTGAAAATGACTCGATGAGCAGAAACGTCGGATTAGGATTTTGAAGTGAAAACATCGGTGTAATGTTGGCTTAAATAAAAAAAAAAAAAATAGATACCAAATTATAATGTTTATTAAGGAAGGAAATGGTCCGTGGTGGCGGTCATAAATAGGCTAAATAGTGGTAAAACTATTTTATTAAAAGCCATCGTTTCGACTCGACTTTGCAGGTCTTCTTCAGGGCTAGAACGGAGAAGATACAAAAAAGATAGAGAATTGTGGAAATTACATAATATTTAGACAAAAATTAATAAACAATGTGAATAAGCTGATTAAAATTATAAACAGTAAGTACATTAAAATATGAACAGAGTAAGCTAAGTAACAAGATCCTAAACTAAAGTAAATAGATGCTAACAATTGTTGTAGTGTAATATATAATAAATACAAATGTGAATATACTTCCACAGATCTACGAAAGTATATTCATATTTGCATTTATTATATATTACATTACAACAATTGTTAGCATCTATTTACTTCAGTTTAGGATCTTATTACTTAGTTTGCTCTGTTCATATTTTAATGTATTACCGTTTATAATTTTAATCAGCTTGTATAATTTTAGTCTAAATAATATGTAATTTCCACAATTCTCTATCTTTTTGTATCTTGTCCGTTCTAGTCCTGAAGAAGACCAGCAAAAGTTGGGTCGAAACGTTGGCTTTTAAAAAAATAGTTTTACCACTATTTAGCCTATTTATGACCGCCACCCCGGACCATCTCCTTCCTTTATAATGCAACGGTCAACTATTAAATATTCAATATAATGTTTATTATTTTTTTCTTGTCAGTAAATGGTCCCTTGATATTGATTGTTGAACAATTTAAATTGTAATTTGTTAACATTTATTTTTGAACAGTTTTAATAATGCCTATAAAAAATTTTTAAATAATACTTATATATATATATATATATATATATATATATATATATATATAATATTTATAACATATTTTTGTATTTATATAATAATTATGTTTTACATTTTATGTTTTAGTGAATGGCCAGCTGATGTTGATATTACGGAGATCCATAGAATGATCGCTAGACAGTTCACCTGACCAGCGTATGTATACTTCATTAATTAACATTATATTTATTATGTTAGGGCAAGTAAAAATATACAATATATATATATATATATATATATATATATATATATATATATATATATATATATATATATATATATATATATATATATATATATATATATATATATATATATATATATATATTGTGCAGAGAGATTTTTGAGCTGAAACCGTTATCTATAATAATGTATGCGTAGAATGTTTTCAGTACGTGCTTTGTAATTCGTTTAACCCATTAAGGCATTTTTATGATAAATAATGTCATTGACTTTTACTGTTTACAAATAAATATAAAGTATAAAGTCTACATAGGCGCTGAATTTCCATTTTGATTGGGAGCGCGATTAACCAAGAAAAAAAATTGTGGGAGTTTATATTATGTGTAAAAGTGTGTATTTAAAATTATAAATGTATTTAAGCAAAATAGTTGAGGTAAAACATAATAGATTCTGAAATAAATTTGTTTCTGCAGATTTTTTTTTCATAATGCTTACGTACATATTTGAAAATATCTGAACAAAAAAATTGAATAAATTACATATTCGTATAAATTAAACATGGAGGGGAGGGAGATAGCCATTATAACTTAGTGTGTGTGGGTACGTTTCTTGAACTTTTTCAACTAAAAGCGAACAATGTTAAAAACATATTTTTGATTCCTTAGCTTGTAGAACTTCAAAAATAAAAACATCAGTTTCTTAGTCCGACTGTAAAAGAAAAAAAAAGTAAAAATGTCTAAAAATTCTCTCTGAAATATATTTTTACGGTATCAACAATAAAATTATGACATCCACAATTACATCGGGTAAGCCTTTATGGTACGAAAAACTAAATTGACCATATGCTAGTGTAGAAGACACATCCAAGATATAAGAAGCTGTCATGGGGTTGACTGTGACTTAAAAGAAATACGGACCAATTTCTGACGGGAATCAAATTGTATGAGACAGCTATTGGACTTTTCCTAAGTGCATAATGGATTCTTCTTCACATATTTTATTCATTCGTGTAGATTATTTCTTATAAATTTTATTTTTTACTTCAAATTTTCATAGGGGGGGCGTGATCATTCTCCTCACAATTCCTCTCCCCTTCCCCCCCCCCAAGTTTGCGCCTGTGAATGTCTTAATACTGAAAAACGTAAAATACTGAAATACTTCCCAGTCTTTCGTCGTTTCAATTGTTACATATACTTACATTTATTAACATTTCTATGCAAATATTGTCCAGACAATAGTTCATTAAAATTTTCTTTTTAATTTCAGCTTATGCTGTGTAAGTCTTCATCCTTAAGTCTTACACCATAGATGGTTCTTAATTTTTATCCAATAGTAAATTTGATTTAATTTTTTTATAACTTATACTCACTTAGGCATGGGGAGCATGAAGAGAAGTTTTTTTACTAGTTTTTTTAACTAGTGCCTAGATCCACCCTACAAGACTAAACAGTTTTTATGACCCTTCAAACCTGCCGACTGGAATATTATGGGTAGCAGAGGTCGAGAAGTCCATTGCTCAAGTAATATAGAAACATATTTAAGTAAAAAAGGACTTTGTATTAAAGGTATTGTCAATGCGATTAAGTCGCCATGGGATCTTCTTATGAAGATGCAGTCATATAGCCCGAGAGCCAGGGTCCAAAAAGGGTACTCATCACTAGAGAAAGTTTGAATTTAAATTATTGGTTATTCTAAGTAAAATGAACTTTGTCTGCGATTCCAGAGCTGCTGTATTAAAAAATGGCGTCTGGTTTGAAAGATATCAGTAACTTCGAATCGAATCGAAACGGGAAATATATGTGCAAAAAATTTGGGAAGAGTTTTTATTTGTTTAACGTATACATACATGGGTTCAAACAAGGAAAAAACAAAATTGCTAACGCGGACCACCCTAGGAAAAAGTTTTAAAAAAAGACAAATTTTTTCTTGTTTTGTGTTTCCTCCTATAATTCCTAAAAGACTCATCGAAGTGAAAGAAGTACAATTAAAGAAATTATTTTGTGTTTGGAACGAGTACCTGAACTTAATAATTTGGTCAAGCGGTATGGTCGATAACTAAGGTCAACGAACTCTGATTTTAACCAATTTTTCAAAAACTGAGAAAAATTACTATAAATATCACTGCAAATTGGAAATAAGTTCTCTTAAAGAAAAAATACTTATAGAATAAAAGTTTTTTAGCATCAAATTATGCGCCCAATGAGGACGTTTTAAATTTCATTTACTTCGCTCGAAATCCGTAATCTCCCGACGGCTGATAATTGGTAATGAATGTACATCTGGTTTTCAATGTTTCAACTGTACCGGTGTTTACTCTACTGAGTTATTTTTGTTTAGAGTCTGCTATATGCAGTACATGCCTTTTCTCTACCTTTCAGCAGGGAAGGATTTTAAGAGATCAGGTGTCATAAGAAACCAAAGTTCAGGAATAAATGACTAATCCCGATTCTAGAAATATAATAGACTTTTTTTTTAGTGGAAGGGAGATATTTTCGGTTTTTCTCTTCCTGCGAATCCGCCACTGCGACGCCAATGGCGTCAATCTCTCGTGGAGATTCAGTTTACATCACAGAGGCGGATCTACCGGGGGGAGGGGAGGAGGAGAGGACTTTGGACCTGGAGACCCCTCCCCCCCCCAAAAAAAACAAAAAAAAAAACATAACCATGTATTATGGAAAAAATATCAAAAACATATCTCTTAAAGTATGATTGTTCGTGTAATTACATTTAATAGGACTCAAAGAAATACTGAAACACCATTTCATATAGATGGTTAGGATCTTTTTTCTTCCAAAGTAATAATCGTTTTATATATATATATATATATATATATATATATATATATATATATATATATATATATATATATATATATATATATATTAAATTAAGAGCCGTTAGTCGTCTCAGAGTAGCAAGTATATTTTATGTATTTTATGAAAATATACTTAAAAGATGCTACTTTGACTATTAAATCCAGTGAGGTATGTGCTGCATGCAACTGCCTTGTAACTGACCCGGTAACTCATTTTCTGATCCAATGTATCAAGTTCAACGAGTCGAGAAATAAGTTCTCTGAATCCAGAGAAGATGCTAGTGTGGAGGAGATACTGAAAATAGACACTACGAAAAAAATAAACCAACTGTATTATTTCATACAGGGCTGTTCATTGAACTGTTAAGTGGGAAAGTTAATCATATAACATATATTAATGCTTATTTATATTGTCATTTGTCTTATACCTCTCGAATATTTAAAAAAATAAATAAAATAAAAAAATAAAAAAAAATGTTTTACTAATTGTTATGTATATGTATATATATATATATATATATATATATATATATATTATATATATATATATATATATATATATATATATATATCGTTTACTAATCTGTTATTATATTAGTCATACTTAATGCTGTGGACATTGTTAATGTTATGTTTGAATGCAGTACTAGACTCAAGATCTAACATTGTTAATTATATCATTATATTTATTTGTACAGGAATTTCCTTAGACAAATAAAATAAACTATCTATCTATCTATATATATATATTTATATATGGTGATTTACATGTACTCAAAGTAGTTATAAATGACGTAGGAATCATCTACGTATGTGGATAATACTAAATTAAATGGTGCTTCTTTTGTTCTATAGACGAGATAAATAATTAAATGTTAAGAAGTATTTAATGTTCCGACTGTTTACTGTTCAGAACGAGTTTATTAAGAAATGTATACTTAACGACTCTTTAAATCCTCCTTTTATCGTCAAATAAAAAGTTTTTTCTTTTTTTTTGTTACGTAAGATTGAGTTATCTGTAGAAAGATTTTATGATGATGTATTATACTTGACCAAAGAGAGATGTCTTTACATACCATTCTTTCTCTATAAGAACCCGTTAGGCGCTAACCTCGCTCCTCTAACAGTTCCTGGTAGTTGCTCCTGCTGGACGCTTCGAGAAGAAAATCGTACGTGATCTTTTTTGTTACAAGAGTAGGCCGGAGAGCTTTCAACGGCTAACACTAGATGTCTCAACTAATCAAAATTTATCGCAGGCCTAGATTCATTGGGTGCGTTCCAAACAGCTGAATCATTTTTAACTTAAAAATATTAATATTGATATATTAAGTCCCAATAAAATAATAATACATTATATAAAAACTATAAACGTATTATAAACACGAATAAAGAATCCTAATTTAAAATTTGAAAGGAATCGAGATTCTGCTGTAGTAAGCCGTAGTACTTAAGTATCGTTGTCGGTTATGGTGGAAAAATACATGATATGTAAATAGAAGTTCATAAAGATGAGGTTTACGTTATGAACGTAATATTGGATGCAGAAAGTCTCCCAGTTGTGAAGAATAAAATTAGCAAATATACATGTTGAAGTAGGTTTTATAATTAGTACGAAGACGAGTAGAGGGCTCAAAATAAATCTTTGCTAATACCATCCGTTATACAAGATTAAAATTAAGAAATAAAATGTAGAATTTTTATATTTTAAACATAAAAATAAATAATTAAACAAACAATGCATGTAAATATTACAACATATAAATTTAAAATAAAAAAAAATAAAAATTTGGTTCGCGCAACACAAAACTTTTACGTTCCGCTCTACTTTAAGTAGAAATTATTTTCTGGCAATGTTGTGCTATTATAAATTTTTTAAAGTTAATTTTTAACATAGCTACAGCTTACAGCTTACAGCTAACAAATCATTAAGACTATTAAAATAGCACAAAAATCCTACTAATTATATTAACGGCAGGCAATAAAAACCTCGATATTCCATCTTTTTTTGTTAACCACATAACTCCAGTCTCTGATATATATATATATATATATATATATATATATATATATATATATGTATATATGCCTAGAGAGATTTGAAAGTATATCTGTATATTCAACCTATAAATGATTATTGATTGTACGCCTATTTGCCATTAAACTGTTATTTTCCATTGTAAAGTTTACTAAAATGAAATAACGAGATTTTCATTGCCTGTCATAGATATGTCAAGTTGGGTCAAATTAGTTGTCACACTTATTTTAAGTGGATAATGTTGGGATTTCAAAAAGGAAAAATTCATCAAATTATTTACTAATTTAATTTTTTAAAAGGATACATGACTATTTTTGGAATAAACGGACGTTGATACTAAATTATTTAAATATAATATGAGATCTAGAGTTATTAAATTATAGTAAATTTATTTAAGTTTATAAACATATCCATGAACTATTTTGTACTTCACTTCTTCTTTCATACAAGTATAACCAAATAGTATTTTAAACAATGACATTGCCTTGATTGGGTGAATAAATAATTTCTTTTCAAACTTAAAAATAACTTATTTATAATAAATTTATTTAATTTTCTTGGAAACATGTGATTTCCGCTAAATAATATTAGCCTTCAGAAATTATTATTTATATATTTTTTGTCATTATCCACAACATTCTACGACTTTCTATATCAAATTCTCCGCTTCCCAACGATATATTATAGGTATACCTTCTGACTAGTATTTCCGGATATTTTCGATTTAAATAAACATTTTTCTCCATTTTCAATTATCAAATTCTTTCAAAAGTTTTATTTAGCATTTTTTCGTAACTCCTAACAATGAGAAATAATTTTTAATTATTAAAACAAAAAATACACATGAAAGGACATGTTGGACATTGGACATTTAAGCCCTGTAAAGTGACATCAATGGGGATATGATATTGAAGATCTCTTAATTATACACCGAGTTTAATCAAAATCGTTAGAGCCGTTTTTAAGAAAATTGTAAAAATGTGTATAACCGTTGATATAAAGTGGCACTTCCGGTTAGCTGATTTTAAGGGGAAAGTTGTTGTAACATCCAAGCCATATACCTATTTTTAATACGTAATATCAGTTTTGTACAATTTTTCGTTTTTGAGCTAGACTGTTCAAATACACACACATAGACCATTTTGCGGGACTTGCTTATTTGGACTCAAATGACATCAAAACTTGTATTTTCGTTGAAAACTCAGACTCTATGGGGTCCATACAAAGTCTGAGCCTATGTGTGTGTTATTGCAAGGCGAATCCATCACTATAAATGGTGTATTGAGTATGGTTTATACTCAAAAGATATGTGATCACTCGAATAATTTGATTTAGTACAACTTCATTTGTTTATAGCAGATACATGCAACAACGATTATTATAAAAAAAAAAATAATAATCATAATAATAATAAACCCCGAGGCGCCAGTTGAGGGCGTTTGCCAATTGTTAGAAATTAATAAAAAATACAAACCACATTCAAATTGAAATAAAATTCAAATATTATATAATTTAAAATAGCTTAAGAAATAAATTTATTTTTTTAGGGGGAGATGACGTCATTGCCCGGGGGATGCCGTATTTCTAAGGCCGGCACTGATAGAGGGATTGTAGTTTTTGTTGGAAAGATATTAAGTCTATGGGAAGTTATAATAAATCTATTATCTAACTACTTTATCGAAATGTTCAAAATCGATTGTCCTAGGCATAGGCAAAGTAATTAATTAATTGTGATTTTTAATTATATTTTTCAATCTAATTAATTAAGATTTATTCACGGGTGCTCACTGGCGGATCCACGGGTAAGGAATTTCGAGCGGAATCCCCTCTTTTTCACCAAAAAATAGAAAAATTATTTTGTTTTTTAATTTAAATTATAACACTATAATATTTTATTGATCCATATCTGTTTCTGTGAGTGACCTCGTATAAATACTTAAACAATCACAATATGTACTCTTTTAGATTATTAGGACTCTACAGCTACTTAATTTAAGCATATCAAGAAAAAATATTGAAAAATTATCTAATCATCGTTTCATAGAATTCTTTTGCTTCCATCTTAATCATCGTTTAAGATTTTTTTACTTCCAGAGTGATTGCCGTTAAATAACCAAGTAAATAAATTTTTAAAAAAGGCCTCCTCAAAATTAAATCCTCAATCCGCGACTTCGGGCATTGCTACTGGTAGGTATAGTTCAAATTATCGTTTATGTTTCTCAAAGTTTATTTTGAGGCAGAAAATTTTCCTCTGGTACCTCATGTGAACAATCACTCACCTTTTATTTTACAGTTTAAAATAAAATTTTGTTCAGGATAAAATATAGGTGAAAAATTAATTTAATACTGGCTATGATTTTCGGAAATAATAAAATAAGTAATTGCCATAGTTTTCAATGAAGCACTGCGCTGTAATTCGAGCTTATCACCTTAGCATTATAATAAATTAGGTCAAAAGTTCTCAGCGATCATAAGAGAGATGAGACCTTGACAAGTTACTGGGTCAGGGAGTCCTTGGTCACACATGCTTGGGGAGCATGATAGCGTGCTTGCAAGTCCGGCTCAAGCCTTATATCGCCTCTCATTAAAGTCCTAAAGGATATTTCTCAGGAGGCAACTAGTCCGTGAAACGCATCCGCCCTGTACAAGGATATACCTCTTCAAGGTACGGTACTTGAAGATTGTACATAGCCGGGCGTGTCTGCAACGGCTTCTTTTGTATACATATATGTATTTGTGTTATTATCCCATTATTATTATTATTATTATTATTATTATTTTGAAGTGTAGAATTCCAAAATCAGCCAAATTCAATTCAATACCTTGTTTTGTTTGTTATTGTCACTAAGAATTACTAGCGGATTCAGGATTTCATTTTTGGGGGATACAGTCCGAATTTTTTAAATAAAAATATAACGATAATTAAATTAGAAGAAACTAACTACCTATAAGAAATGTTGTTAAAGTGATTTTTGAAGTCCTATTAAATGTAATTACGCGAACAATAATGCTTTTAGAGATAATTTTTTTTATAAGACATGGTAATATTTTAACATTTTGTGGGAGGGCTTCAGCCCGAAAGCCTCTCTCCCCCCTTCCTCCCGTAGGTCCACCAATGCTTACAGTTAGATACGAATTAATTAATTATAAAATAAAAAAAATCACATATAATCTAAATTTACATGCATCTGACAGCTAAACCCTTTTGACTGGTGTTGACTGGTTGACCAGTTTTTGGAATACCATTGAAAATTTTTGCACATATGTGTGTTTACATAAAATATGTGAAATAGGTAAACGCGGCTTAAAAAACATGGAAAACAGGAACGTGTAAGTGAAGTGTTTCTCTAGGCTAGAGTTCCTGTCCCTTTGTGACTGATCCGTCTGCTGTCGGTTTTTAAACAGAAAGCAAATAAAGTTTGGTTTAGGTTTTAAAAAAATGCTTGTTTGTGTTACTTGGCTGTTGAATGGCATTCTTCTAGAATTTAATAAATTTAATGGATTCGATTCATTTTATTGACCGGATTAAGGACAAAACAATCAAAAAGATGGAAGAATTTTTTTCACATAACCTGCAAATAAAAATTGGCGCCCGAGACAACTGCACGATAGAAAGTTTGCTCCTCTCCCCTCCCCACTCAATTTTCGGCCCCGCTTCATCAAGTCAATAAATTCTAGAATAAACTAGGCGGCGATATCTAATAATTGGTTTGAATGCTATTTTCTTGACATATGGTTGAACTATATGAAACCCTATGGAGGTATAGGCGAATATTTACACTTTTATACCGGTTCGTAAAACGGATCTCGAAATTCATTTGAAGAATTCTGCCTGAACCTTTAAAACACGGATTTCTGGTCCTCCGAAATCGATTGGCCTTGGCGAGAGAGTGTTCACGATGACTGCAGAAAGTAGCGGCAGAGTATGTTCTGTATGAGGATGAGCTCCAAATCACTACAGTTCGGCAAGCTATGGGTTAAAAACCTTAAGATCTCGCAGGATGTTAACCACAAAAGGCGAGATGATTATCCTGACTTCCTGGAAGATTGAAATATAATCGTAAGGATCAGCATGTTATTGAATTGATAAGAAGAGCAAGAAGCGAACTGAAGTGCATGTGAAGATTAAATGGGATTCGATGTGAGAGATGAACCTGAACATATTGGAATGTGGAAAGTTGGAAATAAATCCATAAACTATAAGTATAAGAAGTAAAACATAATCGGTATAGTAAGTACAAAGATAGTAATCCGGAAGAGGTGAAAACTCCCTGACCGGAGACTTAATTGAAGATAAAGAACTTTATGGTCATCAAACATGGATAACGAGAGTAGCAATTATTTATAAGAATTTTTGGTCTGATCAGTATACCTTGTTACCAAAAGCTTAGGAAAAAAATATACAATAAATATGTACAGCTTATTTAAATATAATAATATGAAATAAAAACATTTATCTTGGGTAAAATGCGCGGGTGTGTCTCGTCGAATTCATTTCTTGCCCCAAGGATATTTTTGTTTTCATTATAATATTAATACATACATATTTTTTATCTTTTCTTACAAGCATTTCCTACAAACTTTCAATTTACAAGTAAATTTTGAACCAATCTTCTCAGGTATTTACATTCCTTTTAAACATTCATTTCCTAACATTCTAAAAGAGACTGAAAGTGGTTCAAGTGGTATGGACATTCAAACAGAATGGTTGAAGAAGATTGCCATGGAGGATGTAGTTTTGGAAAACGGATGTAAAAAAAAAAAAAGAGGTCGGCCCGGGTAAATTCGGGATGATCAAACAGACACAATTTTTGATGGGACAGTTTTGCGAGAGGAATGAGGCTTGGTTAGAAAAAAGTGGAAGGAGGCCCCAAAAAATCTTTAGATTAAGTAATCCCACTGTTTTTGTGGGAAAATTTTTAAATAAATTACACATATTATGTATATGATGCTTATATATGCGTTCATACTTTCATTGTTGTTATATGAACGTCGTGTTGTATAGTCCCATCATTAAAGCTGCTGTCATCGAGTAATTGAGCTTTGGGTATAAAAAAGTTGGGAACCTTCATATATCAACAGCTAAAAAACAACCTCCATTAGTCAGGAACAGACTTTTTTATTATTACTTGCACTTCATTAATTCTCCATTTGAACATTGACATCTAATAAGAGAATGTTGTTCTGAAATAATAATAGTATGGGAGTTGAGAACAATAGAATGATTAACTTTTTTATCTTTATTTTAATATTTTCTTCTTATTTTCCTCCCTCCTCTGTGCCTCTGAGCCATGGATGTTCCTAGACCCAGGCATACCAACCGGCCTGGTCTCCTTCCAGTATCCCAGTGATATCCTCTCGTTTCCATCTCTATTCCAATGGAGGCACGCGATCCACACCTTGGCCCTGCATCTTGGCATTGGTCTAGTTTTGATAAACTTGATTGGTTCGCGATCTTTGCTCATTTGACATTCATGAGTATACATACCGCTTTAATTTCTTGTAGTTGCGAAGAAAAAAATCAGCCGCCAATAAAACTAACATCGTTTCTCTTGGTTATAAGTAAAATTTTACAGATTACTGAAATGCCCGGTTTGAAATTTAACCGGTCTTCAGGCATGGAAACCACGAAGTAAGATTTAATATAAAAGACTGAAACGACAATAAACTGCTCGACGTTTCCGCTTACTCCAACACCTACTAGACAAACGCTCTAAGCTTCCAATTAATTACAAAAGACTCATATACTTGACTATAATAAGACCTATTTGGACTTATGGAGTTGAGCTATGGGGCTCCACTAAACCATCGAATTCCTCTCGTATCCAATCTTTACTATCCAAAATCCTTCTTAGTATCCTCAATGCTCCTTACTTTGTCACAAATAAAATAATCCATAAAGACCTCTATGTTCCATATGTTTCCGATTTGGCCAAATCCAGTTACCTATCCTTCCATAATAAACTTCATAACCATCCGAATCCTCTTGTTTCTAACCTTGCTTCCTCTTCGATTCCTGATAACCCACCGAAGCATCTGAAAAGAAGATGGCCTCGTGATCTCATGTAGACAAATTATTAGAGTGCTACCAATAGGTAGTTTCTCAACAAGCGTGTTTCATGTGATTATATTCCTCTGTACACATTTACTTGATGTATTCATATTAATACAGTTGTAAATTTCATATTAAAAGTTAAAAAAAAAAAAATGATTTAATCGAGTTCTTATTATTTTTTTTTAAAGAGTAGTACCTAAAAGCATACATTCGGTGGTTCGAAAATTCTACATCTCAATCGTAAAAAAGAGAGTAAGGGCCACAGTCGAGTTCCGAATAGATACAAAATAAGCAGCACTGTAGAGAATGCATGGGAAGGAGTTAAAACCATGTATGTGGATAAGGTATATAAGGTCATTAATTTAATAAATTGTTTAAAAAAATATAAAAAACTATCCTTAAAAGAATGTATCCAATAATTCAAAGAGAGTTTTTGAAAATGAAGTCGTAGAGTACGCAAGATGTAGAATCCTTAATCGTTTCCGGTCGTGAGCATCCATCCTTGCCTTAGTCTGGATGCTTACTCGAGTGTGGTGATATTTCAAATTAAGATTATTACTAAAAAAAATTTCCTCAAGCTAACTTTGACATTATGTTGATTAAGAGGATAAACCTGAAATTATTCAGAACCCGATAGAACTATACTCACACTTTTAATAAACTGTAGATAATAATTGTTGTATAAATTAATTGGTGAGTTAATTCTGTCCACTAGTGCCGTTCTAAATCATCTAAAATCACTCTACCGATTTTTTGGGGGTGGGTGAGGTTTTTAAAAAACTACTAGAAATCCATTTATTTTGAATAAAAAAATAAATTATCTATTTTGATTTTATTATGA
This sequence comes from Nezara viridula, assembly GCA_928085145.1. Taxonomy (NCBI): domain Eukaryota; kingdom Metazoa; phylum Arthropoda; class Insecta; order Hemiptera; family Pentatomidae; genus Nezara; species Nezara viridula. The sequence continues at coordinate 81,470,679 of OV725078.1, forward strand.
AAATTCATAAAACGTAAGCTTGGTTAGATAATCGAAATTAAGTAACAATATTACAGTGGCGGGTCCAGAAATTTTCTTTGGTGGAGCCTTGTGATTCCATACTCTAAAGTCATATATAAATACGTATATATAAGAGATCGTCAATCCCAACATCAAATGCTTAGTTTGTGTTTAGGTAAGGCTGGTGTCCAAAAGTTTCTTTTGTTAATGAACGATTATTGAGGAGTAAGCGTTTATTTTGTAGAAGATTGTAGGTTTTATGACATTTAATTCTAATAATTAAAGTACTATAAAGCATTGACGGATCCAGGATTTAATTTTGGGAGGAGTGCTTCAGCCCGAATAATTACTTTGGAAGAAAAAGAAAGAAACTAAGTACCTATATGAAATGGTTTTTAAGTGGTTCTAGAAGTCCTATTTAATGTAAATAGAATAACATTTTCTTTTTTGTCCTCGCCTTTTAAGCTATACGGGGTCCCCCTCCCCCTTGATCCGCCTATGCTGTCTAGATAACATGGTAACTGACAATACAGTTATTATTGGGGCATCCTCTCCCACTCAGCCAAGTATCTATCGTGATTGACTTTGATTAGCTTTCATTACCTGTAGCAAGCGGCTTAGCCCGCTTATGAGTAATAAAGTATAAATAAAAATTAATTGTTTAGTATAGTTCATTTTTCAATTAAATTAATAACAATAAAATCGCTGAATATGTAATTACTTTTTTCAAGATAGAATATTTTCTTACCTTTCAGATAGACGGAAGGGGGCCGCTAGTGCTATATAAATTACACATATATTTTAAGAATGAGTACTATATCTGATAAAACGTTTAGTTGTTCATACTCTGTTGGGCTGATAGTGCGTTACTTTGTAATTCGACGACAGACTTTGACAAACAAAGATCTTATCATTGTCAATTACTGTTCTCTCGAGCACTGTTTCGAATCCGAAACACCCGAGTTCCCTTAACCTTAAAAGCTCTATCGCCAAAACAGGACCTCCTTTTCTCTGATAGATAAGATCTTCTGTGTCCAACTGACTTGGCAAACAACACTGCTCCAACTATACTTAATAGTCTCACGAAACTGCGTATTGCCAAAAGCTCTTATTATAATTAGTTACTCAGGTATGCTGAATTACATTGGTGTAATATATAGGAGGCAAGTGGGGGACCTGACCCTGCGACAAAATCTGTTGTGATCAACGTCGCAGAAACAGTGAAGTGGATATTACATAATTTGTAAATATAAAAAAGTATACAAAAAACGTTAAATAAATTATTGCTTATTTTTATTGCTATTAAAATATATATTGCTTCTTAAATAACTATAGTAAGTTTGTTTTTTTTTGTTGGGGAGGGGTCTGGTTTTCGAATGTTTTAAAACCTACTCATATTCAACCTATACGCAATTTCAACCAATTTAACTGTTTGTTGCGTTTGATTTTAAATATTATATTTTTTCTTATTTCCTTCATAACTCTTGCCTTAACCTATATGAAATTGGCACTAAATAAATTAAAAATGATGTTATTCAATGAAAAAAAAAAAGTTTATCATATTGGAACAGTTACTAGTTTTGAAATAATATGTTATTTATTAACAATAAACTCCCTCAAGGTAACAATACTGTTTATTTTAAACCATCATTTATTAATATTACAACTCAAGAAGTTATTTAAAATTTCTTTTGTTTATTTATTTTTAAAAATAGCTTTGAAGCTTAATAGTTTACTCGTTCTTGTAAATTTGGTTCATTGCCTTGCAAGGAAGAACTGCTTCTTTATAATCGTTTTTGTAAAGGGTGATTTGATCGAGATCAACCTCAACCGCAAGGTTTTATCCTTTTCTTAATAATTTAATTAATAGTAACAACTTTATAGAGGCTGGGTGTGCCCCAAAATTGTTATCATATAAATAATAACTTGTCACAGTTGAATTCGAACTTGGGTGGATATCCAGAATATAGGATCACGGTACCTTACTCACTGAGCAATCCCACGCTACCCAATGTTTACAATAATACCGCATTTTGACGAAGAAGAGGGGGGAGAGGCGTTATAGTTCATATCTGCCTCGAAAGGCAAAAACCTATGCTACGCCACTATGGAATTATTATAAAAAATCCTCTGGTATATGTCAAATAAGTGTAGGTTGTTCGCTCCTAGTTTAAAAACGAGCCTACCATTCAAAGTGGATCAGAGTTTATCATCATTCATCATTCATCATTTTTAACATGAATTACTGCAGAAATGTTTTCAATTTTAAAAATCGCCTTAAATAATAGTTTAAATTAATATGCTATTTAAAATTACTTTTATATATTTTTTGGTAACAATTAATTCTTAATTTATATGACTTATATTTGTTTGAAATAAAAGTCAAGTTTCTTTATCTGATAACTATATTTAGTCAAAATATAACTGTCACTTTTTAAACAATTTTTTTAAAGCGATGTATAACTCCATATTTTAGCTTTATTTTTAGCGCTCGAAATAAAGCTCGGATTGCTTTACTTGCTTAAAATTAGAACTAGTGAATTGAAATAGTTAGTGGTTTAGAAGTTATCAGCGTGAAAACATCTTATGTTACTAAAAACCAATCATTGGTATTTTTTTTTTCAATTTATTTATATTGTATTTACATATTGCTATATATTTAATGCATTTGAAAACAGAGTGAAGTAAGGTTTAGTTATCAATATTTCAATTTAAAAACGTATTTTATTTAAAGAAAAAACCCTCAAAATCTCAAACTTGTCTTTAATTAGAATATTTTAAACAATTGGGTTTCATATATGTATGTTCTGAATTGTATTGGAATGCCAATTGAATAATGTTTTTATTCTCCCGCATTGGCACGCTCCCAAGCTTAACTGATAAATTTAGATGATACAGACAAAACATCGAACTGAGGGGATCATTAAAATAAGATTGAAAAAAAGGAAAAGCAACTTGAACATTTTTTTATTTTATTTATTTATTTTTTCATTATTTATGAAATTTACAACTGCACGAATTAATATACATTTAGCAAATGTGATACAAAGAAATATATGACATGACAAGGCTTGTAGAGAATCTACTCATTGGTAACACTCTAATAAAGTGTCTAAATTAGGAGATCACGAGTCCATTCTCTTTTCAGACGCCTAGGGGTGTTATCAGGGATCGAATGAGGAAGCAAGGTTAGAAACGAGGGGATTAGGATGGTTCTGAAGTTTATTATGGAAGGATAGATATCTGGATTGGGCCAAATCGTAAACATATGGAACATTCAGGTCATTATGGATTATTTTATTTGTTACAAAGTAAGGATTTTACGGAGGATTTTTGATTGTAAAGATTGGATACGATGGAAATTCGATGGTTTAGTGGAGCCCCAAAGCTCAACTCCGTAAGTCCAAATAGGCCTTATTATGGTAATGTATATGAGTCTTTTGTGATTAATTGAAAGGTTAGAGCGTTTGTCTAGTAAGTGCTCAAATAGTCGGAAACATCGAGCGGTTTCTTGTCGTTTCAGTCTGGATTCCAAGTTAGACGTTTGTTCAGGTCAGTCCTAGGTACTTAAACATTTGTATGAAAAAAAGTTGAAAAGTTATTTCAACATATTTAGGAATAATAATTAAGGTTTAAAGATCATATTCATATAAGTCGATAAAGTCTAATTTTTTTCATTTTTACAGTTGTATTCGTTTGTCGGCAGTTTATTTTTCAGTTATTATATCAATAAATTAGTAGTTAAATGATCATTTTTAATTATTTTTTTACGCTGAATAAAATTAAACCACTCACTAAATATATGTATATATATATATAAATAAATAAATATATATATATATATATATATATATATATATATATATATATTTATTTATTTATTTATATTTATAGTAATTAGTAGTTCTCTCTTTCATAATTTTAATAACAGTTTCTTGGTCAACGATGCCTGCCCCAAAACCCGATGCCAGCGAAAGCAAATCTCTAAGCTGGACTAACGGTAAAACGAGTCTTCTCCTTGCCCACTACACTGGTAATTCCGATACATTCTATCAAACGCTCCGGAAGTAGGTGAAGCGGTTTAAAAAAATGTATATATTTATATTCAAATATAATTATCTCAATTTGAGTTTTTAATGTAAGTATAAATAATTTCAAATTGATAACACTAAAGCCGTAACGGAAAAAAAAATAGTTTTATTTAGTATATTTTTTTATTTTATTAATAAAAAAAGAGTTTTTATTTAGTGAATTTGTATCAACCTTCAAAATTTAAAGAAATTATAAAATCACTTAATATTACAATAATAAATTATAATTAGTGTAGTGTGAATTAAAAACGAGACAAAGGAGATCGTGAGGGTTAAATCTTTCTCGTGAACCATAGACGCCAAAGTTCATTATAAAGAGAGCTATTGTACTCATGAAGGTTCGAATTCGAAGGTATTAAGGTACCGATATCATTATTGGTAGCTTAGAAGTAATTAGTCTGAGAGCCAGTTCAAAAACAAACTTGACATTACCTGAAGAAAATTGTATAAGCCTTTTTTTGAATATTCATAACATTTTTATTTAAAAAATAAATCTGAAAATCAGATCGTGTTACCTGAAAAAAAAAAAGGCTACTGATTTAAAGAATATTAGATGAGTAAATTGAGGATCGAAACGGGAAATTTATTGCGATAAATGTGGATAGCGTTTTTATTTTTTTTTATTTGTATATATGGGTTTAAACATTCAAAAACAAAGTTACTAATGTGGATCATCAATGGAAAACTCTTTACAGACAAAAAAGACAGATTTTTTTCTATCGTTTCCTTTTGTTTTTTCACATATAACTACTAAACGATACATTTAAGCGAAAAACGTATTCTTTGAGAAATTAAAGAATGTTAAATTGTGCGTCGAACGAATACCTAACATAATAGTATGGTTAAGTTGACTAAGGTCAACGAACGCCGATTTTTACCAAATTTATCAAAAACTGAGACAAATTACTATAAATGGCGCTGCAGCTTAGAAATGAATTTCCTAAGCGTAAGAGAGAGTACCCATATAATAAAAGTTGCAGAGCATCAAATTCGGTGTCTAAGATATGATGTTTTGAGTTAGGTCACTAGCGGATCCAGGATTTAATTTTTTTGGGGGGGGGGAGCTTCAGCCCTAAAGCTTTTTTTTCATAAAAATAACGATAATCACTTTGAAAAAAAAAAAAGAAACTAACTACCTATATGAAATGGTGTTTAAGTGATTCATAAAGTCCTTTTAAATGTAATAATAACAACAATAATTTAAGAGATAATTTTTTAACATTTGCTTCTATAAAACATGGTTATATTTTACAATTTTGAGAGGGGGGGCTTCAGCCCCAAAGCCCCCCTACGTAGATCTGCCTGTGATGTAGGTCAAATAGATCTCTCGAATCGGAATTCATTATCTCTTCAAGAAATACGGTTTCTTTCAAGACCTCGTTTCTTAAAATCCTTCGCTGCTAAGAGGTGTAAAATAGTCCTATACATAGCAGCCTCTAAATAAGAATAACTCAGTAGAATTGACACTGTTGAAATATTTAAAATCACAGATACCTTCGTTACCATTTTCCAGCCATCGGGAGATTATTGATTTCGAACAGAGTAAATCATTTACATTAAAACTGTTGGTACACGAAATTTGATGCTTTACAAATTTCATTCTATGAGTATTTTCTCTTAGGGAACTCATTTCCAAGCTGCGTGGCCATTTATAGTAATTTGTCTCAATTTTTGACAAATTTGGCAAAACTCGGTGTTCGTTATCTCTGGTTATCGATCATACCACCAAATGATTATGTTTAGGTACTCGTTCGACCCAAAATTTAACGTTATTTAATTTCTAAACAGTTCGTTTTTCGTTTCGATGCACCATTTAGGAATTATACGTGAGAAAAAAAAATTATCGAAAATAATCTGGACCTTTTGGCTGTAAAGATTTTTCCCTTGGTGGTCCGCGTTAGCAATTTTGTTTTTACTTGTTTAAACCCACATATACAAGTCAAACAAATAAAAACTTTTCCCACTTTTATCGCTATAAATTTCCCGTTACGATCCTCAAGTTACTGTTCTGATATTCTTTAAATCAGCCACAATTTTTTCAGATAGCTTGATCCAACTTCCAGACTTGTTTTTTTTTAAATATAAATTTTATAATTACTAAAAAAAAAAAGCTTGCAAAATTTTCTTCAGTTAATGTCAATTTCTTTGCACGGGCTATCGGATGGGAAAATATCGATACCACAACATATTGGAATTTCGCTATTTATCCCTCGAGGACCTATATTTCCCCTGAAGAAGATTTTTTTAAATGTATGAACTCATCTTTAATTACCATTATTTGGTTATTTTATTTCATTTAATTTATCTTTATTGTTCACATAATATAAGAATTTGTATTTATTCAATAATTGCAAACGTCCAAGGTCGTTTGGGATGCTCTTTTATGATACCTTCACTTTTACAACTATTATAAATTTTATAGAACTATTAAAACGGTCATGTAAGGCCCACTACCCGTTCTGGAGATAAAGAAATGTATGAAATAAAAAACAATCAGTTTTTTAATATTTTAAAATTTCCTTTTCTTAAATATATTCAGTTCTTTTTAAGATCTTTTCCTATAATGTGTATTATTCATGAGTATTAAGAGAAATATTCCAGCATTTTCGGATTTAATCTTGATCCGATTTATCTTTCAATTGTAATTTGCAAAGAGCATTTTTCGGTCTTGTAAATCTCTTAAAACATTCAAAGACAACCTTGAATAAAATGAACCAGGAAGTCAAATTTATTAAAAATAATTCCTTTAAAACCTCCGACAACGAATTGAGTTCTCTTACTTATGACGCATAGTAATTACATAATATATTCAGGCAGGATGTTTTTAAAAGTAATTTAACTAAAGGACAGCGAAGATAATATGAAAATTATAAATTCATATTAGCTATTTTTAGGAAAACTTTTGGTGGCCACAACAGATATTTGCAAGCTATGTAACCGTCATTTAGAACAGCCTTTTGTCCGAAAATTGTTAAAAGTCAGCGCACATATGCTTTATTGTAAGCATGCTAATTTTTTTTTAATAATAAGGTTTTCAACTCAAGTACAATGATAAAATTCTTCTGAATAATGAAAAATCATCTTCATTAAAAATTTCAAGGACCGACAATAAGGATTTGTTTTGTAACCGTCAGATTAGCGCCATTTTGAATATACAAAATATATAAACTACAAAATTACTTCTTATTTGAATAAAAAATTTTAATTCAAGGCTAAAAAGATTTATTTATTTTTTATTTTATTATTATTTCTTAATGATATTTACAACTGTATTAAAGAAATATATTTAGTAAATTTAAACATAATGACGTGAAAACACTTGTTGAGTAACTACCCAATGGTAGCACTCCAATGATATGTCTACATTAGGAGATCACGGGGCCATCTTCTTTTCAGACGCCTCGGAGGGTTATCATGAATTGAAGAGGAAGCAAGGTTAGAAACGAGAGAGTTGGGATGATTCTGAAGTTTATTATGGAAGGATAGGTATCTGGATTGGGCCAGATCTGAAACATAAGAAACATTAAGGTCATTATGGATGGTTTTATTTGTTACAAAGTAGGGAGCATTGAGGATTTTGCGAAGGATTTTGGATTGTAGGGATTGGATACGAGAGGAATTCGATGGTTTAGTGGAGTCCCATTGTTCAACTCCGTAAGTCCAAATAGGCCTTATTATAGTCATGTATATGAGTCTTTTGTAATTAATTGGAAGTTTAGAGCGTTTGTCTATTAACTGCTGAAGTAACCGGAAACGTCAAGGGGTTTCTTGTCGTTTCAGTTTGCTATGATGAAAAAATTTATGCATAAAATATAAATATACAGAGACTTTCGATTATTTATCTCACTATTAAATTAGTACGAAAATCGTGAATATTTTCTTTGGGAAAGTAAATATTTCCCATATAATTGCTAAGTATTATTATAAGTACTTTGGATATAATAATACTTTTTAGAGATATAATTCATATATTTTCTCCCATAGACGCGATCGCTCCCTTAACAAAAATGTTGTGGAAACGAGAATATAGTTTCGTTCCCTCCCCCAAGAATTTGAGGTAAACAAATTAAAATCAACAATAAATTAGATATATGAATGAATGAAATGTGTAAACTAAAATCGATTAAGAAAAGTCTACTAGCTGCCTAGGCTAGGACCTAGTAATAAGTATGTTACTACTTTATTGATACCTAAATGTTACTTTTATTTAAATTTTCATTTATATTCAAGATTTGTTGATAATAATATATTAACAAATCCTAGGATTTTATGATTCAATCATCCCTCTATTTTCACGTAATATTATCACATTTTTGGCGGCAAACTAGTTGAACTGTGAAAAACGTTGTATTTTTATTTGAGGTTGTACAAAATAAGAAATCAAAGACATTTTTCACTTTTTTACATTATCCACTTTTAGCCGGAGAAGTTCTAGAAATTTCCAATTGTTATAAAGGCTGTTTCCCCTCTCCCCTATGTTTAATCTAAACAAATACGTTATATATTCAATTGTATTTATTTTAGATATTTTTAAGTATATATAATAAGTAATACAAAATAAATAATAATGCTTACAGCTATACAAACATATAAACAAATTAATTTTAAATATTCAATATTATATTTGTTCGTTTCATAATAATTATATTGAGTTTTTATCCATAATAAAAACTCATGACATTTTTTTTTATTTTTATTGTTGGTCCCCTCCCAATTAAAATTTTGACTTGGTTTTTAACATTTAGTTTTTTAAGAATATGCCTTTTAATTTAATAACGAATATGTCATAATTAGTGAAATATTTGATTCAGATTACTCATAGAAACAGAAATGTACCATTGAAAAAATAATTAATTTTTATTTTGAGGGGTACTTCACCCGAAATTTATATATATATATATATATATATATATATATATATATATATATATATATATGCATGTGATAAAAAAAAAAAAATTACTATCCATTAAAGCATAGAGTATATATAGACAACACAAAAAGCTTAGATTTTATCCATAAAAACCAACGGTGTAACACTAGACCAGAACTGTATCAAAAGGGAATATGCAAGAGCCTGGAGTTGGACCCTTGTTTTTTTCAGAAAATCAAAAGTATGTTGAAATGTCAAAAATGGTCAAGAATTCAAAAATGGTAATTGAACAATCCAACAATGATCTATAAAAAATATTAGATCATTCAGTGGAAACAAGAGTATAGAGATAGCAACATCAGTACCGGCCTTAGATGTTTGGTATTTCCAGACTATACACATCATCTCTCCAAAAAAATTAAATTAATTTCTTAAACATTTTTATATTAAGTTATATTTCAATTGTATTTCATTCAACATGCCAATAACCCTGTTACTTTATTAATGAGCTAAAATTAATTATTCTCCTACACTTTGTAATTTATTTTATTTTAATTCGCAACAAGTGGAAGGCGTCTCTCTTCAGGCTGGCATAAGAAGCTTATGAAGGGCATAAGCCCAGGCACGCCAGCCTTAAGGCTGATTAACATTAGTAGTAATATATACAATTTCTATAGCTGAGTAGGATGACATCAGTGCCATGAATATGAAATAGAAATATTTAAAAAAATAAAACACAATATTTTTCTAACAATTAAAAAAAAAAATTAAACACGAGTCTCCGTACTGCTTCCTGCAGTGCCAGAAAGAATGGCCTGAAGATGACCTACAACGCTGGTCGAAAAGTTGGACAATGCAATAAAAATACTATTATATAATACAGTATTTTATATAATGACCACATCCCTGACTAATTTATTCTGAAATTAGAATCTATGATCAACCATCTCGACACCATTAAAAAATTAAACAGTTTTCTAACAAATTTTAGATCATCTTAAGAGCAGCACACTACATTAGGGTGTGATAGGCATTCATTTTGTCAGAACAAGTAAAGTAAGATTTAAAAAAAAATAATGTAGATATATTATTCTGAGAAAAGCTACAAAGGAACAGAAAATCTTGGTTAAACGTTATGGAAAAGGCCAAGATTTAAAGTACTCAATGCTCCAATAGAAGCTATACAATTTCTATGTACATTTATATTATAAATAAAAATATTATTTGAATTTATCGCAGTAACTCAAAAATAAAAACTGCACCATCCCAATTTCCTTTTTTCAAGAAAACAGCCTTAAAAGCTAGCTTTAAAAAAACCACTGCGCTTTAGGGAACACATACCTCAAGATTTATTAGGTATTCATTTTCATAAGGTTTCTAAAATTTAGAACATCTTAAGAGAATCATATTTTCTTTAGGTATTGTGACCATTATTTTGGTTTGAACAAACTTATTAGATCATAACTTATGTGTAGATGACTTGTTTTGTGTAATGCAAATTTATTAATAGTCAATTATTCATATAATCATTCATATAAAAATAAATTCATAGCTACATGGTTATTTATTTTAACTTAAGATGGCCTTTTTTTTAGTTATCATTCACAGCTGAAAAATTATTTGAGCTGTTATTTATCCAATAAAAGTCAGAAACTAATTTAAAAATTAATGGTATATAAATAATTGTTTAATGAGTTTTCACATTTATTAGTGTTAGTAAAAAGAAAAAAAAAACAATAATAATAAAATAAAATATCTTTTTTTTTCAGGTAAAAAGTAATGGTCTCCAGGAATATGAGAAAAGGCATTTGCCTGATATTTTTGTGGGTTCTTCTTGTGGTCGCTCTAGTACAACTCAAGAGTTTTTCACAGTCGACATTTTTACATCCTCCTGGAACTAGGTTCCTTCTTCACAAGCTCCCAGTCTCTACAACACTGACAACTACAAATGATCATGAAAAAATCAATTCTCTAGAACCTAAGACTGATAAACCACATGGTGAACAAGAAGACCTTCTGATACAACAAATACAGGCACATCTTCCAAGTCTTCCAATAGTTTATTGGAATAAAAATAAAAACAGAAATATGTTTTATAAAAATGAGAGTTGTGCCAAATTTCCAAGTATATTTGACATTGAATTTAATAACGTATATTGGCAAAGTTTGTACACTTCAAATGGTACTTTTCATTTGTATGGTGCTTATTATGATGTTAGAAAAATGAGTCGTATAGGTCCAGCTGTACGTATCTTAGGTATGATAAATAGAATTGAGCCAACAGTAAAAACACATTGTCAGTTTTGGTTTGAAAATAATAAGGAACCTGTTTTTACTAAAGTAATGGAATATAAGTATATATGGTATAAGAAATGGGGTAATTACAAGCAAGGCATTTTTCAGCCATATCTTATAGCTTGTCAAATTCCTCCGGCATATCATAAAGTTGTCCCTTCTTCAGTTTCTGTAGTTGAAAAGGTATGTGACAGCCCAACAAACAATTTACGAGTGATATATAACAAACCTGCAAAGAAGAAATCATTTGCTGTTTGTGTTAAGGGTTTAGATTTTTTGTATAATGATTTATCAGTTAGGTTAATAGAATGGATTGAATTATTAGGATTACTAGGAGCAGATAAAATCTTTTTTTATGAATTACAAGTTCATCCCAACATCAGTAAAGTTTTGAAATACTATGAAAAAATGGGAAAAGTTGACATTACACCTTTGACATTGCCTGGTGGTCAGCCAAATATTCCAGGATTTCAGCATATGTATTTAGTTAAGAAAATTAACCATAAAAGACAGAATGAGCTCATTCCTTACAATGACTGTTTATATAAAAATCTATATACTTATGAATACATAGCGTTATTGGACATTGATGAAGTAATCATGCCTATTCAGGGTAACACATGGGCTGATTTAATGAAAACCGTACTACCAAAAGCATTAAAAATTAAAAACGAGACACGAGCCTCTTATAATGTAAGAAATGTATACTTTTTGGATGACTTGCTTCATCAACATGGTTGGTTTAAGGACATTCCTAAATACATGCATATGTTGCAGCATGTCTATAGAAGTAAAAATTATACTAAACCAAATCAATATGTGAAATGTTTTCATAATCCAGAAAGAGCTCTAATTTTGCACAACCATTTTCCTTTAGCATGTTTAGGCTCAGGGTGTACATCATATGCTATAGAAACAAGTGATGCACAATTACAACATTATCGAGCTGACTGTGTTAAAACACTGAAAAAATCTTGCATAGAATTCAGAGAGAAAAGTATGCTTGATACAACAATATGGAAATTTAAAGATGCTTTAATTAGCCGTACAACAGATGCATTGATGGCATTAGGGTATTTTGGTTCTAATTCAACATAATGACTGAGGATCTGAAGGAAAAAATAATTTAGATAATGGACATAAATCAACACATCAATTAATTCAATTCATGGGAAAAATAATTACTTTGAATATGATAAAGAAATTACCTTAAAATATGAAAATTGAATAGTACATTCAAAATATTTCTAATCATTCTTTGAAAAGGAAATTAAGGTGATTACAACTGGAATATTGATCTGGTTGTCATGTATATAATCAAATTATGTATTAATAAAAAATGTAAATGTAATAGGAGATAAATTTTTTCCTTTAGTTTTAAATGAGAGTAAATAATGATTATATTGTGTTTTTCTATATAGCTGTATATAGTGTATTATTAAATTAATGTGTTAACAAAAAAATGTACATATGTAGGTTCCTTTTTATATTGTATTTATTTTATCAATATTTTCTATTGTATATGTGAGTATGTATGTATGCACACATACATTTACAGTTATGTTTTTATGGTTAATGCTGATAGCAGTTTTAATTATGTCTACTCAATGTTCAATCAGTAAGCCATGAATACATACACAGTAAAATATGAATATATGTACTAGGTGCTGAGTAGATCTAAGCTTTTAAGCCTAATCAAGAAGTTAATTTTAAAACTTTTTTTATTTTTAAATTTTAAAAGTTTGTAGAGCAAGATTTCTTATCTTGTTTTTATTAAATAACATCTCAAAACTCAAAAACATTGAATTTATTTTATAAAGTTAAAAAAAAACAACACTTCATCTGAAAATTTTGGTTTACTTTATTAATAACCTAATAAACTCAAGACTGGCTGTTTGAAGAGTTATTACCTTTGGATTCTGTAAGGTACTCAATTTTATCTAACCATAAAATACTCATAAACCTTAGAGATCATTTATAGAATAGATGATTATATATATAAAAGTAAACACAATTGACGTGATATATTTTAGCAAGTATGAAATAGCCTAGGTACCTCTAGTAAATTTCATATTCTAAAAAAAAATAATGTAATGAATGTGGAATGAAAACATCTTAAAATAATTTGAAAACCAAATGTCAATTTAATTTTTAATCAAAATTTTATATTTTCAAGGCATTTATTAAATAAGCTTTTATTGTTATTATAAATTTTTATGTCATTTACGAACTATATAAAGTAATGCACGAATTTTATTTGGCTACAATATTATTGTATATGATAATTACTATATACTTGCTAAGAAATAAAAACATCCTATACATGTAAGAACATCTGATATTTTGGACAATAAGGTATTGTAATATAAGTATTGTTTCTTCTATTTGAGTCATTCTAGCATATTCTTACCTTGTAATATATTAACTGATTTCATGTTACAATTATATTTTCTCTCCATTAACCATTTTTCAAAACTATGAAGTGCATGGAATCCAATGTATATGTATATATTTGAAGAAGGAATCCTTGAAAACATATGTAAAAATTTATGTATTTATAAAATAAAAACTACTGTGATGATGCCTTAAGAAGAAGTAAAAGTGTATTCTTAAGGAATAAATTCTTTGTATTTTTAATGTGGTGTTAATGTCTGTACAAAGCTTCTTTATGATGTGTAGTCATTACTTATATAAGTGAATAAAATGTATGTATATATTTTTTTTTTTTAATTAGGGACAGTTGAACTTGAAAGTAAATGTATTTTGATATATGTAAAAAAAAAAGGTTTTTAAATGTTTTAATATAAAATTTGTAATCTACATATATGATTTGATTTACTCCTTTTTTTACTCCTGAACCTTTTATTTTTATTTCTTTATTAGATTTTTAATTATCTCATTTTATTAATTTTCACTTCCAAATGATTATCTAAGAAAACAATAAATATCAAAGGTAATAATTTTACAAAGTTATTCAAAACATAAAGTGTATGAAGATATAATCAAGATGATACAGCACACACATAATTATTTTTTATTGTAAGCTGATGTGACACATTCATATGTAAATTATACCGGGGGTTGTGTGGGTGTGGTAAATTTTAAAACAGACATGACTGGTATTGGTTGTCATAATGCAGATATATTTGGAAGAACTTTTGGTTGTGAAAATTCTATATGTTTGAAATGAAACATGTTTCATCATGGTTAATAAGAATATCTTCTTTACATTTATTTCATGAGGCATTAGAATACAATAATTTTATTCTAATGCCTGACACTTCTATCCATATACTCTATTCCTCGTGTTATAATTTACATCAGAACAACTAATGCCTGATTTTGTTTTTTAACTTAACACTGTTATTATCCTTTCTTGTTATATTATGCCTTTATAATCTTATTGGTCTAACATTATCTCAAATCAATTTGCTCTTTCTTTTTAGGAATGTTTTCCAAAATATTTTAAACTATAGCTTCTTGATTTGACACAAATTTTTGCTTTCTGTTTTAGATATGTACAATGTTTGACCATATTCATTACCGGTGTTATTTGCCACTTTTTATCCTAGTTATCTAATTCTTTCTCAATTAAACATTTTTTTTAGATACAAGAACCACTTATTTATTATTACATAGTGCTATTATATTTAATATTAATAGTGTACAATATTGGTGACTGAATTCTTTAATATTCAATATTCCTAAATTTTGGTTTTGGTTAAAAATTCCCTATCCCATAAAACAGGATGAAGATTACAGCAAAATATTGCCAAACATCCTTCAGGGAAGTGCATGATGAAGATGGAGTGAACGTGATCGCGTCAGGTTTCTGTAAACCACGTGCTCTCTGGATATCGTAATGAGAACTAAACAATCACAAATATCCCCCATAACAGGACCGTAGCTGATAGAAGACTTACGGCGGAAGCCAAAGAACTCAAGAGGCGTAAGAAATAAGTTTTCAGCCACATTGAGTACTCACCCGTAAATCCATAACTACCCTTAAACAATTCCTGCGATTCCGTGATTTTATTCCAAATACAACCATAATAATATAATAATCATTAAAAAAAAACCTGTACCACTAAAATCATGAAGGGTCTGGGGTTCAGTACTATTTAGGGAAAGCACTGTTTCTAGGTCAACGGTTATGCAAGGAGGTGATTTGACCGAGATCACGCTCAACCGCCAGGTTTCTCCCTTAATCAATTATTAACCCACTTTATAGAGGCTGGGTGTGTGCCCCAGGAGGGTCTACCGACCCAGGGTCGCCCCACGGCCAATGATACAGATAAATAAATTTTCTGCCATGAGCCGGGATTCGAACCTGAGACCTTTGCATTGGAAGCTCAGTGCCCTACTACTGAGCTACCCCACTCTCCTTTAATCATTAAATAATATATTTTATAAGTATTATGGTACTACGGTCCTGCAAGAACCCGGACCTCTACATCCAACTACTTTTCACGATCTTGTGCTATCTCCCTCCATCTTCGAAGATCCAGCCGCTTCAGATCACCATCTATATCCTCTGATCCGATATCGTGGAACAAGATATGTTGGGAGAAGATAAGCCACAGAAGGATCTAAAAGCTACGGTTAAATGTACTCCCGAAGTTAAAAAAAAATCTCAAAAGCTTAGAATAAATTAAAATAATAGCTTATTAGCAGATACCAAAGAAAACCACCGGGCATATGAATAGAAAATCAGTTATCACTTTTCGTGATCATACAATCTTTTGTTGAATGATAGAAACTAGCGCATTAAAATGGTTCCTCTCCTTTCTATCCCATCGCTCCCAGACAGTTCTTAGTTTTTTATTACTATCTCCCAGACAGTTAAAAGTTTTTATTCCTAACAAATCTCCTTCCTCATTCCTTCAATTGTTTCGAGGTGTTCCTCAGTGCTCCTCACTCTCTCCGACACTTTTTTCCATTAATATTAGCGACCTTCCTTACTCCACTGATCACTCCCGCTATTACTTATAATTAGACGATTTCCAAATTTATCTATCGTTCCAACCTTTTGAGATGCCAGAGGCTATCCGAAAATATCCGACTGTATCCAGAGGTGGGCAGAAAAACAAATGAACTAAAGCTGAATGAAGATAAAGCTAAGGCTATCCTCATCGGTTCCAGACAACTCATTTGTTCCCTTTCTTTCTCTCCTCTACTTTACCTCAATAACCGTCTCATCCATTGCTCTCCAACAGTAAAAAACTTCGAAATAATCTTTGATCAGAACCTCTCTTGGAATAACAACCCAGATCACCCGAAAATCCATAACTACCCTTAAGCAATTCCTGCGATTTTATTCCAAAGACAACCAGACAGCTCCTGTTAACATCTCTTATTTCCTCCACTTGGACTACGGTGGCTTGGTTTATGGAGGGCTATCCATGAGACTGGAGGCAAGACTTAAGAGACCCATGAATTGCTTCATAAGATTCATCTTTGGGATTCCCAGGCTTACCCATGTTTCCTCCATATACACCGAGTTGAAGTAGCTCTATCCTACTTCCCAACGGTACATCGTGTTGTACAGCAAAACGAAGTATATGAGCAGTATAACTTATATAAGTGGCTTTATCCTACTTCCCGACGAGAATTTCTCATTGGTGTTTTCCAAGTCCTCAGAACCAAAATTCCTCTTTACATTCTAGAACCCCTTACTCTACGCTCCTCCATTCACTCTCTTAATACCAGATCTCAACCTATAGACCTATATATTCCCTCTCATAAAACAACTTCTTTCAGCATATCCTTCGTCATTCGTGCTACCTCATTTTGAAACTCCTGGCTTATCTTTTTACGCCAAAACACGCCCACAAATTCCTTTAAACAACTCCTATTTCACCACCTACTACACATTCAAACTTCCGCCAGCTTATAAGAATGTTTAGACTATGTAAATAATATTGCTCAACAATAGTTAAATAATAAGAACCTTTTTATTTTTCTCTCTGCATTTTTTGTATACATCTACCATGTGGCACCTCGACGTGTCATGATGCACGAAGAACATGTAGCTTTCCCCAATTCCATTTTTCATATGCTTCCCCTCATTCATGTATCAGAAAAGTCATATTTACAGTGTGTACAGTTAAAAACATTTTACTTCGATTATTATTTTATCTTATGATATACGGTATTGTCACCAAGTGGTGTCCAGTAAGGCGCTTACTAAGAGGTCTCGAGCAGACGGCTATACCCCTCGTGGTTTACTAACAAAACAAAGAATTCGTCCCAACCTACAGAAAACTTTTCCAGTAACCACATCTGTACAATCTTTAGAATGTGAATCTCAGCCTCAACCAGGTCATTTACACAAGGAATGGTCGAAGAATCCCCTTTCCTTACTCCAAACCCGTATCAAGTGCTTCAAAATGTCAGAGAGGTAATGGAGTCTGCAGCAATACATAGAGAACCAAGGTATCCTCCGATATTAGTGAAAAATATTAAGAACGTTCAATAATTGTGCATCCAACTAAATGAAATTTGCTCCGGCAGTTATTCATGTATCAATAGGACCAATGACGCTAAAATAATACCAGATACTGCTGAAACCTATCGAAAAATATTAAAATATTTATCAAAAACGAAGGCGAATATTCACACATACCAGTTGAGGCAGAAGAGACCATTAGGGATGGTGATAAGAAATTTGCACTCCTCAACCCCACCTGAAGTAATAAAGGAAGAACTAACGACGCTTGGTTTCAAAGTAAGTCAGGCAACTAACGTTTTGAAGGAGAATAAGGAGCAGCCAGGGGTGAAAGATGAAGTCCCACTACTTTTGTTTTTCGTTGACCTGTAGCCATCACCAGATATCGAAAAAATATATACACCAAAAAATTCGACAGAAGCGTAGCAATTAAGAAGCCCTATACCAAGAGAGAAATCGTGCAGTTCCTAAATTGTCAGGCGTACGGCCAAACAAAGAATTATTGCCACCACTTACCGCGTTGCGTAAAATGCGGTGAACAACACAAATCAGCAGAGTGCACTAAACGGATACAGGATCCTGCAGTTTGTGCTTTATGCTTGGAGAGACATTTGATGAACTATAAGGGTTGTCAAATCCCCAAGAACCTCAAAACCAGATTCCAGAAGATACGGATTCAAGACGAGACAACCAGACCAAGAAGAGAACCTGCTAGAATAGTGAACTCTAGTGTTTCATTCTCCTATCTAATTGGAAACCGATAATTGTGAAGACCTACCACAATAACAACCTCAACCCGATCCTCAAGATCCTATTCATCCTAATCTACTTAACCATCAACATCAAATTCCACACAATCCTTCTCCCTCAAATGCTACAGATCTCACCAGTTTGTTGGCATCCTAATAAATCTCATGTCTCATCTCATCCCTCCTTTAAAAAATTCTTAAATGACTTCCACCAAATCCTTATCCATTCTCCTTTGGAATACGAATGGTATTAGAAATCACATAGACAACCTGTTCAAACTTTTAATTCCTACCTTAATTTCCTTTCTGTTCATGACTGTACCCTCTGGAATACCAACAAAAAAATCCTAAAATCCCATCATATTTCCCACCCACTCCGTCGATGCGATGGCTCCTGGGCAGCGTCTGATGAGGACAATGCTGAGGAATTCGCCAGACACTTCTCCAGTACATTTACTCCTCATACATAATCCCATCCCACCCACACAGCAAAAGTGGAAGAATTCCTCTCTTCACCAATCCCACTCTCCTCACCACCTAAAGCAGTTAATCCATCTGAGGTCAAATAACTTTTACGTAAAATCACTCCTCGATATCTCCTAAATATCCTGGATATGACACCCTAACCCCACAGATCCTTCGAAAACGTCCACACAAAGCCATCATATTGCTTACATATAGTTATAATTCCATCTTAAGAATTACTCACTTCCCTCTTTTATGGAAACATTCCACCAATAATCAGGCAAACCTTCCAACAATACACCATCCTATAGACCAATTTCTCCCTACAGACTAATTTGCCACATCAGATTCGAATCTTATTAAAGGAAAAAAACAAAGCAAGATCGAAGTGTCACTATGGTTGATCACCAAGAAGCTCCTAAAATTCAAAGATTTTAATCGTCCTCTCATTACTAATAATCGAACCTGGTCTAGATCTGATGATGAAAAATCTCAAATACTTGCTCAGCACCTCTTTAAAACTTTAATCCTCATCCAGATATTCTAAATCTATTCCACCATGAATGTATTGTAGCAGAATTGGATATCCCACTCCAACTTACCCTTCCACCTAAAGTATTCCATCCTTCAGAAATATCCAATACCATAAACAGATTACCTTCCCGCAAAGCTCCTGGGCACGATCTAATTATATCCCAGACCCTAAAACTGCTTCCTCGGAAGGCCATTCTATTCCTTACTTATATATATATCCACATATTTTCCTGACCCTTGGAAACTATCAATTATTAAAATGATACATAAACCCCTCAAACAAAACACCAGAATACCCATCCTATCTCTCGTTTACCCATCATGGGAAAAATCCTGGAAAAACTTATCTTAAAACGCCTTTATCCCATCCTATATTCTAATCACACTATCCCAGACCACCAATTTGGATTCTGCACATCTCATTCCACTATCCATCAATTTCATCGTGTTGTAGACGTGGTCTGCTCTGCATTGGTGCGTGGAATGTACTGCACGGGAGTGTTTCTCGACGGTGAACAGGCGTTTGATAGAGTCTGTCATCCGGGACTGTTGTGCAAACTCCGCAAATTCCTACCAACAACTTACTTCCTCATTATCAGATCCTTACTGATAGATACTTCAAATTGAATCACAAAAAGGCCTGTTCATCCTTTTTTTTCCCAGTCTGCTGGTGTTCTTCAAGGTAATATCCTAGATCCTATCCTTTACACAGTCTATACAGCTGACATCCCAACCCATCCCAACAATGTCATCACCACCTATGCCGATGACACATGTGTCCTATCAGTTAATAACGACCGATCAATTGCATCCCAAACTCTTCAAACACACATCACAAATCTTGAAGAGTGGTGTCAGAACTGGCGAATCCAAATAAATTCTAATAAATCCCACCAAATCACCTTTATTCTTCGGCGTAAACCTATGACTTCCTGTCCTATGATATCCTTTAATAACACCCCGCTTATCCCTGTTGAACAAATCCAATATCTAGGACTGTACTTGGACAAACGTCTAACTTGGAGTCCTCATACCACACTAAAAAGACAAGAAACCGCTCGACGTTTCCGACTACTTCAGCACTTACTACTAGACAAACGTCCTTTACTACTTTAAACTCCCAATTAACTACAAAAGTCAAATCAAACAATAGTCGATGCTCCTTTCTAGGTAACCAACAAAACACTACACCATGACCTCAACTGTATTGTTGGCGGAAAAAATGCCGCAAAACATTTTAGCTCTCTTTATTCCTGTTCCTACTAGATATGGGATAACGAAAGCTCGATTTAAATATCGCTATCGATATTAACATCGACCTGAAACCATCAAAATATTGGAGTTGAAATATCGATAATTTCATCGATATTATAAACATCTTTGAAATATGGATAATAAAATAAATATCGATTCTGTAGCACATAGGCGCATAAAAAAATATGTTATTTCCCCCCTTTAAATTAATTACTGGGAATATCAATTATTCTACTCTCCTAAGTAAAAGTTCCTGTCCATCTTCGTCATCATCACTTGTTTTGAGAAGGGTCCCATGCGCGCTATACAACTCTAATTAGGGATGGCCACCAATAAATGATACTATCGAAATATTGATATTTTCCTCTAATACACACAACATTCTATATTAAACAGGCAAGATGAATCTATAGTTTTTTTGTAACAATCAGATTAATATGTTATTTCTAGTGTTATCCAAAAACGACAGCTTTAATTTTAAAATTAGTGTATCAAAATATCGAAGTGATATACGATATCGATAAAATTTACTGCTTTAAAATGACTAGCTAAGATTAAGGTCACTTTATCTCTAGAGAAGCGTTTGTTGAGCTGTAATAATGTCAATAATCATTAATAATGTAAATGAATAAAATAACGTTATAGGGTAACAGTTTCTATGCTCCACCTATACAGTCAATGACAAAAAATAGTTTTAGTACATATTTTTAACCTGTTAATTTATTGTTATCCTTGGAATACTCACCGAATAATTTTTTTTATAATTTTATTTCATATTATTTATATTCTATACTACCTACTTAATTAAAAAAATTGAAAAATGACGATTTATATATTGTTTGTATCACAAACAAAAATAAATATAACCCAAAAACTTCGTTACTTTTTAGGAATCTTATATGACCTCTTTGTCAGGAAGATCCAATACCTATTACCATCTGAACCCATCGCCATGGGAACAATAACCAAAATAAACATCAGTATATCAAAAAACCTCCTCACCCCTATTGTTTACATTTTAAAAATTTTAATTTAACCTTTTAAACTAAATGACTGATAACAAAGGTAGCAGTTACATATTTTATTATATTATTCATTAAATTGCACAAATAAATCAACTTTATTTTTTTACATTCATCTCATATTGTAAAACGATACATCGTTTACAAACAACCCTTTTCTTTAATAAGAAAATCCTATTATCCTTTGATTTTTTTTTTTTTTGTGGTAATAAAACAACACTTCGGAACATTTGAAAACTAATTTAATTAAATTTTCCTAAATATAAATAACACATGATTACCTTATTATGATTAATGCTTAGTTTAATTAAAAATACAATTTTACAATTTGGCCAAATTTTGCATACATATAATAAATTTATTTCCATACATCTTAGTACATTATATTATTTTTTCAAATTAACAATTACTTTATTAATAATTATCCAACAATAATTACTGTAGTTAAACTAGACAGTGTAAGATGTGTATATTCTTTTCGAATTCAATTGTTAACTTATATTTTAAAATTTTCTATACATTTTGCAGCAATCAAATTTCATATCCTATCAAAATTGAAGAGGAGTGAATTGGAAAACAGTTATTTAACTTTACAGAAAGAAAATTTACAACTAAAAAAAGCAATTGAAAAACAGTTTACTGAAACAAACCGGTAATAGTATTTATTTTTAATTTAATACTTGTATTAACTGCTTCTCATAACTCAATTAATTTAGGGTAAATTTTTTTTTAATGGGTATTCTACATTTATTTTCATTTAGGATGCATTTATACACCAACTTCTTAAGATCGACAGAATTTAAATGTAGCATTATAAAACTAAAAAGTATTATTGCTTTTTATTAACTGTTGATAAGTTAAAATAGGCATTCACTTTTTAGTTTAATTTCTTATTTGCCAATTTTTGTATGTTGTCAGGTGATCTTTGTCTATATTATTAAAACATGTTAGGACTGATTTAAAAATAATATTTTTACATGTGAGGATGTAGTTGAAAGTAGATGTAAATTAAGGACACATTGGTTGAGAGGTGAGGTCAATGAGGACGCAGCACACTAATAAGGGAAACTTATTTTCTTTATTCTGTGGCAAGATTTCAACCCACTTAGGTGGTCTAAACAGATAACAAATTAATATAGAATTATCTCAGGAGATTAAAATAGCATGTAGGAAATGAAATAATTATGAAAAATATAGATTAAATGACAAATTAAGGAAGTTAAAATGCAAACAGCTAGTAAATGATACATTAGTGAATTATAAACAAATAGAAATATAATATATATACTGATAAATTATAGTATATTATAGTTTATTAGTATAATATATTATATTGATAGAAATGTAATAACAGAAAACAAACTAAAAGATAGTCCGTACAAATATTAAGAAATATTATCACAACAAAAAATCATAAAAATAACAATCAACTTAACAAAAATTAGTATACGAAAATAATTAAAAATGCAGGTGAAATATTTGTAAAGAATGGAAGTACTAATTATATTTACAATTAGTCTTTATATTCTGATATTTTCATCATGTTGGTCGTCAGTATTTATGATTTAGTGTCATTATTGTAGAGATTTTTTGTTATACTATATTTATTAATATTGTTGTTAACATTATTTTATTACATTTTATTAAAGAGAAGTTGGTTGGGGTGTTCAGTAAAAAATAAACATATTAAAAATAAATAAATGGTCTTTATCTATTTTTTTTACTGAACATTCCAACCGATTTCTCTTCGATTATTCACTACAGCCAATCATCATACCACTATTATTACGTTTTATATTTATCTATTGTTACTTTATCAGTATAAATAACATATTACATTTCTATGAGAATATATAATCTGCTTTATCAATATATACAATATATTATATTTCTTTCAGTTATAAACTACTACACCATTTATTACTTTTTCTATTTCAAGTTCCATATCATTCCATTTAATTTACTCAGTTCATAATTATTTCCTTTCCTACATGTTTAATTTTTATTATTTTATATTTTCTTTATTTAGTCCTGATAAAAACCTGTAAACTAAAATGGACTAGGCTACTACAGTCAAATTTTTATTGAACATAGGTTAATAAGGAATATAACTTCTGTTAATTTAAATTGGAAGTTGTAGATGCTAAGCACTTATTTTCATCAATAATGAGTTTAATATCTTGCTTCCTTTCAGTTTACGTTGCCAGCTTTTTGATGTATTAAGTATATTAAATTGTAAAAAGCTATTGAGACCTTCAGCTCCAATTAATGCAAAAGATAATAATCTTCAACTATATGTACAACTGCTCAATGAAAAGGTAAAAAATTAAGTACATATATATACTTAATTTAAAAGAATTAAAAGCTTGTAAATAGCTTGGTAACTGAGAAGCAATCTGAGGATAGAAGTAAACTAAATGAGTAAAGCTCAGATAATTTATCAATACTTGGAGAGGTGAACCAGTTATAAATTTTTTACTTTGATTTTAACTTCAAATCACTCGTTCTACAGCCAGTTTTGGTAGCCGTATCTACAATTTGTGATTCTTTTTCATTAATGTTAACATTAGTCAATAGTATTACATGAATGCTATATAATATTTATTTAAATCTGATTATTATAATATGAATTATCTTTAATATGGAAAACAAAATATAATTAGATTTTAGATATTTAGATAGGAAATAACTTTATTCTGGGAAATAGTCCCTAGAGAATAACGAAATAGAACAAAATTAAAAGATTACATCTTGCCAAAATAAAATCAATAGAAAAAAAGAAATAATGTAAAGAAAATATAAGGTAAACATTCTATATACAAAACAATTAACACTATGACAAGACACTTAAAGCTATTTGCACTGGTAGACCAGTATACACTTTTAAGAAAACAATAAAGAATTAAAAAATAAAAATATATTAAACTCTTCATTAAAATAAGCTTTGTGTTTCTGTTGAGAAAACAGAAAGCTGAACCTGACAATATAAAGTGCCTGATTAATATATAAATACATTATCATTTAAATGTTGATTAATGTATAAATACGTCGTCATAATTTCTTAACATAACAATAGGCAAGAATTTAGTGGTGTATAAAAGATAATAGTTATAAACTACCAATAGATGAGTTATTAATTAGTGCTATACCATGGGAGGAAAAGGGGGCAGTTTATTGCATGGTACTTTACTAGGGGCAAATAAAATTTTAAAAATAAAAAAAAAATTCTATTTTAATTTCTAATACAAAATTAAAATAGATTATTTTATTCAGTATTTCTTTGCAATAAAATAATAAATAAATGATTTCCTATTTTCAATTCTATTAAAATATAATAGGGTGTATAAAAAAATATTTACCATTTTTCAACAAAATATTTTATTATTATTTCTTTGATATAAAATACAATTAATACTCAAAGTATAGTCCATTGTTATCTACTGTTATTAGCCATCTGCTAGCCAATTGCTTGATCCCACGCTGATACTATTCTTTTGGATGATCGTCAAAGAACTCTTGGACCGCAATTTCAACTTCCACAAAATTATCAAATTTCTTCCCTTGAAGAAAATGGGCCATGGATCTAAATAAGTAGTAATCCGATGGTGCAAGGTCTGGACTATATAGTGGATGAGTTTTTCAGGCAAGGGTTTTCAATAAATTTTCACAAATTTCTAACCTCTTAGCTGATTGCTGAGGAGTAAATTCGTGAGGGACCAGTTTACTGCTCTTTTTCACCTTTCCCATTGAGAGTAGATGGTGACCAGCAGTATTTGACTCAACAACTTCCTGCAGAACCTCATCAATATCCATTAATGGTTGCCTGGAGCCTTTCTTCCTTTCCAACGTCATATCCCCACTGGTAAATATTTCAAACAAGCGCAGCGCAGTGCACTTGTCAAGGACATCTTCCCCTTCATATTTAATAATTTTACGAGTTGCTAAAGCAGCTGTGAATTTTTTTTTTTCCAATGCTACCTTAAAATGACAAGAATTACGTGAGACACTGTCATGTTTCTTCTTTGAAACAAATAACTAAACTGAGACTTTTTTTTTTTAAAGTCAAATGGGATTAAACAAGTTTAGGGAATGCTCTAAAAGGATAATTAAGTATTGATAAGTATTAAATAGGATTAAAATATGTACAGTTGTACAGTCCTTTGAAATCTTGAATTTGATAAAACGTTCATTTTTTTTTTATTCACTATATTATATCAGTTGTTAAAAAATTAGCAAGCATTTTATTAAACTTTTTCCATAAATTATTCCCCCAAATGAGAACTTTGGTGAATAAGTAATAATTTCATGTTTTTAAAATTTGAGGAATGTAATGATTGTAGTTGATGAAAGCATAGTAATTTATCTCTTATGTGTACTTTTTTTTTCTACAATTTTATTCAACTATTCCAATATTTTTTGAATATTCATTACAAATTTTAAATTAGAAATAAATGTGATATCCTTTTAAGTATAGATTGAGGAAGAAATGACTGGGATGTTAGGAAAAAATGTTGAGGAAAAGTAAGCAAGATAATAAATATTAGAAATTATATGTAACTGGGCTGATATGATGTATTAAATAAGTATCTTCTTCTTTATCTTCCTCTTCGTGCCATTACTAGCGTCGAGGAGCCTCAATCCAATGCAGCCATGCCTCTCAGTCCCTACTAAGCAGCCTCATTTCCTGGAGGGTTTTGCCTCTCTCCAATCCACTGCATATACTCCTGATAGGAAATTCTGGGGCGGCCCCTCGGCCTCCTCCCAGTGGGTCGAGCTTCCAGAATCTTCCGTGGATCCCTCTCCTCCTCCATCCGACAAACGTGGCCAAACCACTTCAACTGTCGGTTTTTCAGTAAAGTCCTTAGCTCCGCCACCTCCAGGTCCTCTCTTATGCGTTCATTTCTGAGGCGGTCTCTCCTGGTCTTTCCAGCAGCTCTCCGCAGAAACTTCATCTCGGCTTCCGTCAAACGGCTAACCAGCTTGTCCAGCAGGGTTGGGAGGTATACCGACTTGTATATATGCCTTTTTGTTTCCTTGCCAACTTCCCTGTGCCCTACTATAGTGTTGCTGATAGGGTAATATACCTGATTGGCTTTGGATATCCTATTCGCTACTTCTGGGTCAATCTTCCCCTTGTTGCTGATAATTGTACCCAAATAGGTGAATTCTTGCACAACTTCAAGTACCTGCCCGTTACAGATCAGCTGGACGTCTTCTTGTTCCTCTCTTGATATGACTAGGACTTTGCTTTTGGAGCTATTGATAATCATACCTTTTCGTAGGAGTTCTTCCTGCCATTCTACAAGGGCCTGCTGCAGCTTGTCTTTCGTGTCCGCAATCAGAACGATGTCATCAGCATATAGTAGGCTTTGGACCATAATATTCCGCAGGTTCCATTTTCCAACGACCGTCCAAGCAGTACGACGCTTACAAATTTTATGGATTTCATCCATAAATATGATGAACAAGAGGTTACTTAGGCTGTCTCCCTGCCTGACTCCTCTCTCCATTGGAAAAGGCTTGGACTCTCTACCATTCCTTTTGCTGCCTTATATGCTGATCTAATTGCCATGATAAGATCACCTGGAACATTTTTTGCCGCCAAAGCATCCCATATTTCTTGTCTTGGAACAGAGTCAAATGCTGCTTTGAGGTCCAGAAATGCCATATATATATTCTTGTCTCTGTCCCATTCTTTTTCTGCGATGCCTGTTAGCACGAAAATGTGACCTTGAGTCTGCCTCCCCGGACGAAAGCCTGCTTGTTCGTTCTCAATTTAGTTCTCGACTACGAACCTTAATTTTCTTTCTAAGATTGAGGAGTATAATTTGTAAGCCACTGAAAGTAAGCTTATTGGCCTATAGTTTTCACAATCTGTGGAGCTGCCCTTTTTATGAATAGGGACAATTACACTTATAAGTATGAAATGGCTAAAAGTAAATAATTATTAAAAATAACATTAAAAAATAATCGCCATTAAAAAAATAACTAAAAGTTTCAGTTTTTCAACATTTGAGAAGCAATGAAGCCTCTTTGAACACCAATGAGCAATAATAAAATATATTTAATTTAATTTTTAAAAAAGTTCATTATATTTTGAAACAGTATTAATTATTATTTCCGATTAATAAAATATTTCTTTAAGGTAATAAATCATTTGTGGATGATGATTTATTCATTTTAGGATTCAGAAAGTATTTTCACAATTATGTTTAGTTTTCAATTTCTAAATTTTTTTAATTTTGGATGAAAAAGTCACATTGTAGCTTAATTCTTTACTCATTTGGTAATTTTGGTCTAAACCTACGCTATGCCACTGTGTAATAATGATATTTATTTAATAGGTATCGGTGCTGACCCATCAACTTCTTAATCACAGTCGATTCCACACAGAAGTCCATAAATGTTTTAAAAGCACAACACAGAACATTCATCCATACATTGGCAGTCCTGATGTGTAAGTTAATCAAATAAAATAGGTTGTAATTTTAGGTATTCTAATAAAATAAAATATAAAAAACATTCCATTATAAAGTAAATAAATGTTATGTCTCTTTCTCCGAGGTTAAGTATTGTTATTTGAATTAAATGGGTAAAACTGTTATTTTCAAATAGCAGCTCGTTCAGACTGATAGTTTCAATTTCAACAACAGTTAAACATGACACCTGTAATAACTTACTGATATTCCACAATAATATATTTTTTACGTTCTGTAATTATAATTCATTATTATAACAACAATGGACTTCCTCATAGGAATTAATTTGTAATTAAAGTCTGAATATAGAGTGGTGGTTCGATATGAAAAAATGGTTGTACCTATATGCGGAGCTATTTGAAGCTTTGTTTAAAAATAAATTCAAAGGAAGTAAAAAAGCAATGAGCGATTCTAGAAGTGGAGTCAATTGAAGAAACCATAACATTAATTTATTTCAAAAGAAATTACCGTAATACTGTTAAAGAAAAATTCTAATACCAACAATGCGGAAGAAAAGATGCTAGATGCGTCAGTACAATAGAGAGATCACTTTTAGAAATTGTTAAATCCAATCCCAGTATTGATGAACAAGTAATCCTGCTTTAAATATGTATAGATGTGGAATGAAATTAGACCCATGTGGTAGTTGTGAACAACGGATCATGGCAAGAACAATAAATAGCAAAGTGATTGGGTTGGATTATATTCTCATATTTAAAAAAAAAAGAGATTACTTGGTTATGCCAGAAATTAGGAAGAAAGTTGAGCCCAAATGTTGTAGCCATTTGTTTAGAAAATGTGAAGAAAGAAATGAAATTATGCTAAGTACATTAGCAGCCTGTCAAATATGGTTTCTAAAGTGTCTTCTATTACAGTAGTTCTAGAACCTTTTTTCTTGGACTAAAAAAAAAGTGTATATTTGTTATTATTTGATATTATATTAGTATATATATATATATATATATATATATATATATATATATATATATATTAATAATTCAAAGATGGGTAGAAACTTTTATTATATGCATTATAAATTAAATTTCTATCCACAGGAAAAACTCAATAAATAAACATATAAATGAGCTTCTTAATCCAAAAAATGGAGATGGCTTCATGGATTATAAAGATGGAGATGGAACTATTCAAGAGGTAATCACCTTCAAAATTAAAATGATTTTGTAAAATTTAATATTATAAACTATAAAACTTAATAGAATGAAATATAAAAAATAACATTTCACAAAGAATAAAATTAATTGTGTTGTTTTCGAAAATACAAGTAATATATTTCTAATCTAGTGTCATTGAAAAGTTTATCATATGGTCAATGTATATGCATTTGTTTCTATAACAGTGTGTTGAGCTACTATCTGCATTATATAAACTTTATAATTGATTCCATATATAATTTTTTTTTTCAAAATATCTAAAGTAATATATTGGTAATAATATAATATAAAGTAATATCTTGGTTCCAGTCTTTCCTCTCACAACGAACCCAAGCAGTTTCCATACCTAATCAACCTCTATCTGCCTACCTTCCTTTATCCTCAGGAGTTGCACAGGGTTCAAGTATGTCTCCTCTTCTTTTCAGTTCTTATATTAATGACCTAAATGATACAATTATCCATTGTTCCCACCACCTTTATGCCGACGATTCTCAAATCTATTTATCCTTTTCTCCCGCTGAGTTATTGGTGGCATTTGCCAAAATTCAAGAAGATTTAGATCGAATTAATGCCTGGGCCAACTTAAATGGATTAAGGCTAAATGCTGCCAAAACTCAGGCCATTCTCATTGGTTCCAAGCCCCTTCTTAGATACCACACCAACTTTCCCTCACTCTATCTAAACAACCACCCCATCACCTTCTATCCCTTTGTTAAAAATTTAGGCTTTCTCATAGATCAAACCCTTTCCTGGAATCACCATATCTCTCATATATCCCGCCGTGCAATTTCTACCCTCAAACTATTCCATCACTTCCTCCATCTTCTACCCCAAAATACCCGTAGACTCCTAGTTTCCTCTCTCATCTTTCCCCACTTTGACTACAGCTGTGTGGTGTACGATGGCCTCTCGGTGGAACTGCGTGATAGACTCAAAAGACTTATGAATTGCTTCGTAAGATTTGTAATCGGAACCCCGAGACGCTCCCGTGTCTCCCACCACTACACTGAGTTAGGGTGGCTCTTCCCCTCCTTAAGAAGACAATATTTCCTTGGCACTTTCCTTTATCAAATCATTACCGATCACCGTCCTTCTTATGCCTACAACCTTCTCCAATTTAAGTCCTCAATCCATTCACTCACTACAAGATCCCGACCCTCTGACATATACATCCCTTCTCATAGATCTGCCTCATTCCAAAATTCCTTTATAGCCCGCTCTGTCAACTTTTGGAATTCCCTCCCGATCAAAATTCGACATGCCCCTTCCCTGTACACATTCAAAAACCTCCTATTCCAATTCCTGTTCCAAAAACAGTCAGATACCAGCTAACGATTAATATTATATATGTATTGTGTAGCAATCATATAATCATAACACATGGTAAGAGATAGTACATGCATTTCCTACTATCGACGTAGGAATTTCAATACATACATTTTTTTGTATTTTTTTTTTTATTCAATTATAAGTAACTGTTTATTTTCATATATATATTCAAGTAAAGTTTTTTTTTTTATGAAATGAACTCATTGTATCTCTTTTTCGTTCTTCATTTCTCAAAGTGTATGTTTATGTTGTTCAACCCTTAAATATAATTTTGTTCATAGTTCAAATGATTCGTTCATAGTTTTAATTGTTTTATTCATAATTTTAAATGCTCTGTACATAGTTGTATCAGTATTGTATATAGCTTGTGCACCTAAGGTTTTCTTTACTTTTTATTTTATTTTATCAATTTTATTTATTGTTTCAACGTTCAGGCCAGTAATATTCTATTATTTTGTACATTATTGTTATTCTGAAGGGACTTAGTCCCAGAATAAAGTTTTTTTTTTCTTTCTTTCTTCTTTCAAAAGTAATAAACTTACTCCAAATATTTTTATTCATTGCCTATAGGCTAATTAAATAGATAAGTGGTAAAAAAAAAAGTTTCATACTTTACTTGTGATTCCTATACTATTAGATGTATTATATGTTTTTATATTTGTTAGTATTTAAAATTTATTATAATAATAATAAGGCTTAATGAACCCAAAGATTTGATGCCGATATCACTGTCTACATAATTCTCTCCATCGGTTGCCATCCAAACACAACCCTGCAGATTAGCCTTAACACAATCAGCCTTCAATCCAGTCTATCCCTTGGGTGCTTATCAGTTGTCACAGCGCATATTAATCTTGTGAGAATTTTTTCATTATTAAACCCAATAATTTTACATCCCATTTTATTCGCCATTATATTAACCGGACACAGATCACGTAATTTGGCGTTGTGTAACTGTCTGGATTCTCTTGTAATTCATACTTTTATTTATTTTTTTCTTTATAGTTATTTTTCTTATACATTATTCTTTAACATTCTGCATACAAACATTACTTGATAAAAAAATACTAATGTCTATTTTTAAATTAGCATCAAAAACTACATAAAAATTGTTTACAAAATTAAAACAACTAATTAAAAAAAATTTAGACCTATAACATCATATGATATAATATGATGGTAGCATCACAAATTGTGACAAGTCCTCACCTCTTTTAAATTTAACAAAATTTAGTTTACAAACTCTTGTATTACATGGTTTGAAGTAATAAAGGAAAATCATCCTAATCTTATGTTTTCTATTAATGAAACCTTACAAACATACTCTGGTATAGTAAATATGCTTACTTTTTTCTGTTGGTACACAAATAATAAAATCCAATCCATGCAACATAATACCATGCTTAGCTTATGTTTGCCTGGATTGGGATAAATATCAAGTAATGGGATAGTAGGGGTGATATAAATAAGAATGTATTTTAATTTACAAAAATATAGTTGAAAATAATAATAAATAGTAGGCCCGTGCGAAAAATTCGCACAGCATATTGTTATCAAATGCCAGATTAATAATAAAATAAAATAATGCAACCTATCAAGAGATAAAGAAATCAAACTTACTTTATCGATAAATATAATCGACAAAGAAAACAAAAATTAATTTAAATCTTCACTTTTGTTTGGAACCAAAATGTTTTGTCTGAGCCCAAATAACCAAGTCTTGCAATATGATCTGTGTGTGTGTGTGTGCTTGTACATGTGTGGGTTAACAGTCTAGCTCAAAAAAAGAAAAGTCATATGAAAGTGAAATTGCATATTTAAGGTTTTTATAAGCCTAGAATGTTACAGCAACTTTTTCCTCAAAATCGGATATCCGGAAGTGGCACTTTATATCATCGATTTAAAACATTTTTGCACTTTTCTCAAAAACGGCTCAAACGATTTTGATTGAATTTATTATGTTAATGTAAAATAAGGCAGTTTTTAATATAATGTAGGCATTATTAACATTGATGTTCTCAAACAGTGCTTAAAGTCTAATTTTCAAAATTTCTTCCTCTAAGGTAATTTTAATTTGAAATAGTTAACCATTTCACATTGTAACCTGCCATAAAAAATTGTTAAATATAAAATATAAATATATAAAAGAATTTGATAATTGACAAAAGGAGAAATAGGGACTGGGAGCTATACGAAAACAGCCGAGAATGCCCGATCTTTGCAGATCCACTCCCTTCACAGATACCTGATACTCCTCTATACAGGGCTTTCATATTGTTAGTTTAACTTTTATATATCACTTATTCATAACTTTCTAAAAAGGTTTTCATGTGAAATGTTGAGTATCTACTAATATAAACCTAATAATACACAATATTTACTAAGGTTAAGCTATTTTTTTTTTACGAGTTTGGTGA
Source organism: Nezara viridula (assembly GCA_928085145.1). Lineage (NCBI taxonomy): Eukaryota > Metazoa > Arthropoda > Insecta > Hemiptera > Pentatomidae > Nezara > Nezara viridula. The sequence continues at coordinate 81,503,807 of OV725078.1, forward strand.
TAAATATTTCCGATGAAACTCAGAAATTTACAAAAATGTCTATTTTCTCCACAATCATTGCCTAGTATTGTTTGATATTATACACAGTCGTAAAAGGAAATGAAAAGCAATGCAAACATATAAATTTCATAGATTTGATGGATGGGAAAAACAATTGTTTTAAATGGAGTTATACTATCGTTTTCACTTTCACTTACCTATATATGGAAATACCTATATACTCAAAGGTTGGTAAGTGAAAGTTGTGTGGTGCACACCCCTCACTAGATTTTTTTTTTGTGTGTAGCTGTTTATACTTGTAATGATTAATTTAAAATAATCACGAAAGTAATATTAAAAATATGAAATATCACTATTTCTGGATTTGAGTATTCTATACATATTCAGAAATATCCCCTTTAAGTATACAAAATTATTTTGTAATATTCTGTGTTAACTTCTACTTAAAAACTTATTTTATAGGTGTTTATATTGAAACTGAATGGTTCTATAAAAAGACTGGGTATAATAATTTCAAAATTATACACTTTTGTTTTATTTATTATTGTTATTATTTTAGGAAGGAGATTTTGATGTGATTGGGGAGGATGAAAACAAAAGTGATAGTAATAGTGAAGTCGCCAAAGTTGCAGATAACATAGATACTATTCGACTAAAGATATTAATAAAACGTCTCACACTACAAAATGCAGCTCTGTCACTTCATGTAGATTCAGCCGATAAGGAGATAGCTACTTTACGGAAGGAGTTAGATGAATTACAAACTGAATTTGGTACGGGAATATAAATATAATTTGTTGTGAATACCAAATGCACATCAATGTTTTGTACATTACATATCAATATTTTCAGGAGTATTTCAAGGTAAAATTCTCTTAATTATTTGATAAGAAACTAACTATTTACTAACTTTTCTGTTAAAAATTAAATTAAATTTTAAAAGCTTCTCTGTTAAAAATTAATAAAAACTACTTTCTAAATTTCATGAATAAATAAAATATAAATTCAGCACAAAATAAGTATAGATCAATTCTTATTTATTTCTACCAATGGCATTACAGCTAATTCAGTAGGATGGTTTATCTAAGAGTAGTTGAACCTCATGTTTGTCATTGATAATGAAAATCATAAATTCAATAGAAATAAAATACAAATATTTCGAAAATAAAGATTTAAAATTTATTAATAAGTATTTTACTCTTGAGAATTCTTTATGATAGAATTATTTTAAAGAAACATTTTTTTTTTTTTAATAATCTATTTATTGAATAATAATACAATCAGCCACTCCTGGAGGGCTATAAGTATTAGGGCTAAGAGTTCTCATTCATACAATATATACAAATAATAGAGAAATAAATATAAATATAAAAAGTAAATAAAAGAAAAAAAAGTAAACAAATAACATAAAATAGAAACTTCTAAACACAATCATACCTATATACATTCACCCAGGAATCTCCGAGCCAGGCTTTTTGCCTCACATGTGGAAGGCAAAGCAAGACTCCAGGAGATGCCACTTTTATGTTATGCCAGCCGCATCACTAGTATTAGAAGCCAGTGGAGACTGAAAGAAGGCACTAGAGCCACAGACGCTCAGGACATGAGTGGAGAAGCTGGCCATTGCCAGGACTCCAGAAGCATATTTACAAGAGATCTCTGGGCCACTGCCGTTTTAACCTTCGTGGAGGATTGTAGGGATGAAGGGAGCTGGATAGGGATTGAGCTAGAGGATTTGGATGATGGATAAGGTTCTGGTGAAAGTTTGAGAATCTGGATGGGATGATGTCGAGGACAAATGGGATGTTAAGGTCATGGTGTAGGGTCTTATTTGTGACAATATGGGGCATTGACTATTGTTTTAAGTACCTTGGACTGGAAGGATTGGATGCGTTTGATATTCGAATGTTTAGCAGTTCCCCACAGTTCAAGTCCGTAGGTCCAGATAGGTTTCAGTATGGTCTTGTAGATTAAAAGTTTATTTTCAATCGAAAGATGAGATGTCCTACTTAGTAATCTATATAGCTGGCCATATCGTCGGTTAAGTTCTTGTCTTTTAAGTCTGGTATATGGGTTCCAAGTTAGTCTTTTGTCTAGAAGGAAGGTAAGGTAACGGACTGTGTCTGAGTAGGGAAGTGGAATTGAATTAAAAAGGATTGGCGTACAGGATCTGTGTCGTAGGGTGAAAGTGATATGTTTGCATTTCGATTCACTGATTTTGATGTGCCAGTTAAAAAAAAAAAAGAAACATTTAAATCTGTCATTTAATGTTTTTTATTACTCATTCCTAATGTTGCAGCCATTGTTCAAAAATGAGAATGTCAGGTTGAATAGATTAAGACTGCTACTTAAACAAAAAGGATACCACTAAGTGGGCCAAATCTTTTTTAGACAGGATATAGGCTCCTAAAACAGGTTTTGGGTAATCCAGAAAATAAAAATACCTTAATATTTCAATTTAAATGCTTGAAAATTCTAAAATTTGCAATGTATTTTATGATAAAATGTATATATATGATTTTAGAATAAAAATTGTATCAAATTTCTTTTTCCCAACGCAAAACTTCCTTTCGTTATGAATAAAATAATGAATGCCCTCCTATTGCCTTGCAATGAGGCATTTTGAATGCGGTGATTAGTTAACTTTGTCTATTTAATGGAGTAATAAAAACTCATGAACACCCATTTGCATACAAACAAAATATATATAATGTTAGGTTATTATTGGAAAAATTCCAAACCATACAGCCTTATGTCTCCAAAATACAGGCAAAGAAAAGCATGTCAACGTTTCGCCAAGTATGCGATTGGATTTCATGGAGTGATGTTCAATTTGACTGTTTTTTTCTGTCCTGATGATGCCTGAATTGGCGAAACGTTGAGGGGTTTTTCTTTGCTTGAAGAGACATAAGACTGGATGGTTTGGAATTTTTCCAATAATAACCTAAAATTTATGTTCTGTCTCTTGGTTACTTTGTTACTAATTTATAACAATATTTATAATTTTCATTTTAATATATCTTTTTAATATCACAACTGCTGCTGAAAAAACCGTATGCCATAAATGGCTAGGAGTATATTAAGATTTGAAATTAATTTTTTTTTCTTGATTTGATTAAAACAGTTTATCCTATTCTGTGCCATTGTGATTATTTGCTAGTCATTTAAATTATCCTTGGATTTGGTGTGATTTATTCAAAATTAAAATCTTCCCTTGATTTATTCTTCAAATTCTGAATATTGACCAGAAAGATCTGTTGACATTTTTTTTTCTGCCTATTCCAAGAAATAGTGAAGATTTACAAAAAAAAAAAAAAAAAGAACAGTGTTCGAACTCTATTTATGTCAAAATCTATTATTAAAAAGAAAACTTCCACAGTTATTAGAAATAGCACATAATTGAAAATTAACTTTATGGCTCATTCTTTTCTTGTAACCATTGAAATCAGCCTTAAATTTCCTATAAAATGTGGTGTTTAAAATAATTTACTAGATGACATATATCATAAATACATGTATTGAAATTTCTATTTCAGAAGAGCTCTCTAAACAAATAAGTCTGGAGAAAGAAAAGTATTCTTCATCACAAACTTTGGTTGTTGAATTAACTGCATTAAAGCAAAAAAATAAGATATTGCTAGAAGAGATTAGAGAAATTCAGGTAATTATTAAAATACAACTTATTGCTACAGAAAGGATAGAATAGAAAAGAAATATTGTGGTATTATTTTCCTTCTTTTATATTCATATTTATTTTTGTTAGTTTCTCTTTGAAGATCAATATATTGTACTGAGGATCTCTGCCATCTTGTCCAAAGATCAGTAGATCTTAAGTATAGACTAGTATTCTTAGTTTTTGGCAGCAAAGGTTAAATCCTCTCATTCTAGGTTTGTCTTTTTCCAAGCTGAGTCCAGGAGATTGATGAGATAACAAACTCGGTGAATTCCATTGTTTCGATTTTTTTAAAGATGCAGTTTAATGTCCTCACTGCATTTCTGTTTCTTTTGTATAGGATATCAATAGACAAACTTAGTAGTCCAAGAGCCCATGGCAAAAAAAGTGTAATATTTCACGCTAAGAGTTGTCCTTATAAATTGATGATATCCACAGGCCTAATGAAAAAAATGCACGTCTGCCAGCATATAGCCACTGGAATATAAAATGGCGGCCAGGTGAAGATAGATAAACATCTTATATAGGTAGAAAACTTAATTGTATAGATTACAACGATAGAAAAATTAAAACTTTTATATATACTAGTAATTAAACAAATAAGAATACCAACAATGAAATATAAATAAATGCAGAAGCCTTCTTTATCAATGGAATTCTTGTTGGACTAAAAATAATGCATGACCCTTAATTATTTATTATAATCAAATAAATAATTGAAATATACAGTTGTAAAAGGAAATAGCTAGTGTCAAACAAATTAAATACAATATAATACATTAGACCGCTATAAAAAACAAATGGTAATTAATTGTTTTATAAAATGTTTCATACTGTCTATATTTTTTTATTTTCGCTCCCCTTTGTCTGAAAATACTTATTTCTGTTAAAGAGAAGGTGGTAAGTGAAAGTTTTGTGATGCAGGCACTGCACCAGATTTTTTTCTTTCCAGGTTAGGTTTGTAAGATGTTTTAATAATGTTAAAATATAAACACAGAAAGGTAAAAAAAAAATGACATTAATATTTCATTCATCAATGAAGTTTTCATTAACTGGCATACAATACAGAGGTAGCTTTCCAATTTAATGTTATACCCTGAGTTTGATATATTAAATACTTGTTAAATTATTGAGTTAATATAAATAAGCCAATAGGTGTATTCAATGATCTCATCTTTTTTTATAGTTGAAATGGTGGATTATGTTGATAATTGATATTACATTAGAAGATATGATATGTGCAGTCTAAGTTATTTAGAAATATAAACTTCCAAATGTTTAAGAAATATGTAATACACATAGCTTAAGTTGGACAATATTCATATTTTTTCATGGAAATCATGAAAAAGTTAAATGATATTACGTGTTGTAATTAGGTACTATGTTTTTGTAAAACTAAAAGTAATTTTTTGAGAAATGCCTATTGATGACATTATGGCAAAAATTTTATAAATGATAAATATATGTATATTTATGTGTAAGAAGCAAATGTCAGTGTTAAATTATTAGTTTTGAATTAATTATTAATTATTTTAGGAGGAGAAAGAAGCCTTGAAAATAGCTAATCAGAAATTACTTGAAGAATTGAGTGATATAAATGAAAAAGTGAGTTTAAAACCAAATTTCGACAAGGATATATAATATCACAAATCTGAAATTTCTGTAGATGATTTATACCATGAAGTCAACTACAAAACGAGAGCTACTATGGCTAAAACTACAAATATTTGAGCTACTATGGAGCAACCCACAGTCAATACATATAATTTTGAAATCCTATCTTTTTGTGAACTTCATATCAATCTAAGGATTAACGGAAATTAAAATGAACCTACTTGGATATATTATTGCTACAGCTTAGAGACACACTGACTTTAACATAAGCCAAGGTAGCAATCAATATATTATTAAAATATGAAAAACCTGCATTATTTAAACAAAATAATGGAGGCTAGAGTCTACATCTGGTTAAAGTCTAGATTTCTAACCATTTCCTTAGAACCATCAAGTGTTTCATCATATTGAAAAATTAAACAGAATGCATTATCTCCATTAGTCAGTGTAGCATACAACTAAAGCAAAATAATCTGTCAAGCTGTGTTATTCAGTCAATGGAAAAATATCAGTTATCATTACATATTTTTTGTCTCTGGATTATGCAACGTAAAATTTATATTATATCTAAAGAAAAATATTTTGTATTAATTTAGTTTTGAGACTATGCTGGCCATAAAATCTTGTTTTCTATTTTTGAATGTTATGTTTTTGTTTTAAATATACTTATCTTTAATTATTATTGTGTCTTGATACAATTTCCCGACTTTTTTTTAAATGTGATCTTAAGTCGATCATGTTATGAAACAATATCATGTTTTCCAGATAAAAATTTAGTTATAAATTCACCCCTGTAGTTTTATTTTCAAATGGTCTCTAACTTATAATGACTAAAATTGTAGATATATTAGTCCTTTAATACCCATAATTATACAATACAATGTGTACCAAACCAAATATATGATCCAAAACCAATTTAAAATTGAAATGAATGATGAATTATATCTAAATGTTTGCTATTGTTTCAATAGTTTTAAAACAAAAACTAAACGTAAGAGTACTTAAATAACTATTAATATTATCGATATTGAAAAACTATATTCAATCGCCCATTTCTATTTTAAATTGTGAGATGGGTCAAGTGTTGCTCTCTAGCGGTGAGAAGATCAAGCTTTGGTTTTCAATGATTGCCACTAGATAGAGCAACAATATAATTTTCTGCTTTAGAGACGGTATAATTTAAATTAATTCTACAAAATCTTTCTTCATCTATCATAAACATCTCTTAGCATTAATTCTAATTTTTATTTTATATAACAGAGATTCTGTTAATTCGACCCATTAATCAAGAAAATGCACACACAAAAAGATATTTTAATCTTTTAACACAGTAATTCGGCCTTAGATTTTTAATATATGGTATATTGACTTACCTCATAAGTAGAGCTTGGATATGATAGATTCCTTCTTTTTATGTTTAAGGAAAATAGAATTTTCAACGAATCTTCACCGATTTTTGATGATAGGTTTAAAATAGAAAATCCTATAGGATCTTTTTTTGCACTGAAATAGGTCCCTTTTTGAAATATTGTAAAAAAGTATTGTATCTCGAGTCTTCATTCAGAATTTGGTCATATTGATTATATATACGAATTATTATGTAAGTTTCTCCAATAAATGAATTATGTATTAAAATCAATGTAATTCATACTAAAACAATATATATTAAACTTATTGGCTAGGAAACTTTAACTCCTTACGGTAACATTAGTGAATAATATCCAAGAAAACGAAAAATTTGAGTTTTCAGTAAGGAATATAAAAATTTCCTACTTGTATTCAGGAAAAAAAAAAAAAAGATTCAGCAATGGAACCTTAACCGGATTTCATTCGATTCGATAAAATGTACAATTTTTTTGTTAACAGGCTCCGTATTATTTTATTGCTATTTTATTTCCGGATTTTAAGATCACTAAAACGCTAAATTTCAACCCTACCAATTTTTATCTTTCATGAATAAGTGCTTAAAATATTTGTATTTAGCTGTATTAATGGTCAGTGCCGGCTTTAGTGGCTAGCAACCCGGGTTATTGCCAAATGTCAAAGACTGGCTCTGTTAATGTTTGATTATCAGCGTAAAAAAATTCGCAAGAGAGCTACTAGTTACTTTGACTGATGGTATAGATTGTTGAATAAAAGATACTTGCACTTCATCTAGACAAGAAAATTTATTGTTTTGTTTGTTACAAAATGATAATTTTACTTATTGTTTATTTAATTTAAAATAAATTAAATACTACTAACAGTAAAGTCCTTTAAATTTAAATACCTAGAAGTATCGAGATGAATACATCTTAGCGCGGTTTGGATTGTTAGAATTAAAAAATCACGTATTTTTCTGTTCCTTGATCTGTTTTACAGCAGTTTTATTTATGAATGTTTCTAATACTTCGGTTAAATTAAAAAATTGGTCATAAGAAGTTTTATAATAATATTTAGCAAATTTTCTGACTCTTTGTTTACAATCTGAAATAAAATATAAAGGGATCCTTCCCTATACTAAATCTAAAACAGCGCAATATACGATGTTTTTTTTCTATCCATTTTAAAAAAAAATAAATAAAATATTCGTTATAAATTCTACGAAAGTGAAAAATTCCGTCGAATGTTTATTTTTAACGAAAGTGATATTAAAAACGTTACATTTTATTTTAGGAATCGGAAATTATCACATGAAATTAAATAGTACGGCTGAAATTGCTAGCTAATATGTTGAAGAAAACTAGTAAATATCCTTCCCTGCAAACATTAAAACATTCTTTTATTAAGTAATGTTAATTATTCAAATTCAAATTTTTCGGTGAGCTATTATAGAGCTACAGTTTTATCAAGGACATACAGGCAGTAAAGACATCCATTTCGACACAGATCTACATATTTCAGTATTTTCGTACTCTGGAGTGACCATCCCCCCCCCCCATCTAAGGTTGATGGAAGAAGAACCCAAGAAATTTTATTGCTCACTTATCTTAAAACAGAGGAAGCTAAGGCAGAATTAGAAACATCTTAGATCATATACAATTACACTTCCTGCGGTATGTTCCATGTTATCTCCTTGTCTCAGTCGGAAAATTCATAACCCGTCGAAATTCTGCCCCATCAAAAATTTAAAAACCCGTCAAAATAATTTTATTCTGGGACTGAAGAACCCTTAGAACAATAGTAGAATTTACAAAATATGTACCTTAGTCTGGCATCTAAGTATTATAACAAATATAAATACCTACGAAATTGTAAACACACACATACACACACACACACACACACACACACACACACACATATATATATATATATATATATATATATATATATATATATATATATAGACACAAAGATACTAAGAAAAATATAAATATATATAAAAAAAAAAAAAAGTACCAAGGAAAATATAAATATCTACAAAACACAATAACGATAAACCCAGATATATACGATAAAATACTGAGATATAAAAAAATAAATAAAATGGCTTTTATCAATTAACTGCTGGTGGCCAACGTAATTATATAACCCAGAAATTTTTGCAAGGTTGCAGAAGTTTGAATTTGTAGTAGGTGGTGGAATAGGAGTTTTTTGAAGGAGTTTATGGACGTGGTTTGACGTAGGCGCCATGAGACCCATTTCGGGGCATCAATGCTCGTACTTAAAAACTGAACCGTTCTAGGTGATTTGGTTTTCGGATATCTTAAAAAAATGGGTTCTAATTTATTATATTGTATGACTCAAGAAATAATAAAGTTAACACGGTTTAATTAAAGAAACAAAAATCTGGTCTGTTTGGAACATTTTATTTTTTTAATAATGTAAAACGCGAAGTTTTTTTTTCTTTTTTAAACAATCGCTCCGGCTCGCACAAGGGTATGAGCGGGTGCTCACAATGGCTCGGTATTGTCGGAAGGTGAAAGAATGGCCCTGCGGGGGCTTCCAGGGACAGTTTTAATCTGGCGAAGAAATAGACACGCCTCATCTATAGAAGCTCTCCTCGGGGGGTCAATAGGATCCTCGGGATGGAGTGATGCCAAACAGCAGCTCGTCTATTCTCTTCCCTCCAGCCCTCCACCCACTTCCATGCCAATTCTATGACCGCAGGCTTCACCTTCAATGCTCCAATTTCGATTGTCTCGCTAGTCAAAACAAAACAAAACCTGACGTATTATGGCAAAATGGCAAAAAAAAAAAAAAATATGTAAATATTATTACCATATACTGGGTGTCAATTTAGGGGTAACTACAGGGAAATATTCGAAGGGACATTTAAAAAAGTTGATACGCATTTATAACTGACTAACTAAATGTTCCTGATGCTAATATTTACGTTTTCACTAAAATAATTCAAGCAATCGGCAGGTTTCTTTATTTAAAACTAGTGTTGCCCAAAATCAGTCTTGGTCTTGCACTTTGTAACCAAGACCAAGGCTGCCTAACTGTTGCAAGGCCAAGACCAGGACTGGTAAAAAAAAAACAATTTTTTAAAAAAAATTATGGCAAAATAGTTACTAATACTTGACAATCTTAGTTACTATATGGTAATAATTGGTATAACCAATATACTTTTGCATTAAACTCCTCTAATTTTTCATTCGTGCTTAGTTAGGTTTCTCCTATCTAAAAGATTACAGTAATACCTCTATAGTAATAAGTAACTGCAAGACTGTTGCGAGAGTCTTGCGCAAGACCAAGAGGGAGTTTGCAAGACCAAGACTCGTCTTGGTCTCGCATTTGGGCAACACTATTTAAACCATAAATTTTAGGACTAGTAACGTTTATTTCGCCACTTATAAATACGGATCAATTGCTATGACAAACGTCTGGGTGAAAAACACAGTTTCATAAACATTTTACATGAAAAATCAATATTTGTATATTTTTTTTTATGAATAAAAAGTGTATTTAGTCAATTAGGTTTATTATAATACATCCCATACCATGGAAAAACAAGAAATAAAAGCTTTGGGGAAATTTATGGTAGTCGTTGCCACTAGCGGATCCACGATTTAATTTTGGGGGCTTCAGCCCGAAAGTTTTTTTTTTTCATAAAAATTACGATAATTACTTCAGAAAAACTGAAAGAAACTAACTACCTATATGAAATGGTGTTTAAGTGATTCCTAAAGTTCTTTTAAATGTAATTATTACACGAGCAATAATACTTTAAGAGGTATTTAAAAAAAAAATAAAATAATACATGGTTATATTTTACCATTTTTGGGGGAGGCTTTAGCCCGAAAGCCACCCCCGCCTCCCGTAGATCCGCCCGTGGTTGTTGCTAAAACCACGGGCTTTTTTTTTTTCACTACTTGATGTGAATCTCAACTTATTCTCTAATAAACCTCAATTAATTTCAACGGGGTTATGAATTTTCGATGTGAAAAGTTTGAAACCAGGGAACAAGGAGAAAAGCATGGATCAGATTACAGCAAGTGTAACTGTATATGATTTACGATTTTTCAAATTCTACTTAGGGATACAACATGGGTGCCTAGAGGGGGATTGTATGGCGCAAGTTGCGCCATCAGAATTTTGGGGGAGGGGGCCACATTAAGTTTTCAATTTTAAGACAACATTTAAAGCAGGAAATAATGAAAAAAAGGCAATCTCAGTTTTGCGTGTATACAAAAAAATATCTAACGGCACCGCATACTTGGAAGAGCGGCAGATATAACTTAATCCTATATAATCATCACAAGCAGAGCATCGTCTTCCGTACTAGTATTTCTAGTTTCAGCATTAACTCAAAGGGCGCCGCTTTTATGAAATATCGGTATGCGGTACCTTTATCGTGCGTATACAAAAGCGGATCCAGGATTTAATTTTGGGGGGGGCTTCAGCCCGAAAGATTTTTTTTTAATATACGTATAACGATAATTAATTTGAAAAAAAGAAAGAAAGAAATTAACTACCTATATGAAATGGTGTTTAAGTGGTTCTTGAAGTCGTATTAAATGTAATTATACGAACAAGAATACTTTAAGAGATAGTTTTTAATTTTTTTTTCTGTAATACATGAATATATTTTACCATTTGGGGGAGGGGCTTCAGCCCGAAAGCCCCCTCGTAGATCCGCCTGTGTGCGTATATAATAAATACAACTAATGCCATGTCTTTGGCTATAGGACACGGAAACCAATTGAAAATAAATTAGGAACAATTAAAAAACTTTTGAAATATTATCATCAGTGAAAGGACGTTTCAACATTCTAAAAGAAATTAATTACGAAATAAAAACTAATTTCTCCATGCTCGAATTTATCGCCTCCCCCCACCTATTTTAAAATAATGTACCCCCTTTTGATAACACTCTTGCAAGTATTTTAGATGAAATTCTTGTTTAAAAAGAAAAAAATGTTTTAAAACAAAATAATAATGAATTCCTGGCATGGACATACGCAGAAAAGGCAAGCGGGGAGCCTTGACTCCTCTAAATATTACTGATGTTACTCGTTGATTGCAATTGCCTAATGTGTTGTGCCTTTAATATTCTCGAGTTTTGCAATCATATTTTTTTTGTGGGGGAGGGGCATTCGCCATCGGCCTTGGTGGGGATGAGCACTCCTGGCATACACTGTTTTTAAGAAACGGAAAATAATATAATTTTTTGAGAGGGGGGTTTGGGTTTGCTCATACACCAACCACGTTGGGGGGGGGGGGCGAGCATCTCTGGGTTATAGTGAGATTTTGATGTAGTATATAATTCTTTGTTGAAACTACCCACCGAAATTGAATGTAAGAAGACTGAACAGCCAGAATTTCATTTATGTTTTTATAAAGTTCTTTGCCTTCTGAATCTTCATTCATGCCTTCTATTAAAGCATTTTTAATCTAGTAATCCAGCAACTGTGCCTTTTTATTTCATAAAAACCTGTAGCACTAGAACCCATGAAGGGTTTTGGGTTTAGTTCTGTCTTAGAAAGTACTGTTTCAAAGCCAACGGTAATGTAGGGAGGTGATCGGGTCATGGGATATCCCCTTAATTAAGTTTTTAACTAAGAGTACCCACATTATAGAGGCTGGGTGTGCCCTGGGAGGGTCTCTTGACCCCAAGGTCGATCCAAGGCTGATGGAAAATTACTTGATCACAGCCGGATTCGAACCTGGGACCTTGCGCTCAGCAGCCCAGTGTCTAACTCACTGAGCTACTCCGCTCCCGATTAAATTATAACCTTACTACAATAAAATCATAACCTTCCTATAATAAATAATACTTCAGTAAGTTAGCACACACGGGTCATTTATGATTTATTTAAAATTTGTGCTGATTGCTTAGTGTGGTAACACATTAGGCATTTACCACAAGCTGCAAGAATCCCTCTAATTATTGATTGTAAAAGGGCGTTAAAACTTGTTGAAATCTCAAGGATTCGAAAATTTTCACAATTACAATACGTTTTCAGATGATATATTTAATATATAGGCAAGTGAAAGTGAAACATTTTATATTTGTAGATGGTTGGCCGTGTAATTCAAGAAGGTATGGGAGTCGATCAGAAAAATAAAAAACATGAATAATTATTATTTATTTATTACATGCCAACAGCAGCAGCTAAATATACTTAACAGCAATTCCGATTAGCATTTCACTTTATTCATTATTTTTATCTTTTCCATCTAATAAATGATTAACTTATATTTGATGATTTTTTTCTGCCTGACTGCTGTACCATCTTAAAAATATGTTTTATTCTGTTTCATATTTTTAATACATTGAAAATTCCTAGATATAAATTTATGATTTTCGCTCTTAAAGTGGTACAATTAGATAAATACATATAAAACGAAAATTACTGAATTACATTATAAATATTTTTTCAAAGTGCTGTTATAGTTAGTAACACATTTTTTTTTCATGAAAAAAAAAGAGGCAAAAAAGTTCAAATTTTAAAAGTAATTCAAATTTTTTAATTATTAATAAAAACACTATGGTATAAACCGTTTTTTTTTTTAAATAATGTTTTAAATTATTTAAAATTATACCTACTGTGATGCTCTCTAGCGTGGAGCAGACCAGGCTTTAGTTACCTGTAATGTCCGCTAGATGGAGCAACAGTATCATTTTTCATTTATTGGCTGTTTCAATTTAAATAATTTTATTATAAAACTAAGTTTTATATTTATATATAAAAATATTATAAAACTAGGTGGGTCCAAACATCAGAATCGAATAAGTAATAATAGATTATTTTCACCCAAAATCTTTTTTAAAAATCTTTTTTATAGGAAGTGAAATTAAAAAATATGTCATGTAAAAATGATTGAACCGTTTAATTTTATAATTTGAAGCCTGTGGCAAAATATACTTCTATGTGAGATGTATAGACCTCTATTTATTAATCACGGGGGTTCATAAAACGGAATATAAACGGAGAAATCCGAACTATAAAACTATGTATTTCTAACATAGGTAGGCTTTATAGTTAGGATTTTATATCTTACGTACTTTATATCTTCTCGACCTATATGTTCATTTATAGTTCATTATATATATATTCGTATATAGGATTCATTATCACTCCATTTTTAATTTATATCAGCCATAATTTTAATGGTGCAACCATATAATTATACGCATACCTACACTGTTAAATGGCACACTGGTTGTCAAGTAACCATATGGAAAAATCAAAACCTTTTTAGCACAGGGAGAGAGAGAGAGATGGACCAGCGAAATATAAATAAAGATGCTTATAAAGAGAGATAATATCGGTAAGTAAAATTTATTTTCTCTTTCATATTTTAAATATTAGGCCATGTATCTGGGGACATATTTCTTCATTTTCAAATATATATAAGTTTCAATAATAATATATGCGAGCATTCTTTATTATAAACACCGTTTTGAGGATTCTGAAAATCGAATATTGATAAAAAATATTTTATCTGAAGGATGAATGTATATGATGTAACGTTATGTAATGAATACATAACTTAGAACTGTGATATCTGCCTCCAGTGAATACAATCAAATTAGATATTTTCATCATAATGTTGATTGAAATTAGTGTTGCCCAAATGCGACGAGTCTTGGTCTTGCGCAAGAGTCTCGCAACTGTCTTGCAGTTACTTATTAGCTTATAGCTATAGAGATATTGCCGTAATTTTTTAGATGGGAGAAACCTAAGTAAGCCCGAATGTAAAATTTGAAGAGTTAAATGCAAAAGTATATTGGTTATACCAATTATTAACATATAGTAACTAAAATTGTCGAGTATAATTAACTATTTCACCTTAATGTTTATTTAAAAAATCGTTTTATTTAACCAGTCCTGGTCTTGGTCTTGCAACAGTTAGGCGGCATTGGTCTTGGTCTTGCAAAGTGCAAGACCAACACCGATTTTGGTCAACACTGATTGAAATAAGCGTTAAAAGTTGTTCGGTTAGATAGATCTTCAAAACAAACCTTCAAATTGGCTCTACCCAGCTTTATAAAATAAAAATATATTTGCTTCATAGAGGTAATAATAAACAGAAAATATTTATTAGAAATGGAGTAAATCAATAAAAAATGCCTAGTATTCCGACAGTTAACCCCCACAGCTTGGACAGTGAGTGGTTCACTAGGCTTATTACAAGTTGCAGGATATTATTTATTGCCTAGTATGCATTCTAACTTAGCACTTAGGTGTGACAACAGTTAATATAGCGAACAATAGTTAATTTCATTTCCAAATAACTTACATTTTATTTCACGGTATCTGTAAACGCCTTTCTTCCAGGGGTTTACAGAAGGGGGTTTCATGAAATTCCATTCCATCAAAATTTTTGAGGGGGCATATTTTGACGGGTTTTTAAATTTTTAAGGGGGCAAATTTCGACGGGGTTATGAATTTTCGGACTAAGGGTCAAGAGAAAAACATTGAACAGACCGCAGCAAGTGTAATTGTATGTGATCTACGATTTTTCTAATTCTTCCTTAGCTGGTTCTATTTTTAAGAAAAGGTGACCAATAAAATATCTTTGTAAGAGGGGAGGGGTAGGTTCTTGCGCCATCGACCTTGGGGGGATGGGCACCCCTGCTTCCTTCTAAGATCCTTTTAAGAAGAGGAGAGCAATAAATTCGCCATTAGGGAAGGAACGGGTTCCCCTGACGTGATTTATACAAAGAATGAAATGATTGTAAATTCTTTTGTCATAATTTTATTTCTGTAAACCACTACTACACTATACCGAAATCGCTACTTAGGTAGGACGTTGTATCCAGATGTTTACTTTTCTGTAGTGAACGGTACCGATCCATACCTTGGTTAACTTAATCAAATTTTATTGGAAGAAAAATATCGGTAGTATTTTTTAAAATTGGAACCATCATTTGGCAATCGCTGAGCCTCAGACCTCTAAATTGCACCCCTGTAGTTAAGTATGGACCAAGTAACTTTCAATTCATCCCCCACCCCATTCACTTCAAGATAGACTGCTGCTACATTTCCTGAAGCGTTTTGCCTTCATTTTTTTTATCGTTTGTACTATTATATTATTTTTAATTTATTGTATTTAATTTTATTTATATTATTTCGTATTAAAAAAAGTATATGTCAACACTTGAAACTGTTTCGTACAATTTTCCAAACATTCAAAGCAAATGCTTTATGTATCCTTAGATTTGAGTTGCTATGAGATATTTTAACGTTCCGACTGCTCCAACAATTACTAGACAAACGCTCTAAACTTTCAATTAATTACAAAAGACTCATCTACTTAACCATAATAAGACCTATATGGACATACGGAGTTGTGCTTGATGGCTATACCAAACCATCGCAATCCTATCGTATCCAATCCTTACAATCCAAAATCATTCGTAAAATCCTTATTGTCCCTAATTTTGTCACAAATAAAACCATTCATAAAGACTATAATGTTCCATATATTGCTGATTTAGCCCGAGTTAGATACCTATCCTTTCATGATAAACTCCACTCCCATCCGAATCCACTTGTTTCCAGCCTTGCTTCTTCATCCATTCCTGATAATCCTCCTAAGCGTCTGAAAAGAAGATGGCATCGTTATCTTCTCATCTGGAATTAAATAGGGAGTGCTACCACTGGGAAGTATCTCTTCAAGTCTGTTCATGACATTATTTCTAATGTGTGCAT